>VZRQ01009390.1:1694133-1717377 GCA_013397975.1 Machaerirhynchus nigripectus | reverse complement strand
CCCCCCTTTTTTTCCCCCTAAGAATAGAATGTATCTATCTACCAAAAATGTGCAGCTGGTTGGGTAGTTCTTCCGAGTGCTTGCTGTGGAATGAAGGCGGACCAAAATGGCAAAGACATAAAAAATTTATTCTGTCCCACTGAAAGCCCTGGACTTCTTCCCCAAGCCTGTCTTTCATGTAGATATATTATCTCACTGAGAATTTCTTGTCAAACTATGTTAAGTAAATAAGAGAGGTGAAATACCAGCAACAAAGCTAACAAATGGAGCCGAATGCTCCACTTGAAAGAGCAGATCTAGCTGTTTACCATGCTAATCTGAAATGAAATGAAAATGTATGTTTTTCATCTTTTCAGACAACGATCTTCAAATACAGGTAGCTAAGGTCTTTAACAACATAGATTTATTTTTTTCCAAGAAAAACTCTATTGTGGAGGTATTTTATGTGTGTGTGTGCCTGGATCAGTGTAGAAACTGAAAAATCTATTATGTTGATAGACTTACCAGTCTGAGTCTTTTATCATAATAAATTTAAGGTTTAATGTGCCTGTTTTATATGTACCCACCTAACTTTCTGATGCTGTGAAGGGTGTGCAGACACTTCTGCATGCTCTGAGGTTTATGCTCCCTTTGCCATACTGAAACCCTTCTCATGGCTGCTCCAAGTCTGTTCCAGTGCTGTCCTGGCGGCCCCACTGTAAGCCCCTTATGAAATCTTGGCAGCAACCAAGCCACTTAGTTATTAGAAGTTAATTATCAGCAGCATCTAATATTCGTTGAGTTCCAGTTAGTAATTTTCTGATATTTGGGGAGCCAGAGACTAACTGGGTGTTATTCTTTGCTTCACAGAGATTAAGCTCGATTTGCAGCCTGGTCCCAGCAGCTTTCCGGAGGGAACATCCTCCCCAGACGGGCTGCGCGCTGCTAATTACAAGGGAAATCCTGGCAGTGTCAAAGTCGGTGCCAAAACCTCGCTGATTGCAGCGATGCCGGGATCTCACCAGATGTCCGGATTGTTTATCCGTCTGGGGGTTTCTTGCCCGGGTTGTTTGCTGGCCGGCCTTGACCTTCCTCGGGAGTCACGGCTCCTCTTCCACCCCCGCAGGAGAAGGGCTGTTTGTGACGCAGCTCCGTCCCCCAGCCCCATCTCTGGCTGACGTATCTTTGGCGTTTTCAGTTTGTTACAGCCAGAGAGGAAGAGAAGTGTCTCATCCGGCTGTGGCTGTCCTTGCCTTTCCGCTCCTGTCACCCAGACCTGGCACTGGGCTCTCCAGCGACCATCTGCCTTCAGCTCTGGAGGGAGCACTGCTCCACGGAGCGCCCAGACAGACCTACGTGAAAAGATGGTGTGAGCCTCAAGGAACCTAGTTGTTAAGGAGAGACAGGAATATGCCAGTAATTTAATTTTTCATGCAAAACTCTGCTAGGAACTACTAGACTTTCCAAAATGTATTCCAAAGAAATGCAGAGATAGATTCCCGACCGGCATTAATCAGTGCTGATTAAGTCATGGAGCTACCCAATTTCTGCCTGGTGAGTACTTTTCCTGTCATTGATTTATTGCCTTCCTTAGAAAAATAAGACCTGGGAAATAAAGAGTTCAAGTAAATTTGCTCAGTTACCCAGCCAACTGTTGACTGTGGTACCAGGGATAATAAATTTTCAGGGGAAATTCCTCGTGCACATTCATGCACTGAGGCCAAGAGCAGAGGTGTCCCGTGGGCACTCCAGACCCTCTAGGAGCTGGAGGACACAGCTCAGCTGCAGCAACGTGTTCAGGGCCTGGGAAGAGCAAGAAGAAGATGGGAGCAGGCTGCCCAAGCTCCCTGGACACCTATGGGGCCACAGCTGATGACAGGTGCCTGCAGAGAGCCCAGTGCCCCTCTTCCCTCATTGGGGAGGAGGGAAATGTGCTCTTCCTCAGCTGCCATGAGAATGGCTGTGCTCATGGGTGAGATCCAACATTTGCTACCAATATTCCTGTTGGTACCGGCCACCAGGTGCTGTTTCTTTCCTCATATTTGTAACAGAACTCCTCAGTGTGTATGAATTCAGGCTTGCAGGCTTGGGCTGTGTGGGGGTTATTGTTTTCCTGCAGACACATGGCATTATGGTTAAGTCACTGGATATGCTAACACCACCATCTGGATTTGTTGTTCAAACGACACCACATTATTTGTTAAATACTCTCTACCCCATCTTCTTTAAGACATTTTAAGGATAAGTCTGCAGAGGTGTACACAGGGCAATTCTTATCAGCTTTATTTGTTTGACTCACCTGTTTGCCTCCAGTTCAATTTAGAGCATTTGTTGCATATTTTCATTAACCTGATATGACAAACTACTTTCATATATGTATGAACTACACAGCACAAAGAGTACAGCTGCAGGAGGCCACCTGCTAGGGACAACATGTGGGACTCTCCAAACAAATTAAATGTTTTGATTTTGGGGTATCTCTTTTATGACATTACCAATGGATCTGGGTCTTGCAGGACCTTGTCACTTGGGGAAGACATTAGATCCTTTAAGGTATGTATATCACCCGTTCCTGAGCAGTTACAAATATTTCAGAACTGCATTTAAGTCATGGTTGGCAAATCCATCCAGTTCCTATAGCAATTTTCTAAGTATAAGAAGGACCTTTGGTTTAATATGATGGAACAAAGTGAGATAACTCTTCAAGATACAGTTAAACTGCAAGGAAAGGATTTCTTCACCCACAGTCTTAAACTCTGTCTCCCTTTTGGCTGTCAAAAGCACACAGACCCTTTGTTTCTCATCCTATGACTCAGCTCAGGATGAGAGTCCCTTGCTGTGCTGTAATAGTGCTTTCACACGGCCAGAAGAGGAGCACTTAGAGCTCTATTACCCAAACTGAGCACATACTGACCATACATTTGCTGTATCAGGTGTTTAATGAAAGCTGCCTTGGTACAAACATGAGCCTATTCGCTCACCAGTGGCTCCCATCACCAACCTCATTTAGTGACAACGAACAAGATTTTTTTTTTATTTTCTCCAGACCAGAATATTTACATATTTCAGCCCTGAGGCTCAGCCCACCCCACCCTTTACTCCAGATCTTCTCCTCTGCACCACTGCACTAAATAAATTAACAAGTTATCAACAAGACTGCCAGGCCACTATGGGCTCCCCATTACTGAGGCTGTCATTGCCACTCAGGGCTCTGCTGGAACGTGACAACTTCACAGCAGAAGGTCACTCCCCCCAGTCACTCTCTCACTGCTGCTTGGAGGCAACTTTTCTGAGAAATGATTTGTTATGTTAGAATCAGAGGCACATTTGTTAGTTAATTCATTCTGTAAAACTCAAATGAGATGAAAAACAAGCATAGATCTGACAAATGGCATTTAATTATGTCTGAGCCTAAAATTCATAATACATATTTATGCTGCCCTAAGTCATTTGCAGCCAAGGTCCCTTTTATTCTCATAACTAAGTCCATTTGCTGATATGGGAAGAGGGTGTTGGTGATGGGTTATTCCATGTCCTTTCACTACTTTGTGCCATCCCCTGCTCTGAACAGGCCATAAGCTTTTCCCAAGTTTACAGTGCAGCAGTTCCCTAGGTCTTATTATTCCATAGCCTGTGCAAGGAATCCAAAGAACTTACAGGTACCCAATACTTCTATCTTGAAAAAGGACAATTTCTAATTTCTGATCACATCTTGTCTTCAACTTCTTTGTAGGTTTTTGTTTCAGGCTTGGGGTCGTGGAAGATACCAGGACTAGGACTGCACTAGGACTATGTCCTTGTCCCTACAACCTGCCACTGTCAGGAAAAGCTGTTTTCTGCAGTGGGAGGTGAAGCTGCCTCTACAGTTACACGAGGAGATGGAGTTAGCACAAGACAAGTAAAAACACATTGCACTGATGGTGCAGAGGTTTGAGAGGATGTGCAAAGCACAGGCTCCTGGGAAATGGACACTGTCACATGTGGCTCGTTAGCACACCGAAGCTCTGACCTAGCAAATATTTACATGCTCTTAAGTGCACATTTGAAAGGGCTAAATATACACCTGCTCCCCGCTTCAGCTGCCAGACATCTCTAGACTCTGCATTCGGTGCAAATGTCTTTGACTCAAAAACATATGCTGCAGTTTTGCTGAAGATGTAGGTGTATTTTTAAAATGGTTTGGTGCTGTTATTGTGGAAGTAAGCTGTTTTTTAAGTCCTTCTCTCAACACGTCACAGAGTATCCAACCAGCATCCTGAGCAATGTTTGACTGGAGAGACTTAGGAGAGGAGAATTTTGGTCTTCTCCCCTTCTCCGCCTTCCTTCCCTCCCTGCAGAGCCAGGTACATTGGAAATACTGCCCATGACTGTGAGGTCAGCGAGAGGCTCCTCCTCCCCTGCCCTGGGCTCCCACTCCAGCCTGAGCATCCCTGCCTCTGGACCTCCGCCACCACAGGACAGCAACCCCAAAGAGCTTCACCTGATCTCCTGAATGGGAGTCTCTGAGGACGATCGGCCCTGGCATCTCAGGAAGAAGTGATTTCCCAGCTCCTGCCTGGCTGCCGTGCCAGCCCTGCCTCTCCTGCCGTGGGACTGCCGGCCTGGGGAGCGCTTTTCACCCTCACTGACATCATTGCTTTGCTGAGCCACCACAGCCACCACCTCCTCCCCTCCCCTCTTTTGGCACGCTGCCACCCAAACTCACTGGGGAGCTCCAGGTTTTTTTGTTCTCTGGTGGGAAATTTCATTTGACCCTTTCAAGTGGGACAAGAACAGATATTAGATTTGTTGATGATGAAGTGCTTTTATCTGAATTCAACAAAAGAGGTACAATGAAAAGATTGCAGCTGTTGAGCAAAAGCACCGCACCTATTACAGGGTTCACATGCATTTAGAAGTGGCACATCAGTGAGGGCCCTCCTCACCCTACAGATGTACCCTCCTTCCACAGAAAACTTGTTAATCTCTCCCTCAGCTCTGCCTGCTCTACATACCTTTGGGAAAATGTGGTGCTTGACTGTCTTGCCAGATCTTGCAATGATAGAACTGCTATTAGCAGGTAAAAACTACTTGAAGGTGTTTTATTTTTCTGTAAGTCTTATGGATCTCCTTGATGCAGAATGGGACAGCAAGTTAGAACACCAGATACCTCAGGTTGTAATTAAGTTCTAATACTACCATTGCCCTAGTGAATAGACACCTACATACTTTATGCACATATTTATACAGATA
Organism: Machaerirhynchus nigripectus; assembly: GCA_013397975.1. Lineage (NCBI taxonomy): Eukaryota > Metazoa > Chordata > Aves > Passeriformes > Dicruridae > Machaerirhynchus > Machaerirhynchus nigripectus. The sequence goes on along the minus strand of VZRQ01009390.1, from coordinate 1,712,166 downwards.
GATAAATAAACAGGAAGAGAGAAAAATAAAAAAGGATCATAGATGGATGGACAGATAGATGAATAGATTTCAGTTAGAAAGAGAATTAAATTTGCACTTATTTTCCTGATAAAGTCACACAGCTACTAAAAACAGTTTTCTAAAAATTAAGGTAACAAATCAACTCTGTCAGGAAGCAAAGAACTCAGGCTTGGCAACGGAAACTGAACGGAACCCCAAATCCCACATAACTGTTACCTGACATCATACAGCAACTGCACTTGGTAATAATGGCAATAAAGTATCTATTAACCAGAGAAAACCCTGATGAAATCTGTGGAAGGATATGGCTTGCACCCAGTCAGTCCTGCAAAAATAGCAAGTGTTGGCCCTAATGCCAATGAACCGAGGACATGGGAGCATGGTTAGAAAGGACCAGCAAATGCTTTGCAAGCTCACCAAGGTGGCCCAGGCACTGGGTCAAGAATCTGAGCTCAGAGTTAAAGAGAGCATGACCGTCCCTGAATTCCTGCCCTGTGGCAGTGCCCAGCACAGCTGGTGAGTGCCAGAGCCCCCCAAGGCGGCTTCAAGTGCTGCCAGTTGGACTTTCCTTAGAAGCACTCTGAGCATCCAGTCCTGCTGGAGCACAGTTTGTGTTGGCTTCTCTCTCCCCATGGCCCTTACTCAGGAAATGGAGTAGGCACCAGGCAGGCTCCACACGCTGCATGGCACTGGGTGTCTGCAGAGAAACGTGGAGCTCCTGTGCAGAGGGAGCTTCCCTGGCTCCTTTTCAAAGCCTTGCATTCATTTACAAAGTCATAATTACACCAGACAAGCAACAACAATTAGGATTAACTAATAATTTATTCCTACCACCTTAGCCCTTCGTAAAGTGTCACAAACTTAATTTACGTCCTTACACGTCCAAGCAACAGATTTCTACTTAGAACAAACCATGCTATTTTATATTACTGATTTGCTATGTCTAACTTCTAAGCAACAAGAACATGTGCATTACTTGATTTAGGTTTTTTTTTTTTTTTGCTAATCCTAGATTATCTTCAAGGTCTTGAAAGCTGTTACAAAATTCAGATGAGGAGTGCAGAACTCACCCTGTAGGTGCAAAGCCACAGCTCCCTTGCCTCCAGGACATTAGAGATGCCTTTTTTACCTTGCTGGCTTCCAAGTGCAGAGCTCCAGGTGCACCGCTGTGGCTCCGAGTTGGAGGTTCAGAGCACTTTTGTGGACAAGTGGTGTCGTTCAGCAAAGCCTGCAGCAAAACAGTGGAAATTTTTCATTGACTTCCTCACAATTCAGCATTCACTTTGCACTGATGAATGAAGTAAATGTTCAGCTGATTACTTCAGGCAGCTTCTACTCCCAATATTAAACCATTGCTTCATTCTCTGCTCCTGTGCCCTTACCAAATAGTAGTAGATTGTTTTATGGGATAACCTCATTTTCCTTCCCTTCCGGTGCCTTTCTAAGGCAGACCTGGAGTTGGCAGAAAAAGCCAGGCACAACAAATGAGTTAGACCTAGTTAGAGCAATCAGGGATTTTAGGCTCCTTCCTCATCCCAAGTGGCTCTGGCAGTTTCCTTTTATTCTTTAACATTGTTTGTATTATTTACACAGCTGCTCCCCTAACTTCTTCTTGTTATATGTTTATTTATTTATTCCTATATATTTTTTTTAAATTTTTAGTTTCTCTCTTTGGATTTTACAACAGCATCAATTTATTTTTACCACTTCAAAAAATTATTTGCTTGTAATTAAACCCTCAAATCTAATAGTGCATAAATGTAAGAGTGACCTGTGTTTATGAGGGGGACACAGGGTCAGGTTTTGAAAGCTGAACCACATCATTTCACGATCCATAATCAGTTTTAAGGGGTTTTCCATTATTACTTCAAGGACCAGGTGTGTCTAAAAAGGTATCATTTTTCTCAACAGCTTTTGCTGGATGGTTTAAAAAAAGGTATTAACGCAGCTGTCCAGGTTATAGCTGAGTGTGTGACTGCCCTCTGGATTTACACGCACAATTACCCCAGAAGCACACAACCCTCCGAGACGCACACATGCAAAAAGCCTCTTGGCTGGGAAACTCTTGGCATGGATGCTCCATTTCCATATGCAGTCACACTGAATATGCACATACATTAGGTGCAGGAGCACACATACATTTTTCAAACTGGAGGCCTTGGTGTGAACCTAAAGAAGAAAAGACAAATGCTGCAAAAAAAAAAGGGTTTAGGTCAAATGGGTGAGCAAGGAAGAATCTGCTGGGTTGTACTCACGTGCCTCGTACCAATGCATGCCATTTTCTTCAATTAAATATGCAAAAGGCTGTGGATTTTTAGTTTTCTTCTTTATGCCTTTACATCCTTTAAAAATTTATAATCTTTAATTTTCCCTTTCTGATTCTAATAGATGAAAAACAGCCCAATGTAAATTTTTGACAACTTAACAGAAAAAAAAAAAGTGTTTCTGAGTACTAATATGTTTGAAAATCAGGCAACGAAAGACTGTAAACATAGACTTAGGTGTCTGAATTTAGGCACCTATTTTTTAAAACCTTAGCTTTGAAAATAAAGTATCTGAATGTATATAGAAAATATAAATCACCAGTCACTTTTATTACATGTATGTTTATATAAAGACCTTAGAACACATTTTTAAAATGTAAACGTCCCTTAGTATGTTTAACTATATGTCTAAAGAAGATGTAGGACAGAAAGAAAACAAAATTTGACAAATGTTTCTGATCAATCCTGAAGAAATCAATAGGAATTCACTCACAGCATGATTTCATTTAACTTTCCATGCTAGGAAGAGTAACCTGGGTTTCTGTTAAAGCAAAAGCAGTCGTACTTCTTAGCTATTTAATTCTCATGTCAACATGTACCAGGCAGGCAGAGAATGGTTTGGAGACTGGGAGGGGAAGGAGGAGTGGATGGAAACACATGGAAATTGTGTGGACTGAGCTGTATGGTTGGGTGACTTCATTTCACCAACACTAGTTTTTAATAGAAAACGGGGTTTTCATTGAGATGCATGTTTCCCTTCCCCTTTGAGGGAACTGAAAGTGTCTGTTTCTCAAACCATCTTTTGATGTTTATTTGAAAAATATCTAACACCTGAAAATTGGAACAGCTTAGTAGGGAAGAGAGAGAAAAGCCATCGTATCCTGACCACTGCAGCAGTTCCTTGGTGGGAGCCACAGCCTGGATGTCTGGGGTGTCTCCCAGCCCTGCAGCCACAAGCCCCACAGCACCCAGGAGTTTGGTATCTCCTTCATGCACACTCCAAATGTGCCACTGTAACACACAAAGGAGGGGGGACAAGCCCAGACAACAGGAGAATGAAGAAGTGACCACAGCTCTTGTGAATGAGCCTGATTTTTTTATTTTTTTATTTTTTTTTTGGCCAAAAAGGTAAGTGTTTTGTCCCATAACTCAAATATCTCAAGAGAGAATTTTGTCTTGGAAATGTCATCAGTTTTGATTTTTTTTCAAAAAGGCAGACTTGAGCGAAGGAAGCCACTGGTTTCCACCTTCCCAAGCAAGGCAAAACTGTTGGCACGCCAAGCTCCTGTATTGAACTGGCTTCTACTCCCTTAGCAGACCAGAACCTTGCATGGTGTATGGAAACCAATGGAGCATTCAAACCCGGAGAACATCTGTTTTACAATATTTTCTTCTTGCTTTTTCATGGTTGTGCTCCTGGAACCACATTTGGGTCCACAAGTGAGGGTGTGCACATATGTCTGTTCGTATTTATTCTAAATATAAACTGTTTTCTGAAAGGGCATTATTCATAGACAGATGAAAGAGCACTGTGCTTCTTAGAAGTCTGGTTCAAAACCTGAAGTTGACACAGGGTGCCATATTGGACTAAAGCAAAGTGTGGAAAGAGTGTTCTCCAAATTCTGAGAGAGTCCTGGCTGGAAAGCTAGGGATAATAAAAAAGATCCCAGCTTTGCTGCTTCACTGAACCCCCAGTTATATAGAAAGCAGATGTCATCTTTGCAATATACAGCGTGTAGGCAAAGAAACTCTATCAGCCAGTGACATCTGAGAGTGACATTGCTTTGAAATGCACCTTTCTATCTGTGTACACACAAAATTATGTGTGCTCACACTCACACAGTCTATATGGCTTAAACACAATGATTTATCATGATACTTTCCATCAGGAGCCAGAGCTGATGGACCATACAATTCATACAAAAAAAGACAAAAAAATGTTTTACTTTCAGGCTGAACTGATGAGTCAGTCTGCAAAAGGAAACACCACAAAATCCAGTTTCAGTCCAACAAGAGGAAGAGGCTCTATTATTATGATCTTTATTTTCATTATTTTTGTGGGCAAGGTATGAAGCAAAATAGCTGTGTCTGTTTAGCTGCCTAAACAATAGAAAAGTTTATGCAGCTCTTGAGCTGAAATGTTTTTGACAGTTTTCAATTTTAGCTCTTTTGATTTGGTAAGAAATCTGCAAAAAATATGATTTGAAAATCACCAGTTTCATGCTTTATTCCTTTCTCAAAATTAGACTATATTGTCCAACTCCTCTTCACTTACTGTGTCTGAGGGAATCCTAAAGAATAGCTGGGAAGAATCTGTGCTGGGCTGTTGCTTAGAAACTGCCTGGGTTTCTATAATATTGCCTGATGTAATAGTTATATTGCCCACTTGCATCTGTTAACAAGCAATACAACAGAATCCACAGGTACCAATAAAGAAAAAACCTGGAATTCATTACTTTCCTTGAAAATTCATCAGTGCTTTCTCTAGCTTGGCAAAATGTTTTTCGGTGCTAATTAATAAAATAGGAGATGTACTGCCTCTACATATATCTACTTTATTTAGATTTATTTATTTTGCCCCAGGGAAAAGATGTTGTTAAGGACATAGGGTGTTAACATAATTACAATTTTGCAAAGCCATAGAAAGGTACGAGGTATGAGCTGTGGTTCTGTGGGATTTTCTTTGCTGAGAGCTGTAGTGTGGCAATATGAGCATTTTCTTAATGTATTTTAAAGAGAAGTAATATGGGTGCCTTTGTAAAATCAGTGGGACAGGACATTTCTGTTGAGTGCTAATAGTAGAGTCTCAGCAAACCCCAAGCAACAAATGAACTGTTCTACCTTAGTAAGACAGCATTCCCAAATCCAAGGGTGTAAAAAGTGCAGATGCACCGATGAGAGCAACGAGACGGAATCCACAACCACACACGTGAAAATGATGTACTTCTATATTTAAAAAAAAAAGTTGAATCAACTTTTAAGGTACAATAATGAAAGTTTTTGTGTTAAGAACAAGGACTACAGTTTTTCCAATGAAAGCCAAGATGTAAACTCACATAATTGCTGATGCTGGGGTACAAGGAAAGCACCTGAGAGTTAAGTGAACTGGCAATACTTTGCAGCCCGAGCCCCAGCAGCTCATCCCTCACCTCAGTGTGACCCAAAGACCAGCACAGCCACTGGATGCACCCCTGTTCAGTGCTCTGAACAGCCCTATGGCCCTGGCAGGGTAAGAGATACGTTTCACTTGCGTACACTGTCCTTAGAGCACACACTCACTCCTCAGTGGGAGTTCCAAGCTGCCGTGGATGCAGCTCCTTTTGGAGGCTGCCGACTGAAGCGCTTTTACAAGCCCACCCCCAGCAATTGGCTTCCCGCATTTAGAGGAGACAAAATAAAATTATGGCAGCCCAACCCTCATTATTAAGCGTGGGGGGAAGCACAGGAAGAGTTGTAGGGAAGAGTAGACTGTGACAGTTACTTTTTGTAAGTAAATCTTACTCATGGGAGCGCGGCTCCTGCTTAGATGGATTACATTTGGCTCTATCTGGGGGCCTAGATTTGTGAGGGAAAACAGTTTAAATTCCTGGTTTGCCGTTCCACTTGTTCTCAGCAGGCAGAGGAACTGTGTTGGAGTACTGCAAAAGCTGAGGTTGTTCACCAACAACAAACGCGGGGGCGGATGCTCATCGCCGGGCGTGGGGATTTGGGAATGCAACTCACATTAGTGTTAATGGGAGTTACACGCGTAAATCCCTGCCCTTCAACATGATAATACATAATATACCCCTTAATTTTTAATTCACCAGGGTCTCAATTTTAAAGCATTTTCATATAGTTTGTCCTAATTATAATCATTTTTAATGACAGCTTAAAAATTTCACATGACTGTCTTATCACATACGGTACTTAATTTCTCAAGTGAACAGTTTCCATGTGGTGTATTCTGGGAATTTTGAGAACTAAAACACTGAGGAAAAAACTACTTTGTATAATCAAATGAGATGTTATTATTCCACTATGTTTTATATACACTGGAACAGAGTACCAATAAAGAATGGTGACCATTTTGAAAAGTACTTAAGACCAAGACATCTTTTTGTTTTGGAATGTTATTACCTTAATCTCAATCTCATGGACCAGGGCTTTTGGTCTACCTCTCATGGCCAGTATTAACATAAATTAATAGGTAATTATTAGCTAATGCAGACTTTGGGGAGATTTCAGCCTTTGAATCATTTTTTCATTTTTTCTAGGACTTGATAAACTCCAAATATACAACCAAAACATCACTATTTGTATATTAATATGTTATTAATATATTAACATTATATGTTATAATTTTGTTCTACAACAATATATCTATATATTATTATAGTGTTAGATATAGTATGTCATTAATGTACTAGTAATATATTAATCTATTAACTCTTATATTGACATGCAGCAGACAAGCACTCTCACCCTGAATCTGAAGGACAAACGGCCAAGGGTAGAGCACAGCCGTGCACCCCATATCAAACGCAGGCCTTGCCTTCAGCACCTCATTTGGGCAGGTAAACCAGTAATTACTGGAGTAACTGGTCCTGCATCACACACGTAACAGAGGACCATGCCATGAGACCAGAATCCAGAAACGTGCCAAGGATCTGCCTCACCATTCCATGTGCCCCACAAAGCATCCCTGCTCTGGCCTCTTGGAACCCAACCACGACAGCCACAGCAACAGAATTAGACCTGCAAGTGCTGCATGTCCCATTTGAAGCATTTCCCTGCTCTTCAGCCAGGCCTTTGAGTTCTCTTATTTCAGTTTCTTCAGCTAATGGTTTTCTAGTTTGCCTTCATGTTGTCTAAACCGAGTCCTGTTTTATTTTTAGCTCTTTGCTTTCAGAGGGAGCAATATATTTTTTACTACTTACAGGTATAGAAAGGGCTGCTGCCAGAAAATACATGATGAAATGGCAGGCAAAGATTTCAAAACCCACTTAAGTGACTTAAAAACATAAGTGCCATTTTCAAGAGTGATGGAGGGCTTAGATACCAAGTACCATGTTTAGTAACAGATTTTGAAAAGTAATTACTTATCTAAGGAGAGTATATGACTTTAAAAAAATTCTCAACAATTAGCATTAGTAATTAATAATATTTTAAATGTTTGATTTCAACCATGCTCAAGAAGTCATTTGTTTAGTCATGGGAGAAAACACTCCTGTATGCCCTGAGGTTACTAGATTTCTTTGGACATCCTCATTCTGAACAATTTAGGAGTGCAAACAGGACTTGGACTTTTGTCATGAGACTGTTCTTGAAAGTTTTGCCTGAAAACAGACTTTGGCCTGCAGTTAAATTTTGGATATGTCTACCTTGCTTTCCATTATTGGGAAAGAAAGGAAGTGGACTTTATCTTAAACCACACAAAAATGTTGGACTGCACCAGAATGTGTATGTCCATGTTTTATATATCCTCTAATTACTGAACAGCCATGACTATAGAGGGGAAATAACTTGCCAAATTAGTAGCCTTCAAACTGTCGCTTTTTATAAAGAGTAAATGATAAAAAGAAATGTAGCACTCATTTGTTAGTCATTTTTATGGGTAGCTTTAATCCGTTTTGTTCATAGACTCCAGTTGTTGGTATTGTTTCCACTAAAAGAAAAATAATTTGGCTGCCGCTGCAACATTTTAAGCTTTCGCTGTTACTATAAAAACAATCCCCAGGAGATTTTTTTTTCAGTCTCCTTGTATTGCTGGTTTGCAAGGACTTAGGAAGTAAAAGTTTTAAATGGCCTGGTAACAGACAAATCACTTCTAAAAGCCAGCATTGTACTGGCCTGGGAGTGCTACAGGAAAAGCTACTTTAAAAAAAAAAAAAAAAAAGGAAAATGCAACAGTACAAAAGCTAAGCAAGCCTAATTATTTTTTAAACAAATATATGGAGGTCATCTAAACTATGAATGCATGAGAGGCCTTTTCCTACATGTGAATTGTCAGATCCATGCTGGATAGGCATCCAGGCAGAGCTCGGCTTTGTAACACTGCTCCCAGTAGGAAGGCATCTCAGCGTTTGAGTAATGTACTTTAAAACAACAACGTACTTTTTCTGAACGCATTAAGGGTGAAGTTTTCAAACTGGGGTACCTAAAGATAGATCTGTCTTGTGACAGCACAGAGCTATCTCTGGTCAAGAGTTTTGGTGTAGCCTGGGGCTTTTTGGGTAGGTGTGTTAAATAACAGATTTTCAGCGACTGCAGCTAAAAATTTGTGATTTTCTAATTTTGGTGGAGAGGTTTGTCTATAATGAAAGTGCTGCCTGAGGTCTTCAAAATATTTCAGATAAATAGACAAGGCTTTTCAGGGGAGTAAAAGAAAGAGAGGAACAAAAGTACCACTGGGATTTAAAGAGATTTGGGTGTTCAGCTCCCGCAAATTCCCTTGAAAATCCCAGTCCTCTTTCGTAAATGACGGCTGAATCTCGACAGATTTGGTGGTTCATTTTGGCTCATTGTCTGCATCCGCTCAGGCTGGAAGCTGGCCCGGGAATTTCGTTAGACCATGAGAAGTTTCCAGGAGAGTTTTCAGCTCTTGGTTCCCAGGTATCTGAGGCTTTGCCACTTCCACTTCCCCCAGCCAGAAAACGCAGAGACGTGCAACCGCTTGCGAAAAAGGCTGGCCAAACCCTTTCTGAATCAAAGGAATATTCATGTTTTGGATCAAAGACTGGGGAAGGATTTGACTAGCTCCTGCATTCTCTGTCCTGTGCTGCCAATGTCTGGTCCTAAATTATATCCATTGGCCAATGCAGAACATCTTATTGAGGTTATTTTTTAGCGCAAGTAAAATAAATAGTATCAGGTTTTGATCCTTTAGGAGGAACCATGCAAACCCGTTCTTTAGCATATCTTGTTTTTAAGACTCCAAGTCTCCATTTTCAAATCACTGGGTCTAGAGCCAGGCTCCAAAATATATCTTGACGCATGCAGCCAAGCAATCATGTTTCTAAGGAAAACCGCTGAACACCTGCTGCTGCTCCTCCTGACGCCCTTCTCATGGCAAACTAAGTCACTTCTGCACGGGCCAAGCACCTCCATCTGGCCTCAGAGAACTTTCCAGGACCCGAGAGCAACTGAGGAAGGCTCAGTCCCAGACATCAACATGGATGCCTTAGGCTGGGGTGGCTCTGGGAGCTCTAGCTGTGGTCCAGGCATGCAGCTAGTGCAGAACAAAAAGACAATCACTGTGTCAGAGGGCTCACACTGGATGTGCCAGACTCCACATTACACTCTCAAAAGGCTAAAACAAGGCTCCGGCAATTAGCACGTGTAAAGCCCTCAGCTATTTATGTCCTAGGAAATAGATTGGATTTTATTATTTTTGGGTTAAGCCATTCCAAACGGCAAAGCAGCAGTTATTTGTCTGCCATCTATTGATGTGCTGTCTTGATCTCTAATCGAGGCCGAGGGGGATACATTTCCACCTTTAATCCTTCAAACTTTCTAATGCTTTCATGTACAAATGTATACAGTAACTTGGCATTAGCATTCCACAAATATGCAAATTGTCTGTCAGATTGGACAGGCTGCATGCATTTGAAGTTGTGTTGACAGCCTACAGAAAAAAGACATTCTCAGCTCAAACATGAACAAGATGTTTATATCCTTTTTCCCTAAAAACATACATTTTATGTTTTAAGCAGAGATGGGAGCAAACTGCAAAATTTGGATCAAGACATCTTTTGCACCCATAAAATTTGGGGATGTCTGCATCAGGGGATTTTGATTCAGCTGGCTCTTGGAAAGGGGAAATTCAGCTCAGATTTGGCTTATGTTCCAGCCTTCACAAAATACAGTGGGAATTTGCACATGAGCCTCTGTTTCCAAGTAGGTTAACGCATAAAAGAAGCGGCTCAGAAGGTGTCATTATACTCTAGTGAGCTTTGCAGTTGGTGGCAACAGCAGTTACCTGACAAAGTACCATCTTGCCAGTCAACAGAAAAGGAAGCTGTAGAGCCCAGCATCGTTCCTGGCCCGGGGAAAGAGAACCAGAAACAGCAGTGGTGGGAGCTCATGGATGCTCGTTGTGCAGGGAACACTGATAGGCACAGAGGCAAAAGGCCAGGGTAGACAAAACAAGGCATCCACCTCCAGAATTCAGCCCCTCAGAAGCTCTCACCTGGGGGCTGCAGAGTCCTGCAGACCCTCCAATGGTATCAACACGTGTGGGGGTCTGTGTGAACCCAGATGAACTCGTATTTTTTTTTTAAGTACATGCCCTATATCATGCAGCCTCATAAAAGCAAGGTGATTATCTCCCTGACTTCAACAAATTTCACAGACCAAGAGTTTTGTCAGCAAGGCTATAGACAAATGTCCTCTTTGACTATTTCTAAGTATTTTAATTCATACAGATTTAGTACACAAACGTAAATAAATACTTCTCTAGGTTCCCTGCCTTGAAATGAAGGACTGAATTCTCTCCCTTTCTTCCAGCCTACCGTGAGGGTATAGCAAACTAGATGTCCATGGCTCTGGCATATTGTCTGCTCCAGGGGAATATTATCCTAACTTGTGACTCGACATGGAAAAAAAATTCTGTTTAATAAGCGACTGCATCAAGAGCTGTGATTCAGATGGGAACCTTATCTAACAGATGCATTTTGACACCCTGCATCTGGACATCCTGTACAAAGCGTCATAAGGTCTGGAGCAAATTTTTGGTAGAGAGGCTTCTTCTGCAGCTCATCGAAAAATTAGTTTCAGTGGTAAGGATCCACTGAAGAAAGCAAGAAATATCCCCATGACGTCAAGGCCCCAGGAAGCTAAAGAATCTGTGAAGTCATGAGTCTCTTTGGAGCCCAAGCTGAAATTCTGTCAATTAAAAATCTTTCCCGTAGCAAACCGCAGATGATTTGAAGGAGTGGAAATTTGAAAGAGGGAAGATTCAGAACTTTAAATACATTTTATGGAAAACGCTAGACCTTTCCTTACTTCACTGTCAGAAGACCGAAGGGAAAACATTAGACTTGGGTTCCTTCAGCATTCACCAGCTAATTTCCTGTGGCTGTATAAGTTGGGCACGCCTGTGACACCACAGGAGCTTGGATGCCAACCACCTTGGCTCCTGCTGGAGCTCCCTAGGGATCCACTTTTTACTGTGCAGTTCCCACAAACCCGTCCCTAGCAACCTCCTGACTCATTCTTACTTGCAAAGCCTGTGCTTTAGGTTTTCCCTGTGGCAGGGAATGCTATGAAGCCATGCGAGCTGTGGACTCACTGGCTGCCTTTTGGTACTCGTGCACTGACCAGTTTCTGGGTCAGGTGCCAGAGCTGTCTCCTGAGACACTGAGCGCTGGTCAAAGACCCTCACTTCATATTCCACCTTGGTGAATGCCAGATAGCTGTTAACTTCATCAGGCAGGCAGAATTACCATCATTAGGCCACCAAGCACAGAAATAAGGTCACTTCATATTTCCCTGGAGAGCCTTGGGAGGCTGGAGCTGCTCTGTGTGCCTCAGAGCAGTGGAGGAGCTTGTGAAGCGTGTGTTGGATTTATGGAACTCGGTCTCAAGTTATGCCAGCCCATATTTTAGCAGCCATTTTGGAGGCCTAATTCTCCTGGTTGGGTATGGATTTTTTGCCAGCAACAACAGTGCTGAAAAGATCGGCAGCGTCCGATGGCATACCTTCAAAGAATGTTCTTCACAGCTTCCCAAAGGTAAAGAAAGGACAACTGGTACCAGAAGAATGGCTCAGAATAGGAATGAGAAACCTAGCTGTAAAGAACAATAAGTGTATCAGGAGCCTGCTCTGACAAACAGGGCATAATCACTTGCAGGATGAGGCCTCGGCGCTGCTGCGGTGCCGGTGATTCGTGTGGTCTTCAGGAGAGCTGACAGCAGGAACTATGCCTTTGCTTACTTCGTACAAGTAGATAACTCAGCAAGAGCAGGGAAATCATTTGACAGAGGCCAGATTCAGAAGGCATCTGAAATGTCTTTCTTTAAATATAATCATGTTAGGAATCAAAAGGGGTCTAATGTTAGAGACTTGCCTTTCAAATGCAACAAATGATTATACCTGTCAAGATTTATGGACAGATTTATTTATGTTGACAGAGGGACCACTAATAGTTTGACAAATGAGAAGTCTTGACAGATACAACAGATATGTTCAAGTATATTTCCTCCTGTTTGAAATAGGAAATGAGTGAGTTATGACAAGCCTGTAATGTATATTGATACGACTTTTCCTAGGCTCCTTCTAGAGAGGTAGATGCATTCTACAGTCCTGGATACTGATCTGGAAAGCCAGTTATAACCCTAATCATCAGTAACCCTCTGTCTTCCTCCATCAAGAAAGTATTTAAAATGGCTAATTTAGAGAAAACAGGAAGGAAAGTTTTTCCAGGTGGTGCTCCTGGATGGAAAACCCAACTTCCAAAGTAAGTCAAGAATCTAGAGGAAAGAAATATTAGGATCTCAGGGAGCTTTATATTTAGAATAATTGCTAGCCAGGGACTTTTCATGTAAATTCACAACAAACCTAATACTTCTTCCCAGCACAGAATGCCAGGCATCATTGTACCATCGAGGCTTGTGGTCAGCTCCAGCCAAGAAAGATCTATCCCAAGGACTGCTGCAGTCCTACAGCAGGGAACAATTCCATCCTAAAACCCCATTCAGGAAAGGTATAGAAAAGCTATTGCAATGCATTAGCATCTGATCAAAGGCCAGTCCAACAAACAAGACACCAGCAGCTTCAATGGACTTTGCCTCAGGCTCCCAGATCTTTTAGGAGTTTTATGCAGGAGCGTGCAACCATTACATCCCCAGCTGTGAAAGACAGAACAACCTGTTAAATGTTGCTCTACCATGCAGCAGCCTTTAAATGCTACTTTCATTTAACAGACAGTGACTAACTCCTCATTTAAGTACAAGAATTCCAGCCTTCTCACAGTGTGGAAGCGCTGGACAATCCAAGCGAGGAGAGGCTGGAAGGAGAATCCCACTTTGTTGCTCTAAAGGCTGCCATCCTCTCCAAATTGGGAGTGTGGTAAATGTTGATGAAACAACACTTGGTACCAGACCAGTGTCTGTTACTTGCTGTTGGTTTGGGTGCCAGACCCACATTTTCAAACAACAATGGGACAAATTACCACATCCCCCAAGGCTTTACAACAAACACAAACAAGCAATTAAACAAACACATGCTCTTGTCACTCAGCAATTAAAGCATTTCCTGATCCCTTAATAAAAGCTGATCAAGTTTCCACATATTAATGTGACTTTTCACACTCGTTCGCATTAAGAGCCCATCCTGTGTCTTTGGCCGATTAAAGTCAATCTGGCTGCCCTCCCTGGAGATCCCCCCAGGAAGGGGTAGGGAACAGACATTTTTGAACCAGGAGTATGTCTGACATCAAAATGCATTTAACTAAAGCACAATGGGTAATGTTGTTCATGCAAAAACATTTTGGTGTTTCAAAAAACCATTAGAGGGCATCAAGGGAGGGCTGGAGTTTTGAAAAAGAATGAACCTTGACAGGCTAAACTAACTATTGCTCTTTCACCAGCATATTCACTTCCCTGGAAAACTCCAGAAGGCCTGTTAATTATTTTGGGGTTGTTCATGGAAGTCATCTGAGCTGGCAATTGCCAATCACATCAGTCTGTGACATTCCAGGGGCCGACAGTGCCATCTCCTTCATATAAGTCTGTTAAATTACTAATATACTGAAGTATCTCAGCTTAAAACCTGCTCTTGTTCTCCTTTATCAATTTTGCATTTGGTTTTCTCTGAGGTTGAAAAACAAAGCACACCCCAAACACTTACCTCCTTGCCAGTCATTTTGTGCACGTTGTTCTTTGTTAAAAAAAAAAAAAAAAAAAGAAAGAAAGTCTGCTCTGTAATTACCAGACACAGCCGTGGGAGTGGTTAATCTTTTAAAGCAACATTATGAATTATAATACCAAGTGTATACTTCATTGTGGTAATCCTGCAGTAATGCAAGCAATATTAGCATGTTCTGGGAGGCAGAGTACTGCCAGGGGACCAGGGATGCTTGCAGGAGAAGAAAAGGGGAAGATTTCACAGTAATGAAAACGATGTTGTGTTCAGTCCCACAAGCTAAAAACAAACTAAATATTTATGATAAACTAAAAGAATAAGGAGGATTATGGTGTCATTCACTGTAGAATAAAATATTACCTAATCTAAACATTTACATAAATAGCAGAAGGATAATGCACGCTGAATTTAGATGGTTCAAAGAGAGGAGGAAATTAAGTGTAACAACAGTTAGTGTTAGTAAGTGTTGCTGTGCACAGTGGTGTGCTCCTCTCACTCTGTGCTACAGGGCCCAGCACAGCAATGGCATTTGGGGCTACCAGACCTCAGATTAGAAAGGATGGAAGACATGTTCTTGCTCTGTGATGGAAAAGCATCCAACTCCATCCAAGGAGTTTTCTGGTGTAGACTTCTACCACCTGAAGTGGAAAAAAAAAAGACATTACCTGACAGTGCTGGCAGGCTCTTAGGGCCTATGCCAAAAGGAGATGGTGCCAGCTGAGATGGGGTGTAGGTGCCTGAATTCCACCCCCATCCCCAGGTCCACCACTACCGAGCTCTGATGATAGTCACTCTGTTTGCTCTGCCTCATTTTTTTGGACCGTCTGGCTCCCTGGTGTCTCAACCATGGCTCCATTCAGACCCAAAACCCACATCTGGATGCAGCTGTCAGGCTCAGCACCTGCCCCTTGCTATACTACCTGATGGGCAGAAGCCATCAGTGCCCAAGCTTCAGGCTCTCCTCAGGACAAAAAACCTGAATTCATATCCCTCCTGCATGAAAATAGCTGTTAAAGCATTTTTCTCCCATCCTAGCTTCATCTAGCCTTGCTTGCTCTCCGTCCCTATGAGTCTGTCAGGACCCTGCCAGTACCTCAAGTCCCTCTGAAGCGTTTGGGTTTGTTTTGAGCCAGATGTCTGTAGGCAGATAACTCCCTGCAGGATCATAGCTAAAGTCTTCTGAATGCAGGGGCGATGCCATTTAGCCACATCTTTCTGCAGCTGAAGCTGAATCACAGCTCTGTTTAAAATCATCTTCTTTCGAGGCCTGAGTTCATTAATTAATTATATCAAATTTCCAGTTGGAAACCCTTATTCTTTTTGCATTTGGTTCGTACTATGAAGTAGAAAATAATTCATACAAAGGAATAAATGATAAAAATTTTCAGTTGTTAGGTAACATTTGAGGTAGCTTTTTTCAGCATCCTAAAGAACATAGTCAAGAGTAATGATATTCCTGTAGAACTGGAACCCTCGTAGAGAATCCCATTGCAACATTATGATTCTCCAATAATATTTTTAAAACAATTCAGAAAACTTATGAAAACAGGGTTATACACAGTATTTCATAAGGATCAGTCTACAAAAGTGACCCTGTAGAAGTAGCATTGTAATATAGTACATAGATCTGAATATTCAGCAAAAGGGATAATTTATGGCCAGAGTGGCACTTTTGGATTGAAGAGTGCCAGCATGAGGGAGGACACTGAGTCACTCTGGTGTTCTCCCAGACCTAACTCCAAGCCCATGACCGAGGCTTTTTTGCATACGGACCCAAACTGGGATCCATGCTAGTACAAGGCTGTGCACTTAAACACGGGTGGTAAACTGCCGTGCAACTGTTTGAGGGAGAATTGATTTTCTTCTGGTTGAAATGTGCGAAGATCCCGTGGTTTATCCGAAGAAGTAAACCTAAAGATAACAGTTTGGTAACCCAGGGTGATGTTTACAACTGTACTGAATGTGACAGCTTTCAAAGTATTATGTATATTTCTAAGGCTGTACATGTACAGCTCTGACAGCATGTCAGTTATAATTCTTGTAAAAAATGGAGGTAATTTATTATGGTTCAAATATAGAATAAACTATATAAATGCTTCATCATAAAATACTAATTTCCTCATTGCTGAGGGGCTCATCTGCATTCTAAATAGCAGTAAAGATGTTTTAATTGAATAGGTTTTTCTTCCCTTTTCCTGTCAGCTTCAACATGACTGGCTAGGGTTAAAATAGGTGCACAGAACTGGAGTAAATCTCTGAACAATAAAGGAAATCTGAACCACAAACAGGACAACTACGCTACCAGAAGTTAGGGGTGAGCTGGGTTTTCGTGTTCTGGGGGGGCAGCGTTGGAGGTTGCTCATGTGTGATTGATGGTACTTGTGAATAATACCAGTTGGCAGACATTAGTAACACTTTGTCTCACTTTTTGCTCAGTTGTTCACTTTTCTGCATTTGGCATGTTTTCATGTTTTTAATAGGAATTTTTCAGTCATGCATCTTTGACATGAAATAGCATGAAATGTGATGCCTCCGATTTTGAAGTATTTCCTTGCTGGCTGTATATGACATTAGTACAAAACTTATCATACGGAATTATCATCTTTGAAAGTAGCTTGCTTTTCAAGCTCCTTTATTTCCTCATCCCATGCACTGCAGAGAAATTTGTATGAATATTTTGCACTTAATTCTAATTTCATCCTAATGTATAGCTAGAGAAACTTCACTAGACTAAGCACTGGATTAAAAAGGGCTAGGATTCAAAATTATCTCTCCGGTTGAACCTCAACATGAATATTGAAATTAACTGCTGCAAGACTTAGTAGAGGGAAAAATGACCAGAAGAACTAAAAGAACTTGCTTTTATTTTGTAGTGAGTTATCTATAATATTTTACCTATCCTTTGATTATATGCAGGGATTATGCATAAAATAAAGTGAAACCGAGATATGACGTTTAAAGGTTTGTATTTATTTACATGTGATACTGCATCCGGGCCCTTCAACAGAATCCTGAGATTTTCTGAAAAGCTGTGTGATTCCTAGTCTTCCTGGCATTCATATTTGATTGTACCCACGAGTTTCTGAAGATTACAGCCAAACACAGATGACACACTTAGGTTTGACCACTGACATAATTACACACCTTTACCATCAAATATTTTGTAAAAAATTGGACACAAAAGTATTCACCTATGTAAGCAGAATTTGCACTGAGCAATGACATGGTTCCACAAAATCCTGTGTTCACATGCACTTTTCCAAGATCTCTGAACCAGGACAGGAGGTTTGACTCTGCAGCTGTGCAGAACACAGAGCTGGCAGCCGATGTCCTCGGTCCCTGCTGCCTTCTCCCTGTGCCACGCTACAGTGGGCACTTTGGGTCTCTCACTACAGGTCCAGTTTGTAATAGAGGGGTGGGAAGAGGCTTTGCAAATTCAAAGAGTTAGGGTCAAGCAGAGGAGATGCTTCAAAGACCTTTAAACTAAACATTTCCTGCACGTTGCTGAAGATTGGGCTCAGTGACCCAAGAGGTTCTCTCTGACCAGCTTCCCTAAAAAGTTCCTGGTCAAGAGGAAGAAGAAGAATGGAAGATCAAAAAAAGAAACCTCATTGTCCTAGAACGCCCACATCACGTTTTTGCTTTAAAAATAAGTTAAACAGCCTGTCCCTCAAAGACCAAAGGAAAGAAAGAAGATCAGAAAATTAGTTATATGATATTTCCAACAAAAAGCTGAACAACCACAAGTAATTAGGTAATTTGTACCTTGACTTGCTTGGTCTCTGAGAGTCCCAGAACAACACTTTTAAAAGCATCATTGTTTTGTCTCTTGCCTTAATTTAAGACTGCCCTAGGCTTGCATGTCGAGGAACTTTAGTGAGCTTATAAAAAAACAAAACACAA
>VZRQ01009390.1:1274133-1691633 GCA_013397975.1 Machaerirhynchus nigripectus | reverse complement strand
TCAGGTGTGAGCTCTGGAGCAGCTGCCTCCGTTCCATGGTAAACCTTGACTAATTGCCAGGGAAAACCTCTAGGGCCCCTAACAGTACTGGGGGATCCTTCTTAAGTCCTTGGCTCAGCACTGAGCCCAAGCTCCCGGCTCCTTTGGGCATTTTCCAGGCCTGTCTCCACCAGAGCTTCACCATCCTGCAGCACCCCGGATTTTGGGATGGGGTACAGAGCAGGCCCTGCGGCATCCAGGATTTTGGGATGGGACACGGAGCAGGAGAGCTGCAGCAGTGCGCCCTAGAGGTGACAGACGTGGGAACATCAGGCACTTGAACGTGTGCCACGAGAGCTACAAATCCTCACAGAATTTTAATTGAAAAAAAAAACCCAACAACCCAACCCACCACCAAGCCAACTCCCTTTACAGCAAGGGCACAGCAGCTGATTTGCATACCTTAGGGGTACATTTTATAAGCAATGGGAGGTGATTTAGCTGCGTGACTCCCATTGTTGTTAATGGGAGCTGTACAGCTAAATGACGAAGCGTTGAAAATGTGAACTCCTTAATATTTCAGTTGACTTTAATTTTTATTTTTGAGCTAAGACATTTAATTAGATGGTATTTTCCTAAGGTATGTCCACAGCAAAGTCCTATTTATGACCTAACTTAAAAACCCATTCTGTCAAATAGAAGAATAAACAAATATCTATCACGCCAAAAAATGCTCTACATCACATGCAAGTACTTTTAACCATGGCAATAAAAGCCTGTACTGAGCTCCTGCTATCTCTAAGATTACTCCCTGAAGGCTGGTGCTAATACAGCTTTGTCCTAGGCTGGCTACAGGGGTTTGGAAATGAATACTGGTCCCTTTATCACATGCAATAGTGAGGACACAGTTTTTCTACTTATTGGGCTCTTATTGCTTATTACAGAAATCTGCAAAATATATTGCCTTGAGATAAATTTGTGGAATTGTATTGGCATTAGTAATGACACTGATTTAATTTTTATTCTAAACGGGTGAATCAATCCCCAAACTGTACCAGGACCCACCTTCCCAGAGCTGCCTGGGTGTATTGGTATTTCACAGCCAGCTGCTCTGCAGTTTGCCCTCTTTTCCACACATCACTGCAATGCCCTAAAACGACCACTTGCTTTCATGGATTTTATTCTTTCCATATCATTCTTGACTTCTGCCACTTTTGTCCTCAGCTTATTCCCACCTCCCTTCCCCCTCTCTGTTGCGGCACCTTCACTCTTTCAAGACATGGATGCAGTACCTCAGTTGAAGTTTTTCTTCTTTTCAGTTATTCCCCCACTGCAGATCAATCATCCTTTCCTGTTTTTAAGTGATTTAATTCTCACGTTTCAGTTTATCTATCCCATTTCTGACAATAATTTACCTAACAGCATCTCTTCACTCCCGTTCCTTCTGCTGAATTCTGGTCTTGCAACGTGCTGGCATTCTCCGCTTTTACACTCAATGACACATCAGCAACAAACTCCACTGGGCTAAACCCAAACTTTAAAACCTTTTTGATGAGCACTCAGCTCTGGGGTGAGGGCACAAATGAAACTCCCTCTGAAACAGGTCTTTACCCCTTTTGGCACATGCCCAAAGTTTTAAACCCTACTCAAGAAATGTTACAAAATCTTTCATACACTTGGGCCCACAAACAACAACAAATAGTTTTCTTTTGTGAGCTGCAAATAAAGATGCAAGTAAAAGAGCAAACACCACAAAACCGAGCCATGCAAAGATTTCCAGCAAGACTTCAGGCAACTGAACACGAGTTGTATTCAGCTGAGATGTCAGATCTGAAAACCATCTCAGCGTGGTGCAAATGGCCTGGTTTTTCTTTTTGATTCTTATTGCTTTAGTTTTGTTTATTCTTATGTAACCTGTCAGCAAAACTTACTCTGCTCCTGGACTGTTTGTGGTCCCCTGATATCGAGAAGGACAGCTTTGCTTCTGCTCCTGCCTGGTGCAGTTATTGTATCCACCTTCATTTGCCGGGCTGGAATCCTGTGCCTGTCTGTGTGAGTGGCACTAGTCACATTCAATAACACGTTGCTCTTACATTCAGGCCTCTCTTCTGCACAGCCTTTACAGGCATGTTTACACGCCTCTAACCAGAGGGATTTAGGTGGGTGCCATTAAATTTGCGCCTGATGTGTTTGTGCAGGAGGTTTACACGGCCCAGGGGTGCTGGGTGTGGGAATGGCTGGGGCTGCAGCACACAAGGAAGGCTACAAATCCTTGGGGAATGTTAATTGAGAAGTTACATCAAATGCACAGCAGGTGGTTGGGACCGTAATGGTAAAAAATCAGCTCAGCTAGAGGCAAGTGAACTGCACAGCTGCCACGTTGGTAATTGGGGGTCCCTGCAGGGTGGTTGAGGGGTTGCTGAATTAGGGACTGGCAGGGTTGGGGCAGGCACTGTCCTGGTAAAACTGCACACCCAGGTGACTTACATCTCTACCTTTCCATCAGTTTGTCTTTGGGCTTTGAGGTAAATGGGCTGTGGAGGGAATAGAAGTGTGGCCATACATGCTATGGGATTTTGACATGACTCAGGGCTGTGGTTGGCCTCAGGGTGTGCTCCTCCTACGAATAAAACTGCAAACTTCTTCCTCTTTGCTGAAGGAATCTGAGTCCTTCCCTGTTGCTGCCTTCCTCCATCAGCTGGATGGCTGCCACTGCTCACTCTTCCCTGCTGGAGCTTTCCTTCCTCCATTACCAAAAACTTTTAAAAGCAAGCTGCACATTTATATTTTGTACACAGCAAAAACAAGAGCTTCCACTGTTTCTTCTAAAGGAACAAGTCTTTAATTTTTGGACATGATTTAATTTTATGTAGCTTTTACCTTCCCTTCCTCTTTTGTCCCCATGTTTCTTGACACAAAAATACTAGTTTTCACACAGATTGCGTAGATTTATTGAGTTAAAGGACTGTGAGGTTCTCTGAATCTGAAACTGCCTCGATGTGGAATAGAGGAAGTAACTAAGAAACATGCCATGGCCTTTTTCCTCCCTTTCCATGCAGCTTTCCTAATAAAGCAGATGAGAGACAGATTTTGCTTACAGCATTCATAGATGTCACAGTGCTCCTAACCCTCTCCCTGCTCCCCCTCCCTGTCCAGGAGCTGTAAGCAAGGACACACGAGTCACATCAGAGGCCAGCCACACTTCTACCTGATACTGCATTCCCAGCTTGCTCTGTGCTTCCCTGTCTAAAGTGTCAGATTCCTGCGAGAAGTATTTGTAAACAGAGCCCAAGAAAACTCCTTACTTTGCCTGGAGTAGTGCAGCATGAATGTTACAGTCACGGAGTGAAAGCCTCTAGGAGGAGCACAGACATATTTGTAACCTACCCCATGGCACCGAGCTGGGAGCAGGGGGCCAGCAGCGTTCAGCTGCTCTGTGTGCACACACCCCACACTTCTCCTTCTCTTTATCAGTGTCTAGTTAAAATCCAGTAAGCCTGAACAAAAAGACCCATACTTGTTGCAGGCAGTAAATAAAGATGCGTTGGAAAATGAGTATGACTGAACTTTAGCCACAGGTTGAAAAAGAATACACATGGAGTGGGCTGAATTCTTGGAAGATTCTCAGGTGATATTTGATAGCAAATGTTTTAAAATGACAGATCATAACAATGACATCAAGATGGCATTTTTCAACCCAGAATTAATCCAGAAGCGGTCCAGTCAGTATTTTCTCTGTATGTGACACTCCAGTTGATAGTACTGGGTTATATTAATATTGCTTTTCATAGAAGCATTTCTGACTTTAAAAGTGCCCCTTGATAGCCTGCAACCAGGGTTTCCCTGGAAATGTCTTCATACAGGAATTTAGATATATTTGGTATGAAACAGTTTAGCCCTTGTTTGGAAATAGGGGCAGGAAAACACTTATTTCCTAATGCCAGTTGTCAGAACAAACATCTGCAACTCTTGCAACCTCCACCACAGCACAGATCTGTCTCTGCATTACTGGGCTATTGCCACAACACTTTTAATCACATTTTGATTAAAATGAACTGCTTAGCTTAAATATAGAATGGGCAAGAGTTTCACCATTACCTTGATGTTTTTGGTATTCTGCTCAGGTTGAATAACTTTGGGTTTGGTGGTCACAGTGCCTACAGCTACACATTAGCAGGGTTTTCCAGGTAGTTTGACATCAATCATTCTTTTAGAGTTGATACCTTCCATCCAGCAGCGTAGGCCCATCTCTCCTCCTTGCTGTCCCTGGGAGCTTGATGTGCTTTGGGAGTGAGGGTGTGGAGAGGGCTCCAAGCTCCAGCCCGCAGCGAGGGTGGGGGCGGCTGCCTGCTGGGTAATGGCCTCAGCTGGGCCATTCTGGACGTGGCCCAGGGACCTCACACACTTATGGCCACCACCAGAAGCACCCACAGAGAGTGATGATTGTTATAGTGCAGCATAATCCACTCTTCAGCCTCAGTGAGGAAGATGGGATCCTACTGCCTTCCATTCTCAGATAATAACCATTTCATGGAGGCAGTTACGAGACCTATTTATAGGGGTGGTTTTAGCTGCCATCTTTATCCTTAACAGGAAGGGACTGGTGCTTTGGACAGGTGGCAATTTTATGCTACTCACCCACCTCCATATCTTTTTATCTGAATGTGCACTATGTGGTTATGTTTTCACTTGGATGACTTTCAGGTTCTTTAGATGGCAAATGTTTTATGAAAAATGATAAAACAAAGAAGAGGTTCAGGTAGAAACTGAACTGAAACCAGGCTGGGATTCTCTGATGAATGACCCACCTAGGCATTGTTTGCCAGTGCCTGGAAATTTGGGAGAGGTTTATGATGAGCTGTTTGTGTAACCAAGCTATGCAAACTAGTAAAAACAAGTCATGTGAGAGAGAGAGGGAACATTGACTGCTTTGACAACTGCTTTGCCATTGCTAAGGAAACTGCTCCCTTGGTAACCATGGTCAGTACATCTGTCTTATTTTATCTCCAATTCTCACGTAGACACCATCATGGAAAGAATATTAACCCAACCAAAACACAAGCATTTCAGAAAAGCACAAGGCTTCTCTTAATTTCTTCACTAAAAAGTTTAAGGGAGATTCTGCTTTGGTATTGATTATGGCTTTGCCTTGCCTGAGATGTGTTCCTTAAATATTAACTTATGCAAAGTAACAATTTATTCTTTTGTTCTGCTTTGTACTTCTTTAAAATGTGATACTTATTTTCTTTTAGCTCTCCTAATTTACCTAATGCAATTGGGCTTTACAATAGGAAAGCCTGAAGGCTGAGAAAGCTTTTGCATCTGTCAAAATAAGAGTTTATGTTCTTTTGCTAAGGAAAAAACTCTTACTGACTTG
Organism: Machaerirhynchus nigripectus; assembly: GCA_013397975.1. NCBI lineage: Eukaryota > Metazoa > Chordata > Aves > Passeriformes > Dicruridae > Machaerirhynchus > Machaerirhynchus nigripectus. The sequence continues at coordinate 1,686,277 of VZRQ01009390.1, read as the reverse complement.
AGCAGAGCAGGACAAATGGAAGTCCTAATCTGAAAAACAACAAACTTTTAAGATGTCTCTGAACTGTTTGACTTGGAACCACATGACTTCAGCAAGATCTTTCTTGACACTCCTGCTCAAAGCCATTAGCAAGGAAGAAAATCAGAAATGTCCACAGGAAAATCTGAGAAGAAATCCGGCACGCAGTTTTTGCCACTTTTTAGTGAAATCAGGGTATTTGTCGGTACCTACCAGTAAATCAGATTTGAAATGTTTCTGGAAGTACAACTTTACACAAAAGAATAATGTTTAATGTCCACAAAAAATCCCAAATCTATTGAAGCAAAAGAAATAAGCCTGGTACACAGGATGCAAAGATTCCCCTGGGCTTTCTATCCATAGCATCAGGCACAAATGAACATCCTTTGGGCCATGCTTTGCCTCAATTCTAAGATGTCCTATGCTGAGGTATTAGAAGCACCAGAGGCAGTCAGGTTTCTCAGTAACTTTCTAAGAGCAGCATTTTCCTCTTCTCATAAAGGAGGGAAAATCTTGGATGAAAGAGGACATAAGAGCTTATAATTAAATTTAAAAGTGTCTGGTCTCAACGGGGACATGGTGACTGCATGAAACAGGGACTTCATGTCATACCACCACATAAAAACACATTCCTCCAAAAATGACAAATCCGATACCTGAAGTGCCAGGACTGAGGTTTGTGGATTTCCTGGGAGTGCATGTAGAGCAACAGCAAACTCCTCTTTGGTAAGGACAAAACAACCATCCCAACTGAGACCAAGCACTTCTCTAACCCTGTGTCCCCTCTCCAACAGCAGCCTGCAGGGAAATCACAGTGGTACCTCTCCACGTACTCTGCCAGTGTCCCAGTAAAAGAAAAAACAAAGGGATGTTTCCAGTACAGTACATCAGGGAATACAGGAGACTGGTAGGAGATTTTGGACTGATGGACTGATTTTAAGAACAGTGCAGAGGCAGCAAACTGTGGCCTCTCGTGGTGGTGTTAGCATGCTGGCACCCCACTGTGCATGTCACATCTCTTGTGGTGGGAGTGAGCTCTGAGTGAAAAGTTACTCTCAGCATCTTTCGACTTATCCACCGATGATAATATGATCTAGCAGATGCTTTGGCTTTGGCTTACACAGTTCAGCATGTATTCCTATAGCAGGGATGTTACAATATCATCAACAGCAAACCTTACTTTCACATCAGCTGTGTATGTGTGAAGCATCCTGCCCTCGTATCTGTTCTTTCAGCAACGGAAATGCAGTGAGAACTATTGTTCGGGTAGCTGAATGCCCATTGCAGAAGCTTTGGGACACTGGCAATGCAAACATCCTTTTACTACTCTGTCATGCAGCCTGACCTTTCATTTTTACTGGAAGTCTTTGCAGTTGCTTTATTTACCCAATCCCATTTACTGTAAACAACACAGCAATTGGCACTCCTGAGATGTTTGGTTTAACTGTATCCAGAAGCCAGAACCAGTTGCACCACTACCACTGGTGCAAGGGAGTTGCCATGAGTCATTTCTCCCAATTCTTTCCCTCTCACGTCTCCAGCTCCAGTGGCACACCCATGAGATCTGTGCTTCACTTCCCCTGTACACAAAGTGAGGGACACAGCACCTCATCCCTCCCAGGAGCCGAGTGGGACTACATGGATTCTATGCCTCTGGATGTTGTCAGAGAGCAGTGGGGTCTGCACTCTCCCTAGGAGAGGAACTCCAACGGGAACATCATGCCCCACTGCCGTGGTGGGGTGGGGGTCCCCCATGAGTCAAACCCCCTTTCTCCAGTACCTAAGTGAGAGGAGCAGGCAGACCTGCAGATGGGAGGCCAGGTCCAACCAGAGGTCCAGGTCATAAGGCAGCATCAGAGGGAGGTCAAGCTGGAAGTCAGTGTGTGGTCAGGATGAGTGGGTCCATCACTCAGCTGATGACCAGCATCCTCCATCTCAGCACATAAAAAGCAGCAGATTTCCCTGGATGAGCTTAAATGGGCTCCTAGGCTTGCTGGAGTGGGTGGAGGCACCAGGTGAGGCTGGCCAGGGTCAGTAAGACTTACCAGTACCTTCAGGGCCTCAAAAAATATCACAACAGCAGGAGTCAGCTAAATAAAGATATTTACCAAGCTACTGAAGCCTTGACACTTTCCCCAGCTGAAATGCTAAGGAAACTCTGCTGACAATTTTCTTCTCATAACTATTCCAGAAAGCAGGGCTAAGGCATGACAGTGAGGAAGATAGGTTTTCCTTTTATTTAGAAAAAAAAAAATCCAACTACGTTACTGTGGAAAATTGAAATGTAATTACCCTGACAGATACACAGATCAGTGTACACAAATGTATTTAAGCTTTTGCAGAAGACCACACTTTGGGAAACTTGTTCTAGCCTGTCTCCAGGTTTGCATGCATGTGAAGTCCTTTGAGTTTGGATCCAGGCAGTGGAAAACAGAGCAGCCCAACACTTAGTTTAACAGCACATGCTCTGAAGCATACTAAGTACTGCCTGTGCACGCTGCTGAACCTCCTCACCAGTCACTTGCTATGGGATAGCTCTGGGATTAGGCAGGCGAGGGCTGACATGTGAAATCTGTGCCACTTACTTAACCGCTCTGTCACAATGAATTGGGCTGCTCTGCCTGCGCCAGCCTGGAGAAACAAGTGGCGGGGCCTTGGCTGGCATATGCTGACGGAGTGGGGAGAGAGCCTGTCCCTCTGTGTGGCAGGGTGACAAAGCCTCGAGGGGAGGCACAGGGCTCTGCTCTGGTCTCTTCGTGTCAGCCCAGGACCTTCTCAAACTGGTCTCTGAAGGCTAATGCTCCCACTCAGTCCGGAGCACGGGAGCCCTTGGGTAGTGTGGTGCCAAGGCTGCTTTGAAACCAGCTGGTCTGGTTCTGAGGGGGCCTGAATGATGGCTGAGATGACAGGAGGGCTGGACAAGGGCTTGCCAGAAAGTAGGGCAGCAAAACTTTCTAATTAAGATAAAAATACCTTTGTAGTCTTTGTAGTGAGGGAGAGCCGTGGCACTCAATCTAAATGTCTCTGTCCAAAGAAAGAGCAAATAAGAGCTTTCTTAGATCCTTTACCTTTGCTTTAAAGCGACAGGACATCATCTGACAGCAGGTTTGTTAGGCTCACCTTCCAGTAACGAGGCTGTTGTAGGAGCTGCCTGCACTCTCACAGCTGAGCCTGCACAGCCCTGCAGCCAGAGCTCCCACTACCTCACACACACTGCCCTCTCTCCAGACAAGATGATCTTCGTCTAAAAGAGTAAAACATCACAATGAAAAGCAAAATGGGCTGTAGCCCCACTAAGAAGAGCTTGTTCCCAAATCTTTCCCTGGACCAAGGCACGATTCATTCCAAGACATCGTTAGACACCCCAGGAGCCAGGCTGTGCCTCATGGTCAGGAACCCTCCCGAGCTGGCTGGCAAAGAAAATGTCCCTGAGCATGATGGTGCGAAGGAATGGTTTGAGGAACCTCTGAAGATGTAATAAAAAGAGCACAAAACAAGTTTGGAAGGGACAAGAATATCATTCTCAGTTTGAAGGAGTTTGCCCTTGAGACCCATGGAGAGCACATCAGCTGGCTCCAGCTCACATGTTTTCTCCAGCACTCCAGAAAAAAAGAGGCAAAGTACAGAATGTACTTGTCTGCTGAGACATTTAGATTGGCTACTGACACTCTGCAAATGTTTATAAAGAAAACAAAATGTGGATTATAGCCATTTTCATTAAATTGTGCAGATTCAGTTCACCCCGAATCACAAGATGCCTGAGCCATTTTCTTGCCCTTTTGGAGACATCTACTTCCCAACAGCACTGAGGCTGTGTGGCTCTTGCCGCTGTTTTCTTACTTGATGGGTCTGGTGCACACAGCTGCAGGGGGAGGCATTGCCAGGCCAAGTATCTGCTCCACATCTGCAAGGTGAAGGTGAACATCCCTTGGCCCGGCCACCTTGGGTTGATTTTAATCAAGTCAAAGCCAAGAGGAGGAAAAAGACAGAATTAAAACCTTCAAGCCTTACCTGCCCAATGCAGAGTTCCCTCTTGTGTACGATGTAAAATTGTCAAAAAAGCTTGGTGGCTGGTTCCTTGAGTGCAGGGAGGCTTGAGAGCTTCCTTTGGGCCAGGCAGCACAGCCTCTCTCGGAAGCAGGAGCACGGATTTTTTATGATGTTCTGGGGATGTTTCCGAGCTCTGTCACTTGCTGCACTTCAGCACATGGATACATTTATGCCTGTAAAGCATGAGAATTCCATACTGAGTTATACATACACCGTGACCATGACAGAGCCTTCAAAAACATGGGGACTGCAGTTCTGGAAGCATCGCTCTCTGTAACCATTCCCCTGCCTCCAACATGGGTGAGTCTGCCAACCTTGGGGTGGAGGAACTGACAATACTGATGAGAGTGGAGACAATTTAATGTCTGGTCACGGCCTGGTCATTCTATTTGCTGAAATAATCTGTCCCCAAGAACTAATTTGGCTCACTGTGGGTGGGTGCTATCTCTCCCCACTTGTCTCTTGCTGAGCTTGTGAACAGCTAGTCTGCAAACCATGGCCGGAAACACTCTGGCACCTGGGTGAAAATGTCCTGTTCAACTGTGGGACAGAAGGAAATGCCCCAGGGTGCCTTTGCCCATCAGCAACATCCTTCTGCAGCAGTGCAAAAATCAGGTTGGGGCAGTGGCATAAGCTCATTTCTCCCTTCTTGCACCAGTTACACCGTGGTCCAAACCATCCATCAAGGTATCAAGCACTCCCAAACCTGCCTGTATGGTAGGATTTTGTATCTACTGTGTGCAGGTGGGACAGATTGACCCCTCTCCTCACTGGGACATTTGCTGGTTAAACCCATTTTCCCTCTGCCTTCTTGTCATTTCCTTATCTTGATGTCTGTTTATGTGATGTGTGTGTATGTTCTACATGCAGGAACCCTCGTTTGAAGCCAAAAATGGTGTTGCCTTTGTCTTGTGGTGTCCCAAGCTGCCACATATCCCACCCTCTCTGCAGAACTCTGGCCAAAAAATTTTGCTTCCCTTTCGGCGCTGCAGTGCTTTTGGATGTCAGAACCAGCGTCAGCCCTTTTCAGAGACCAGAGCAACTGCTGTGAATTTAAAACAAATATTTTTCATCTTAAATGCCACGGCAGGTCAGCTAAACAGAAAAGAATAGTTGGTAACAGGCTTGAAACGACAGCAGGGTGGAGTGTTTACAGCTCCATCAACAGCTCGGTGTTAATGAACTGAGTCCGAAAATTACCTCTCTATTGATGGAGGCATGGATGGAGCACAGAGATGAGAAAGATAGTGATTGCCTCCAGCTGCAGGCAGAACTTGGAGAGTGTTTATTTATCACTTGGAATTGAATGATTTTTTTGGAGAGGGCAGTAAAATTCTGAAGAGCGCAGTCATGCAGCTGCCTGCAGCCTGGCACCTGGGTCAGCCCTGCAGCTCCAGCTCTGGGGGTGCAGGATTTCCTCCTGTCCAGGGAGCCTGTCTCTGGGCATGAGAAGGAAAAGCCTCAGCTGTGGTCAGCCCTTTGCCCTGTGTGCGTGTGTAACAAGGTGTGGTGTTCAACCGAAAGTGCCAGGCAGGGGAAATATGGCTGCTTTATACCGACTGACTGTAAAAGGACTGCAAATATATCAAAGGAACAATGTCTCCTGCATTGCAGCTGCTGTAGCTAATGGGAATGTTATCATGGAAGGTGTTGTTTTTGACCCCGATTTCTCCCTTTCCTTTGCTTTCTGTGGGAGGTGTTGGTAGTGCTACAGCTGAGCAAAACGGGCAAGGAAAGATGTCAGCAGAGGATCCTCTGTTTGAACTTCCAGTACACCAGCAATCCAGGTGGGAAGTTTTTCCAGGATAACCTCCTTTTGGCCAATTCAAATTTTGGGGAATTTTCCCAGGACAGTCTCTTCTGTCCAACACAGCCATTGCTCTTGAGGGACTTTTCACACATCATCTCTCTACAGAGGAGCTGTAATACGTTGAATTGTGCTGTGAGCAAGGGCTGATGCGTTCAAGGTGTGTGGCATGCTGCCACACGAGCAGTCCAAGCACATCAGCACTCAGCACTGCCCTTTGGGTCCCTTCTTTATGATTTCTGAGGATAATTTTCTGTGGTTGAGGCATTTCCATAGGTCAAGAGAGGGGACACCCCAAGAAATTCCACTCTTCACCTATGAGTAAAATTAATTTATAATTTCTTTCATAAATTTGGGCTAGTAAATGGATTATTTTGTTGGTATTTTGTGTCGGAGGATGAGGGCTGCCACCAGGGTATTTTTGTCCCTGGAGGAAAAGCGTTTATTTTAAACAGCACTTTCTACTTATATAGAATCAGAGAATAGTTTAGGTTGGAAAAGACCTTTTAGATCATCAAGTCCAGCCATTCACACATCACTGCCAAGTCTGGTTAAACCTCCTACAATTAGCCTTGGCCATTTGATCCAGCCTGTTCAGATCCCTGTGCAGAGCCTTCCTGCCCTGCTGCAGATCAATACCCCCACCCAACACGGTGTCATCTGTAAACTGACTGAGGGTGCCCTCAATCCCCTCATCCACATCAACAATAAAGATATTAAACAGCCCTGGCTCCTTCTGACCCTTCTTTTAAATGGGTGTCACATTTGCTCACTTCCAGCCAGCTGGGACCTCCCCAGTTAGCCAGCGCTGCTGGTAAATGATGGAAAATTCAAAGTACATATTTAAACACAAACAACAGAAAATAGTTCTAAATGCTTGAAACGTGCTTTTAAACAATTTAGCAACGCAGAGTAAGTATACCCTGTTGAAGGCAGGCTACAGAAATGTTAACATCCTCTCAAGGTAAATCAAGTAATGGACTGTTGGCCTATTTTTCAAACCATTTCTCCTCAGTATCTTGACATTTGATAGGATTATCTATTACTGTTGGATTTTGGTTGACTCTCTGGTATGCCTGAGAAGATTGTCATCTTGTGATTTAAAGATAATAGAGCCAAGCATGTGAAACTGCACACAGAGAATAAACCTTTGACTCAGAACCGAATATTTTGGTAAAAAAAAAAAAAAAAAAAAAAAGAGGACAACTTTGTCTTGAGCTCAGTTTGATACACTGGCAGTTAATGAAATTATCCAGCAATAACTTTCCATTCTAAATATTGCCGTGCTATTTTTAAAAGGCTCCTATGGCACTCCAAGCTGGGCGGCCCGAGCTAACAATACCAGATATCTGAAGAGGGTGAGTGTGATTAAAGACTTGTGACAATAGCTAATGTAAGCTTTAACTAAAAATGTCAACTCCATTTGTTTTCAGCTTTAAAGAGTTTCTGGATCAGAATGTGCAGGTAGGAGTTCTAACAATTTCAAGATTACACTTGACCTAGTAGAAAAGATGATAATGTAAAAAGTGACATGAACTGGGACTCTGTGTGTGCACATGTGAATCCGTGTGCCTGTGTATAAATATGTCAACACTGGCAAAGAGCCTCACAGTTTTTCAAAATAAGCAACATCTATTTTTATTATAAAGCTTCACAATTGGCAATTTAAAAAAAAATTGAATGAGCTAGAGTGGGCTTTTTATTACGCATGGCTTTATTTCTTTGAATTTCAAAATTACCTAGCATGCATTTTCAACTTTGGAACAATTTGCAGGCTGTTTTCATTTCTATTTAAAAGGGCTAAACACTGAGAATGTGCCTCTGCTTTGCATTCTAATTGCATGTAACTGATTTGCACAGCAGAACAAAAACCTAATTTTCAGATTAAGAATCATGCGCTAAGAAATAATTATTGTTTTATGAGAAAAAAAAGGTTTCACACATTTTTCCCCCTTGCCCAATTTATGAGAACTGTTTGCCAGTTTGCAGGTTGCCAGCCTTCCCAGAACACCAACTATTACTCTTTAGGGACTGGAAAAAGGTAGACAGAGACACGAGGCATGCAACTGTTTTGACTGCATTCTTTTGCTTGCAACATAACACTTGCTTTTTATTATTTTATCTTCAACAATCAAGGGGTGACTAAATGGTTGCAGGTGGTGATGAAAATAAAAGCCATCCATCATTATTTATTAGGCATGAAAAAGATACACAATAATGTAATTTAATCCCGGAGCAGACAATTATTTCCACATATTGATAATACAATGTGAAAACTGTCATGAATCCTAATGTGATGTTCGCCTTTATTGGTGAACCACTAGTAGCAATGCAAATAATGAAATTGTATCAAAAAGGAAAAAAAGTAATTATTTGCACATACCAATAGTGTCATAGAGAAAAACACATCATTACTAACTTTGGAAAATATAACCGTGCTTTGTACGTTACTTCGGTTTTGAAGTTTGCAAATGCAGGTGCAAAGTGTTCCTCTAAGTAAATATTTTATTGATTTCTGCATCGTCAAAATCATTTCACAGGTTTTGATAAGGGAACTTTAAAGCCATGAACATGCAGCTGTATAATCAGCACCTCTTTACAGAGACCTGCAGATCTCCCTGCTAATCTATTCACATATTTGTGCGCGACACTTCCTCCATTAAAAATAATTTAAGAAATATCTTTGCTCCATCTGGGCCTGACTCAAAGCCCATTGAAGTCCTCAGAAAGACTCGCATTGATTTTGGTGGGCTTCAGACAGAAACCCTTTGTGGCTGCTTTCTATAAATAAAGTTGGCCTCCAGTTTGGGCAGAGCAGCTCTCACAAATATATTCAGACCGATGACATTCACCCCTGGGCAGATGTGAGCATGTGCCACTTAATGCCCACTTATGTCTCATTTTGAACAGGGGTAAAAGGCCCTTTTGGCTGGACAAAAATATACATATTTTTATAAATAGACAACTATACATGCAAAGTATATCTGCAACTGCACAGCTAATTTACATTTGAATTACCATGTCTGGGCATGCAAATCAGGTAATTACTTGCTCACATATAACCGGCCATTTGCATGCACAAATACCTATTATATGCATTCAAGTCACAGTAATGTGTCTGCATCATTTAGCTGTATCTCAAGAGAAACTGCAGCAAGGAAGAGGTTTACATTATCTCTTATGGACCTGGTGTCTTCTAGAGTGATGTAAGTGATATTTGAAATCATTAGGGGATCTGTAAACTTGCTACATGTGCTGTCCCTTATTCTGAGGTCTCTTAGGCTCAAGTCTGTAAGAGGCTGGAGCACTTGTGGCAGCAAAACCATTAAAAATTAGATACAAATAGGGGGAGTTTCGGTCTGTAGAAACAGATCTTGAAATGGTAAAATCCCACCCTGAAAACATTCTTGAAACCACGACAGCTTTTCTGTTGCCCAGAGAAGCTGTGGTTGCCTCACCCCTGGAAGTGTCCAGGGCCAGGTTGGATGGGGCACTGAAAAATTGATCTACTGAGTGGCATCCCTACCCATGGCAGGGTAGGAATAAGATGATCTTTAAGGTCCTTTCCAACCCAAACCATCCTAGGTTTCAATGATTTCCAGAGAGGGAAAGCTGTTGAGCACATTGTGGGCAAGTCACACAGACTGGGACCAGACACAGAGCTGGGGAGGAAAGGATGGTGTCCCTGCTCAGTCTTTCCGAAGCTCGGGAGCAGCTGATTTACTTCAGCACCAGATACCCATCAATCTCACCCTCTGCCACTCCATGTTTAGGAAGGAGATGCAGAGTGTATTTTCCCAGAGGCGCGAGCGGGCGAGGGGCACCAGCTGGTCTGAGCACCACCTGAAATGCAGCAGCAGCAGCTGCTGTTTCCTTGGAAAGCACATGGATTGGAGGCACTGGCACCGCCCAGGCTGGAGGGGCACCCCCATCCAAGGGGAGAGGGTCCAAGCATGACTCCACCACCCCAGGCAGGCAGGTGCCGTGGCAGGGAAGGAGCACAGGAGATGAGTAGTTGCACTTTCACTTTTGCCTTGTTTTTAGGCTGTTGGGAGAAGGACAAGTGGACTTGAAAAAAAAATACAATGTGAGCTGTTTTTCTCCATTAATCAGTGCCTTTTTTTTTTTTTTTTCAGCTGCCTGGCTTCATTACATTTGTTTGTCTTTCCCTCTCCAACTGAGCAGTGGGATCTGATTTTCCTGAATTTGGCTGAAGAGACAAATTAAAGTCTTCTTTGTTTATAATCAAAGCAGGAGTGATTATTTGAACATTTTGGAGGAATCACATAGCACTTTAAGAGTCTGTAAAAAGACAAGAAAGGTGGTGGGAAGTCATCAGATGCTATTTTCTTTAAAACTGCATGGATGGTTTTAACAAAGTCAACCCATGACGTCTGTAGAGTTTCACCAAATGGCCTGGGAACTGATGGCAAATTTGTGAAAACATGCTGGAAATGTTTTGTTGATATTCCTGCTGACATTAGGGGCAGATCCTGCATGTCACCACAAATATTTGGCAGTGGAGAAAACCAGAGATTTTGTTCAGCTCTGTGTGGAATCAGATAGCAAATTGATCTTGGAGACTCTCCCTGGAACTCTTCATATTTTTGGAAAACAAAAGATTTTCAGAGGAAGCCCTGTTTTTATTATGCATGAGATTGTTATGGGAGGAGAAAAGGGAGTCTGTGACTTACACAAAAGAAGAGGGGAATCGGAGCTTTTGCTGGAATTGAACAGATTATTCCTGGCCTTAGCTTTGTGTACTTTTCCCCAGGAACATGGATTTTTATGTGAGAAAAGATTATTTCTGAATTATTTATTATTTATTTATTTATTATTCTGTCTCATGTGTCTCATACAATGGGAGATCAGTTACCTGTGGGGTCAGTAAATGGTCCTGATGGGAGCTGAGGGAAGGGAGCACGCCCAGAGCACACCGCGGCGCTGCGAAACACTGCTGTGATGGGATAGAACTTGTGGACAGCTAAGATGGGACACATGGACCTTTCTGGCAGTGCTCAGCCACCCTCATCTCCCTTGCTCTGCTCTTGCTCCAAGTGGATGATGAGGCACAGAGTGTCCTGACTGCTCCTTTTGATCCACTATCTACATGACCTGGATGAAATCCCAGACCCAAAGAGTTTTTCCCTTAACTCCAGCCAGCATTTCAGCCCCTCTTCCAGTAAGTGACTGAATCCTCTGTGGCAGCAAGGGCAGTGCCCCCACTCATCACAGCAGTATCATCCCCCCATCTTCTAGGTTTCTCCCTTGTTTTTTTGGGAAGAGCCCAGGAGAGCACTGTGAGGAAATACCTCAGCAGTATTTCCACTGCCCGACTTAGAGAAGCCCAGGCACACTGGGAGCCTGGGCCCCAGCAACGTGACCTGCCCTCCCCACAGACACCACACGTTTCTGTGTGAAACAGCTCAACCAAGAAGTAGCAAAATTTTCCAGAGGTGACAAGGAAGGACCTTTTGGGGACCATGCTGTGCACGCTTCTGTGAGTTGTTGGGTTCCAGATGAAGGGAAGAAAAACTCTCCATGGGAAGCTTCTGACTTCATGGATTGCTCAAACACTGAGCAGATTTAACACAGGGCTGGATGTGATAAACTAGATTCATACAGCGACCCAAGGAAAAAAACAACAGGGAAATGTGGCAAGCAGTCAGTTTTGTGGTCTGAACCTCACAGGAAGGACATGTTTTCAGATCAGACCCTGGCTGTAACAGTGGGGCTGAAGGAGAAGGAGAAACAGAAGAGGCTTCTACTTGCAGTGCAGTAGAAGTTACAATGCAGTTGCAATGCAACTTTGAGTTATTTCAAGACTGCCACTTTGGCTCTCAGACAAAAGCCCAGCCTCAAGGAAAGGCTGATCTGCTGAAATCAAACCAGCTCCATGTCCCCAGATATGGTCCCACCATGCGTCTGGCCACTGGTCCTGCCTAGCGCAGGACTGTGTATTTGTGATGCCCAGGTTCTGCTGCCTTACTCTGATTTCTTCTGATTTATGGGGAGGGGTCATGAGGCAGCTGTGACAGAATTCACCCTGCCATGGAAAAAGAGCAGTCATGCTCAGGGGAAAGCTCGGCTTCAGCATCATCACCCCTGTCTTCAGCATGGTTCTTCAGACTTCATTTGAGCAGTGCTTGAATGAGTGAGGCCTGCTTGGAAAGAATCCAATAAATACCAGCAACAGGGCTGAGAGAACTGGGACTGGTCAGGGAGAAACAGGAGACATCAAACATGTAAAATGCTGTTTCAGAGGGGCAGGGAATAAATTATTCTCCCTGTCCATGGGGGATATGAGAAAAAGTTGCAGGCTAACACTTGAGTAAGAGAGCCTAAAAACTTTCTAAGTTTTAAAATAGCTCAAAGTAGGAAAGGCAACAGACCCTTTATGGGCACTGGAATAATCTATTAGTGTAACTAAACTTGTTGTTTACTTCCAGAAAAATATCAGCAAGTAGGTTTTTTTTAAAAATCTGTTTCATAACTTACAACAAATCTCCCTCAAGTAAACATCCTTTCCAGTCTTCACATATCTGCTGCGTCTTCTACCTCTCCTCCCAGGCAATGATGAATGTAACAAAGTAGTGGGTGGGAAGAAACACAGATAAATATTTTGTAAGTAATGTACTATATATATTGGGCACAGATAGAAATAGCATTGTGCTCATTCTGTTTTCATTCTCACCAGCACAGATCAGGAATAAATCCAGTCAGCAAACTCTTTCTACGTGTAAAAATGGAGAAAGTAAGTGGTGAATGAATGTGTCGCAAGGAGTTGAATGTGGATTTTTGGTAAGCATCTTTGTTTTATTATCTAGTCATGCTTCTGTGCAAGAAGGCTGAGTCCAGTCATTATATGCATTTTTCTCAAAAGCCAACACTGTTATGGGATATACTGGAGACAGTGTGGGTGGAGCACAACAGTATTAAAAAATGAAGCGCTGTCTCCTTTTTTGTTTTCCTGTATAAGAACAAATCATTTATTCCCTGCTGGATTTCATGAGTGTGTTATTTACCACTGTTTACTGTAACTAGCTTCCTATTATTACAAAAGTTGGCAGGGTGAGCATGGGTCTGTAGCTTGCCCAGTTGCATTCCAATTCCTTTCTGCCAAAAAATAAAAAATGGGTTTTCCATGCACCTATCACATGTAGGAATATATTCAGCCGCATTTCTTAGTCCTACAGATGCCAACCTCACTGTCAGGGTTGTCAGGAACATGCCTGCCCCTCTCTCCCCACCAAAGCACTCTCTGATGGGCATCCCCTGAGCACCCAGAGGAGAGGGGCCATCCCAGGGCTGCAGCAGCCCGACACCCAGCCTGATTTCAACCTGGTTGGTTTGACTGCCACACACAACAGCACTTAACTCAGCCTGAGCTCATTTATCCCAAGGAGAAGGTAACCAGACACTCCTGAGCAACACTTCATCAGTTCTACATAAGGACACTTTACAGGGTGTTGCTGCCAGGTGGGTTTGTGCAGCCTTCCCTGGGGAAGCGCTGCCAAGCCCGTCCCAGGAGGAAGGTGGCTGAGCACTGGGGAAAGCACCACACAGCCTGTGCCTCTGCTTCCCCAGGTGTGCAGGGACAGGGCTTATGCCTGATCACACTGTGCCCAAGTGTGGCTGTGGAGGAAAATGTGAAAGAGGGAGAGGATTTGGGGAAATGGCCTCAGAGGAACAGTGTTATCCCAGGGGCAGCCCCACAGTGGGCACAGGTGCTCCTCCAAGCACCACTGGGGTGACATAACCAGGCTGCAGAAAGGATCTCAGTGGTTTGGGTGATCCCTCTGTGGAGGGTTTAGCTGAGCTGCATGTGTTTGCACTGCAGAATCTGCTCTGGGTTTCTGTTTTACATCTCCAAGAGGCCTGTGCCCTTTGTAAATAGAGGGGCTGAGGCACAGGAAGAGCTGGTGTGCTTGTGAGAGCACCAGCCCAATAAATGGATATATATTTAACTTTCTGCTTGGTGTTATTTTCTCTCTGCTTGGGCAAACAATATCCTGACTGCTTCCTAGTCCTAATCAAACTGCAGGGTACTAATAAAACAAATCCAAACTAATAAAGCACATTTCGTCAGTATTAATCCTCTTAAAGTTATCAGGCTTTCACATCCCTAGATAGGAGTAGTACTGTCTGACATAAAGTTGAGAGATAAAAGCAGGATAAAAGAGCCATTACCATACAACAGCATTAAGTCAAAAATATAATTGCAAAGGCTGAACTTGATTATTATTTAAAACATGTGTTGGGTGGAGGCACCAGCCGGCAGGAAGCATCTGATGCTGATGAACCCACACAACCTCAGCATGACTGACTTTAGAGTATGAATGTAAAAGATTTATTAATTTCATTTTTTAAGACGTTCTATTTGTTTTGAAAACATTTGGGGTTGCAAAACACATGAATCCTGTAACTATTTCCATAAAGCCCGGAACAGTGGAACAACATTAGAGGGGATGGGGGTGGGGAACAAGGGTATATTTTTTTTTTCAGGGAAGAATTTCCATTAAAATTAAATCTAGTTTAATTATAGCTCCTCAGCAGTGAGTATGTGATTTCTGATTACGTCCCTGGTGGATGCTCAGGTTGGTACTGCTGTGTTGGATTGAGATCTGCTCCATTTCATTACTTTTTCCTTGAAGAGAAACCTCACTGGTATTCGTGGAAACCATGTGTCAGTTTGTTCAGCGTGTCATTATGTATTATCATATCATACAATTTAAAAAACATTGCATTGTTGCTTCTGGTCGGATTCTCTTTATGTGGAATGCAGATGGCATTATTCTAGGTAATTCTCTTTCTTAATTCCAGCCCTCAAGCCAATCAAACAAAGAGAAAATCGTAGATGGATGTGAACTAATTTCTTGGTATATATCCAAAACCCACAAATAATTAGGGGTGGGAGAAGCTCAAAAGCTCTGTAGATTTGGTTTGGACACACACTCAAGCTCAACTCTTGTGCAAAACTGTAGGGGAACCTCCATAATTAAGGCTGTGCTCCATTACACTGGTGTAAACAAAGTCAGTGGTTACACCAGGGAAAGAGAGAGTTCAGAGATTGACCCTCTGGCTGAAGATCTCAGGAGAAAAGATTTTTTTGTGAGATTTCTATTACTTCCTGTTTCTGGTCAGGTTCAGGTCAAGAGCAGCTTTCTCACAGTGCTGGGGCACTGGTGTTCCCATCCCCGCCAGGCCAGGAGGCACTGGGGAGCATGGAAATAAAGCTGAGACAGCCTTTCACAGTGCAGGAAAGCACCGCCTTGGGCTGGGTCAAAGCAACGGCCACAGGTCAATTTTTATTTTGTCTGAACTTGTTCCTCTGCCCAAAATGGCAGCATGGAAAGAACAATGTGAGATATGAGACTCTGTGATGGGGTGAGCCACCTCGCCTGTGTGGCACGAGTTGGAGATCAGAAAACATGTCTCATGTAAATGACAGTAATGAAGTTTTTGTCCTACTTTCAAGCAGAATGTGTCCCCAATTCTGCATTTGCTAGTAAATACAGGTTTTTTGTGACCCATGGCTGCTGCTTACCCACACCTCCACCAAATGCTATCACAGCATGACCGAACTCAACAGAGAAAACATAAGCATGAAAGTGCCTGCAATTCTGTGCACCCCAGGCTCAACACTCAGCCAAAGACAACCTCACGGAAAGGCTCTCTCTGTTCTGCAACTAAATTGGAGGGAAAGGTGCCAGGTTGGGGAAGAAAAATACACACATCAAATTTAAGTTGCCAGCTACACCCTGTTGTGTTGTACTACTTATCCACAGCTCCGTGCAGTGATTCCAATGTGAAAGCACCAGTGTAACTTTACTAATAACCTGCTCTCCCTTTGCTCTGGAGATAAGTCTCATCCAGCAGACGACAAAGACAGCCACTATTCAGCCACTATCACTGCAAGGCAGGGGACACAAACAACAGATGTGCAAAAGAGCTTTAGCAGGAGGCCCAACCATTTCTAAATATCTGCTTCAGATAGTGGCATTCCCCATCTTCCCACCTCCCTCCAGAAGCATTGTCACTACTGCTGCAGCACAGTGCAATAAAGAGCAAAACCAGCTGCAACTTTGTGTATTAACAGGCAAACTTTACTGCTTGCAAGGTGAGAATACAGGATGAGTGAGGTTTTTATATGCCATCAGCCGCTCTGTTCAGACTCACAGTCGGGATAACTTGGCAAAGATGAGTTTTCTGTCGAGCTTTGCAGGAGCCTGGAGAAATAGTGTTAGAAAGGGGGACTTTCATCTAAGGAAATATCCTAAACCACTGATGAGCAGCCTATGTGAATCTCTCTTATGTCTGAGTAAGAGGCAGCATCAGACCCTGACATTGATGGGGTAGTTGCCCTAGAAAAGAGAAATAAAAAAACCCCAAACAAAACAGCATTTTAAAACAAAGACAGCTGGATTGACAGCGACCTACACAGGCGGCTGTGGCCAGCAGTGACACTGATTGAGACAGACTTCTCTAAACTGGTGACAGACTCTGAATGCCGGATCCCACGATCAGTCCTAAATGACACAATATACAGTTTTATGTGGCTGTTGTGATTGGGGAACTTTCTGTTAGGGTAGGAATGTATGAATATTTTAGCTGCATTACTGGCCTCCAAACATTTTTCCTTCTTGATCCCTTGGACAAGGATTTGGTGAAAGGACATCTAATTTTAAATGGGAAACATCTTCATGAAATTTTCCAGGGAAAATCTTAAACAAGGAGCAGTCATCCAGCTCCAGGAGCTGGGGAAATGCAGCATCCCCGTCCAGTGGCTGCCTTTGAAAGGTTTCATAGTCCCCTGTTTACTGAGTTCATTCAGCTTTCATTTTTTCATGTTTATTAGAAAAATTTGTTGTATTTTTTTACCAGTTCTCAACAGAAGGGTAAACCCAAGTCTTCTGTGCTATTGACTTTTCTGCCACACAAGTGGTAATGAGGATACTTCCAGTGCTTTCTGCTGGCTGGAATAACTGAGCCCCAAGCTTCTTAGGAACTGGGGACCACTGTGATAGTGGAAGTTTAAGACTTTGGGACCACTTCTAACCTTTCCGTTTCTAGCAGATATTACTCATGCAACATCCTCCTCTTCAATTTTTCTATGAATTCAGAAATTTTTAGTGAAGTCCAAGCTGTAATGGTTCTCTACTTACTCAGATAGAGGACAAAGATTCATTCTGGATTCATTATGAATTCATATGTAGAATATCAGCTGATCCAAAGTGAGGTAATTGAGAGAGTACATATAATTATTCACCTTTCTATTTGCAAGGTCTCTGGATCAACAAAGAAACCTCCATTACAAGCCCTACATGGATCATACAATTTACTGGGGCGGTTTCAGATTATATACAGGCAAGAACAAGCCTATGTCTGCCTTGATTTCTAACAGGGAAGAATCTCATCAGACGCTTCCATGAGCAGCCTGGGATGTGTCTGAGGATGTGCTGAGGCTCGCTGGCCTCATGGCAGCGTGTCCCTTTGCCATGCTCTCTGCCTGACTGCAGCTTGGATCCATGCAAGGCTACTGAGGATCAGTGCATCTATCTAAACAGAAACCAGTCACTCAGTTGCTTCTGCTTTCTCCATCCTTCCCCTTTTCCAGAGACCAATTAATCCAAGTTGGGTCAACCCTAAACCAGTTTCCCTTTCATACACTGTTCTATGCCATGATGCACGTATAGGCAGCTTCACTCAATACTGGGTATTTCCTCACTGCTTCAGAGACCAAGGACTATGACTCCAGCAGATGGTCCTGGCATGCAGAGTAATTTCAGTAATAGATACAAGTTTCTCCTTTGCCTTTATCAGTCTCAGTGTTCAACCAGAGGCTGATAATACCACTGAGAAAACCTTTGCAGATTTCCTCAATAAAAAACACCGCAAACTTCTCACCAACAGCACCCTCTATAACATCTCCTGCAGACTCAGGTCACAACATCTGACCCAGCTGCAGCTCCAAAGGGCACCTGGAATCCTGGATACTTCTAAGCCGCTCAAAGCCACACAGCTCCTTGGAAAGATGACCTGAATTTGTCTGGAAGCAATGGATTATTGTCATAAACTCCCCTGCCTGCTTCATTTACTGGAAGAAGGCCACCCAGATGCCTCCTTATCTAAAGGAACTCTCAGCTTTCACTTCAGCCACTCATTTACCCCTTCCACATCTATTTTTTTTGTCTCAGAAACCCCATTGCAACCGCTTGGGTCTGCTAAAGGATCTGCTTCAGTTTACACCAGCACAGCTCAGCTCCCTCAGTATGGTGCAGACATGGTGCTCCATAATGGGCAAAAGGATGAGCATCATGCAAATGCATGAGTGATATTGTCAGCACTTCTAGGAAGTTGCACACACAGAACTACTTAGTTAATAATGAGACGTGAACACATTCTGTGCACCTCACTGAGCACACATTTAAGCATATGGCTGCTGAGATAGAATATATCCTGCCAGCCTTTTTTCTTAATTAAAGTTATGCAAGTTATGAAATACTTTCCTTTATAATAAGCTCTTATTCCTGTGGAGAAATTTCTATTTGTTTTTATCTCATTTGAGCTTCAAGGTTAATCTTAGTTTAAGAATCTCGCTCGCTGTGACAGCAACCTCATGGTGCTGCAGCCTGATCCATGTGTGGGTGGGTGTGCATCCTTTTGTTCCATGCTGAGGCTGGGTGATGGCTGAGTGTCCTCCCTGTACTCATTTGTCCTACAGACATTAGAAATAGGTGTAGGTGACTGGGAAAATGGTTCATAAAGGGTATTTTTCAGATCCAGTTGAGGGCCATTAAAATAACCCCAGAGGGGCAGATGCAAAATTTGTGTTTTGTTTTGCAAGACAAGGCAAACGTGAGATATTTCACTTTCTGATCTACTCTGAAGGGGAATTTAATTTTGGAATCCTTGATATCTATTTACTTGTTTTATTGTATGACTGCAGCAAGTGATAATTTATTCCAGCATGAAAAGAGACATTAATAAAGGAGAAAGAATAAAGAGCAAGACATTTAGATCAAATTAATATACATGAAATAAAACAGTAAAAATCCCTGCTTTATCCACAAATAAACTTTTTATGTCCTATATACTTTATGATTAATCTCACATCATGCCGTACATATGTACTGGACAAATACAGTGACAATACTGAAATAATTGTTCACAGTTATAGGCACTAAAATGAGTATCTGAATTATTTACATAAGTCCATCTTCCCTCAGACCTTTAGGTCTACATTAATTTGGGATAATGGCTCAGCTCTTTGCTCTAGTTCATCAGTATTATATTTTTGTAACCAGCAAAAGCTGTTATCTTTCCCCCTTTTTTTTTTTCTTTTAGGACATGTAATGAGTAATGTTTTCCAGAAAGATAAAATGCCACCTTTAAAAGCTGCCACAGCTGACCACCACATTCTTTTCTCTGTTCTTTGAAATACTATGGTATTTCTTACTCCATATCTGCTCTCAAATTCTTCCTTCCTTTCCATGCGTATTTCTCCTGACTCCTATCTCAGCCTCTCTGTTGTTTTTTCCTTTCTTGACTGCAATCCTTTTACTGCCTCTCATGACAATCCATCACCTACACATTTTTGCTTTAGCTCTCTCCTCAATTATTCCATTAGACATTAAATGTTTAGCCACCAGGTCCTTCTTACAGGTTTCAATTCCATGCTAAAATCATATTCATGTCGTGGGTGGGAAAAGAGGTCCTGATGTTGTGTATGGCGTTGTGAGGTCTCTATCTTGAAAATATCTTCTCTCATGTAGTAGGTTCAATCACAAACCCACTGAAATTCTTGTAAAATTCCTCTAAACTTCCAGATGTGCACAGGTGGACCCAACATAACATTTTTTGTCTCTGCTTGTGACACAGAAGGGTACAAGGGACTTGAATACCTTGAAATATTGAGTACAAACCATCTTAAAACTGGGATGTTATCGATTAAGAATTTTTCTGAAAGAAAGCAACATTTGGGGGGCCAAAATATGAGCTCCTTGTTGCACATAGAAAAGGTTCTTTCTTGTCTTTATGGAGAGGGTGTGATTCAGTGCATCCATTGTGTAACCCCATTTAACCATCAAAAATGTTGCCAAGAACTAAAAGATAAAATATAGATCTGCTGTTCATTTTTTTCCCCAGTTGATCTTTTGTGTTTGATCATAAATGCACATTGTGAAAAGATGTCTTATACCTCCAAGCTAAACACTGTTTGCTACTCATTAGTGATTTATAAATGATATTTTCTCCCTGGTGACATATCTTTTGATATGATTCTCTAATAATAACATCCACCAATATTAAAATAAGAACATCCCCATGTATTGTGATCACCTTCAACCACATTTCCTCACTAAAATTAAATTTTAGCACACCAACTGATATTGTATGCATATATTTGTCTACCATCATTATAAATCTCCTAAGGGTCTCTATAAGATGATAGTTTTGCCTCTTTGCAGTAATTCTACCTAATGCTCCAAAGCAAGAAACTAATTACATGCTGACTTTTCACTAACTTTGATCTTTCCAAACCCATACTCTGAAGTTTCTATAGGTATTCATATAATTACAATACACTAAGTGGGATGAAATTAAGCATCAACTTTTTTTCCCCCATTTAAATAGCATTAACTCTTTTTGCAAATAAACATTTAATTTAAAATATTAATAATTCAGTAGCTTGCTATTTATGATATCCCAACATGTAAGTTTTGTATAGAGGATTTCAAAATAAAATCTAAGTATATGCAGTAATGTTTATAACAAACATCTTATTCTAACAGAAAGAGTTTTGGTGGAAGGGGCTATGCTAAGAATTCTTGAAAAATATGTTTAAGAAAGGCCAAGGATAAACGATAGTGGTGTTAGGAAATTACTGATATTTCTCCAGGGAATCTCTGAGTCTCTCAAAAAAATGACCTCATTTGTATTTTCCCAATGAATTGGTATGATATTTCCTGTAAGAAAAATTGAAAACAATTGTTGCTTTCAGCTGAACTCTACTGCTATAGAAAAAAAACCTCTTGGATTTCCTCTTTGAAAAATATGAGTTTAGCTTACTCCTATTTTCAAGCATAATCATAAGAAAGTTTGATTTTTTTAAAGAAAACAAATATCACAGCCTTCTTAGACAACAGAGAAATAACTGTGCACTTCGATGTTTTTTCGCTTCGTGCTTTCAACCTGCTATTTTAGCCCAGCAGTAAAACCATAACAAAATCCTCCCATCCGAAGTGCCCTGGCCTCCTCCCTGCTCTTCTTGCACACGAATGAGGACACAAATACAAATTCCAACAAGGAGAAAGGCAACGTGGCTGTGCCTCTCTTTGGGGTATCCCATCACATGGGGGTGTCCCGCTGACCGCCACCCCAGGGGAGGCAACGAGGGGCTGAATTAACTCACTTCCATGCGTCCACGATTTCATACGCTACTCTGAGGAAGAGACTGCTCAGCGTGAGGAAGGGTCGAAAACACAGCCCTGTGGGAAAACAGCTCCTGGAAGAGCACTTCAGTTTAAAGAAGAGCTCCAAAATGGTGCCTGGGCAGTGTCCAGTCTGGGAGGAGAGGGGAGATGCTCTGTGGCAAGCATGACATCAGAGTTCCCGGTGTGAGAAGTGGCCGTGGGGTTGAAGGGATGTGGGGTGAAGTGATGTGGGGTGAAGTGATGTGGGGTTGAAGTGATGTGGGGTGAAGTGATGTGGGGTGGAGGGATGTGGGGTGAAGTGATGTGGGGTTGAAGTGATGTGGGGTGGAGGGATGTGGGGTGAAGTGATGTGGGGTGAAGTGATGTGGGGTGGAGGGATGTGGGGTGAAGGGATGTTTCACACGGTGACTCACCACAGCAGACGCTCCACCACCACTGCGCCTGCCAGAGCACCGCAGTAAGGGAAGAAACATTTTGCCTTTTCCCTGATGTTTGCTGCACCTACTGGCTACTTCAAAGCCTGGAAGACCTCCTGCCCCAGTGCACAGCCTTCCTGGGAGAGCAGGGCAGCCAAAACCATGGGGCCAGACGCCTCCAGCCCGGGGTGGCTTCGCAGATGACGCAGCAGTGCCGAAAGGAAACACGTTGTTGGTGAAGCAGGCCTCTACCTTTTCTACATCCCATATGTGCACCTTGTTTGTCTAATAACACTCAAAACCACAGAAAAATCTGAACACCACATTCACTTTAAAGCTGAATAAACAAAATTTGTTTTGACTTATCATCAATCATGTCATGTGATCACAGGGCATATTGTGTGCAAACGGCAGTTGTTTTATCTGGAGCTTCAACCTTTAAAAAATTCAAAACAGTAAAGTTGTTTATTTGACACCGGTCCTGACCCCCAGACTTTAGCGCTGCAGTCTGACAAAGTGAAAGAAAGAAAACACATTTTGCTTCTTCATTGCTGTGGCATAAAGGAAACCCGACTTCTCGGGAGACTTTTGACACATTCTTTGCATTTGAAATGTACCAATAGGAACTTTATCTCCTTCTTTTTTATTTTTCTAGAAACTGGAGGAAGAAAGGTGTTTACATGGTATTGCACATGGTAGCAACTCTCATTATGAGGATCTGCAGACACACAGTATGTGCCTTTAGCTTTGGGAATTGCATTACTTAAGAGCCCTGTGGTTAGAAAGATGAATTCAGACAGACAATAAGGAGTAACAGTTTGAAAGCCAAGCCGCTTGCACAGACTCAGTTAACAAATGACAGGCTTGCGAATATTCTTTTCAGGAACTAACTTGAAAAGTCATTCCAAACCATCCTGAAAACACCCAATCTTTTCCCTCCCTTTGTTTCTTCCATCAATAAATAGGTGCGAAGAGATTGCAACATGGTACCTGTATCTCATTTTGTGTTTACCTGTGTATCTGTGTCTCTCTGAGAGAGAGACAGTGTATTTTGTCTTCAGATGTCAGAAATGACAGAGCATCTAGAAAAGCTGCAGATCACTGAATAATATGTGTCCATTAAGTATGATAATTAAAGTTTCCTTCTTTTTTTAAACCTCTAAAATTAACATCATAATTCTCATCTAAGAATGAAGTGCAATTATACATCAGGAACACCTCAAACTTTCACTCCATTCCATATAGGCAGTTTTGTTCTACTTTAACTTCAGCATGCTGAGGACAAAGTTTCAAATTCATCATATTGCCCTAATGCATTCATTCTGCTATTAACTCCTGAGGCATAAAGAACAACTCCCCCTTGGAGAGACATTTGGCTTACCCCTTTATGTGATAGGGCTGTGGCTAAGGAGAAGGTCCAGGACTGATTTCTCCTCCAGACATCCTATTTTATCTTGGTTAAGAGTCCATTCAATTGTGTTTCCTCACATTTTAAAGATGATAAAAAATAATAATTAACTTCTAAATAAAGAAGATGTGATGCTATCTAGTGTAATGTTTTTTAAAATGGTTTAAGGCCCTCAGTTACAGGAATGTAAGAGCTACCATAAATGTTCTCAAGGAAGGGTTTGCTGGGAGAAGTAATGTCTTTTATTAGATCAATTGGTATATTTTAAAAACATTGACCTGCTTTTGGACACATGCAGGTTTGCTGCTTCCGTTTCAGCTCTGAAGAAGAACCTAGATAACCACATCTGCTGGTCTAATAAAGATTATTATATACATATACTTCAACAAACCTGTTTCTGCAACATAAAAAAGCTGCACAAGGGTCTGTGCAACCTCAGACTGTCTCTGGGAGCCCCCGGCGCTGGTCACTTTGGAGGCAGGAGAAGCAGTGCCTCTGCTGCACTCTTACACTTCATTGAGTAAAGGGCTCACCAGCGCTTTCTACTTCATATCCCCAGTGAATGGCCAACACATTTTCTTTCTGCTTGATCTTTCCCTTCACTTTTTGAAGTTGATGCCCAGTTGCTTTTCAAATTCTTATGCATGTTTCCATCTTAGATTTCATTTACCATGGTTTGTGTGCAGCCCCTGGGGATTAAACCTTACTGGTAACCACTTGGCACAAATAACCTCTTGAACTCACCAGACTAATCCCACTGATTTGATTTTTTCTCCCTCCTCTCTTCAGTGCACCACCCTATCCCTTTCCTGAGTGACTGCCATGGAAATGCAGCCCATTCACAGCAAGTATATTGATGCAACTTCACCCAATGGGGTAAGGAATGAAATCACTTATAAACAGAATAGGGGGGGAAAGAAAGAAAAAGAAAACAGTGCCATTTGCCTTAAGACCAGGAGTCTTAACATGTTCTTTCCTTTTTTTGTGCTGCCCTTGGGAGACGTGAGGCTGTGGAAGATGAGTTGTATTTCTACCACCAGCTGGAAGAAGCTCTGTTCAGGATAATGACACACTGTTGGTGTAAGTTGGGTCAGGATCCGATCAGACTCACAGAAACCCTCCAATCCTCCTCCCCACAGATTGGTGTGCAGCTAATTGTATTTGGAGGAATAATTCTAATAAAGATGTGACCTTTAATGCCAA
This sequence comes from Machaerirhynchus nigripectus, assembly GCA_013397975.1. Lineage (NCBI taxonomy): Eukaryota > Metazoa > Chordata > Aves > Passeriformes > Dicruridae > Machaerirhynchus > Machaerirhynchus nigripectus. The sequence goes on along the minus strand of VZRQ01009390.1, from coordinate 1,661,941 downwards.
TTGGTGGTTTTAATTTTGATTCATAATCAGTCACCTCAGTGTGATCCCTTCTGATGTGTGAGCAGCAGTGAGGCTACTGTGCATATTTACACACAAAAAACAAATATGGGCCCAGGAAGGCATCCCATGGGGCAAATGCATATATTGCAGATCTTAAAAACAGATTTATACATTACTGGATCCCAAAGCAAATAAAAGTGCATAAATTCCTAGGAATCAAAGATAAGTCAAAGGGAAAAAAAGCATTCACAAGTAGAAAGCAACCCCCATAGCTCATGAATAGCCTAATTATGAGAGAGCCCCACAGGCAAATGCAAAGTTACCAACACAATTGCCTTTGGAGCTCACAGAAGGGTCAGATGCTACCCTCAGAATATTATCTTCTGTAGCACAGCACCTGGGTCCTGTGCAGTGCCATTCAAAAATCACTCCAAAGGACAGTCTGAGGAGGCAAGAGCTGACAGGACCTCACATGGACATTGCTGTAATGCATTCAATAATTAGTTGTCTTTTCTCATTGTGAAGCTTCTCTTGACACAAACATGTTCAAAACCGATGCAACTCCTGTTTCTGAAATTCTCTATTACATCCATAAAAGGCCATAAAAGGCTTCTTGTGGCCTTCAGCACACGGTCATGGTGAGAGGAATGTAGATGGCGTTGTGTGGCAGAAAGATTTTGTGATGCTGCTGGTGCCACCTTCCTGACAAGACATAAACCCCTGTTCTCCTCAATTTCGTGAAAGCATAAACAAAGTTTTCTCTGCCACATACTATGCAGGAGAAAGGACCCATTCCTCTTGGAGTTAAGAATATGCTTGCAACTGTAATGGCAATTTCATTTTTGGCCAAAAATATTTCAGCAAAATTTGTAACACAACCTAAACTGTCTGGAGTCAAAGAGAAGCCAGAAATGGCCACGAAAGTGAAGGACACTGAAGAAAAAATCATCAGACATTGAGACTGGCTCAGTAGGAAAACAGAAAGAAATAAGTTTTGCCATCATCCATGGACCTCAACTTCCTTTCCAAACACAATCTGACCTGGTGGAGCTGCCCTTTGCTTTCCCCTTTTGCTCCAACCAGCCTGAATTTTGCTCTCACTCTCACACCTACCTCCTCTTACAATTCTCATTCCCCAGGCTCTTGCAATACAGATTTGCCTTGGGAAATTTGGTCCTTGCTTTACTTCCACAGCTGCACCAACCAACCTGTGACCACCTGGCTCTGCTGATAAGACTATGGAGAGTAAATATGACTGTATGGAGAGTTTGGCTGTTTAATACTACTCCTCTCTTTATAGAAATGCCCTTCATAACCTGAGCGCTAAAGTCATTACGCTCGTCTCCAGATCACTTAACAGGGCTCATCTCTTTTACAATGCTAAGAAGCACCACCTGCTAATTAAAGGTACAATACGGTCTCTTTAAATCCTTCTCACATTTAATATCACATGTATATTCATGTGCTTAAAGGATATATGCACTCTTGCATTTCTGCATATTTCTTCTCTTTAGATACTGCTTTTTGCCTGAGACTATGAACCTCTGATTGATGCCCTGCACTACATTCATCCCACCTATACCTGTGCCCTTTGTTTGTGTGTACAGGGATGTCTCCAGCACAGGAATGGGTAGAGATCAGAGGCCCTTTTTGATCTGTCTCAGAAGTATAACATGTACCCATCAGTGGTTTGAGCCCACTTCAAGGGGCTGTAACTTCTTGTAGCTAAATACATGTGAGATTACAAAAAGCTAAGTGCTCAGTTCATCCCTGTCGTGGTCAGGGGGCAAGGCAGGAGCACGCTGACATTGCTCTGTGATCAGGGAAGATGCACAGGGTTGCCCTGGGATCTGGAGCAGTGCTGATCGTGTCCTTCACATATCTCAGTAGAAATGTCCTTCTGGATTAACGGCTCATTAGGAGGAGTTCAGGATGGGAGGATGTGAAAAGGCAGAAGAAAAACCTTATCAGTTGAAAATGGAGCATGCTAAGCCTATGAGCAGAATAATCTAATGCATTTTTTCTGCAATAAAATAGAGATCTCTGCTCTGTGGTCCTAGAATTCCTGAACATAGGTAAAAATTTTCTCTTTATTTTTACTTAAAAAAGAAGGCCCATTTGTTGTTTTAGACTATAGCCCTGTTTACCTATTTGCTGTGTTGAGATCCAGGAGCATCACATGTTTTTGAAAGATGCAGTTTAATTGGATTCAGAATTCATTCCAGGAGAATCTAGACTGAGTCAGTATATGTGCTTTTAACTAAAATAATATTTTGTTAGACTCTAATACGATGTTAATACCCATATGAGACAGGGTAATACCATTCAGTGTTCATCTTAATTAACTAACATTAACTATCATTAGACTTTTATATGGTACAATGCACATTACTCCATAACTTCAACACAGATCTCATACAGCTAGATTATAATGCATAATATCAATCATGGTTTTCTCCAATCTTTCTTAGCACCTAGCTTTGATTTTAAAAGTTAAGGTCAGTGTTAAGTGTTACACTTCAGCTGAAAAAGTTAAAATCAATGTTAATTAACAATGTTAATTAAATGTTAATCAGTTAAATGAAAGCATTTTTCATCCACTTCCCCGATAAATTGTGGGCAGGTAATCTTGCATACATTGTTTCAGATGTCATATGAATGTGTCATCACCCTTGGGATGACTACTAGGGAAGTCCAAGACAACCATTCTTGCTAAGATAAAACAAATTGCTTATCTCGGTACAAAGGCAACTAAATTGCACTGGAAATCCAGACTGATGGATTGGAAATTAAAGGCACAGCAAGGCAATACTGCCATTGCCAGTCTCAGTGGTGGCCACAATGCCACCTGAATCCTAAATCTGAGGACGTGGAAGCATTTTGGATGGCTGTGAGTCTTTGGTTCCTCACCCAGCCCCACAGCAATGGAGTCCCTGTGCCTGAGTGTATCAGAGGCAAGAATTTCTGGAGTAATCTTCATGTGCAGTGTTTGCCTCATGGGACAACAGGGGCGTGGGGTTAGTTTAGCAAAAGGAAAAACAGTTAATTTTTTGTGACTGCAGGTCTTGTCTTTGATACTGCAAAAATTAAAAACTGCGTGAGGTAACTACCAGCAGCTCATGGGCCAAAGTGAATGGGCATGGGCAGTCCTGACTTATCCCAGTTTGAACATTTGAATCCAACCCTATAACAGGATGTTTTGTGCTAGTTATTATAAAATGATGAATACTGGGAGTACAGAACACTTGAACTGCCATTCCATGAGTTTATCATGTGAGCAGGCACAGTCTAATACACTTTCCTAAAACTCACAAAAGTTTTCATTCAAGTTCAAAAATTTTGTATATAGTACTGTAACTGGGGTAAATATACATATATCTATGTGTCCCGTGTGTATATATATAAATATGCACTATTGTATATAATGTATATGTATTACTAGAAAATTTTAAGCAAGATACAGTTCTTCAAATGCCTTAAAGATATTGCTTACAATTAATTGGATTTGAAATTTATGCTCCAGCTGGATTTCAGTCAAACCCACAGTTCATTGCATGTTACTGAGATGGTTCTTTTGGCTGAGAACTAAGGATCTACCCTGTCATGTAGAAAATCTATTTAAAAAATAAAATAATAAAGCAGTGACATAATTGACTGTAGATATCAGCATTTTGCATGCCAGTGAAAATCAATATTTAAAGTGTGGTTCCACTTTGAAAAAGGTCTGTATAAATATATTGTGTCCTCCTCATCAGATCTGTCTGGCTGTGTGTTCAGGGAGACAACTCCTGTTTCTGCTGACCAAGTATTATCCCTTCCCTTTAGTTAGTACTGAAATGAAAATGCAAATACAGAGAAATTAGCACTTTTACAAATGCCCCATGGGTGATGTTTTCTGGTAAGTCTGTCACAGTGGTTCAGTCTGATCTGATGTGAACACCAAGTGAATTTTTGGCTCTTCCTGTTGCCTGTACTGGTCATTGGAAATGCACGCCTGAAAGAGGAAGAGGAGGCCATGTTGTACCCGTGAAAAGTTTTGTGCTGTCAGCTTTCTTTGCAGAATCTCTGCTGGCACAGACCCAGAGCTCCCTACGAAGGGTGTTTATGTGCCTACTATTGCACAGACATAGGTGCTCTGCCACAGAGCACAACCTCCAACACTGAGTTTAGGTTTGCGGTTCCTCTTACATCCATCAGGCTGGAGCTCAAGGATGAATTAGCCAGTTGATAGGAACTGTCATTTAAATCCCACCATTTTCAGGAAGAGACATGATTCAATCTGGACTAAAAAGTGAGCTCTACGCAGGACCCACAGCCCTGAAGTGAAAGATTCAAGCCCTTCCTTTCAAGATGGGAGAAGAAGACAAACATTAATTCCTTCCACCCCCTGCCCTCTTCCCCCAAAATAGGTACTAGCTAAAGTATTTTCCCTGGTAGTTAGTGGCTAGAACCATCTCCTGAGCATGAATCATCCTGTACAGATGAATTCACAGTACTCTCAGAGCATAAATGTTGATTCAAAGTGTACAGGCTTCCTCCCTTCTCCTGCAGTGACCAACTTTTCGTGGACTGGGTATTTCTTAAAGCTTGGAGTCATGGAAGACAAGGAAGATTTGAGCAGCAGAGTAGACAGAATACCAGTTTGTGATAGTCAATTAATTCCAGAGTGAGCTTCACAAGAGTAAAAAAGTCCTCTCTAATCCCAGAAGCCCAGAAGGAGGTATTCCTTCAGCTGTGTAATGACTCAAAGCTGAAAACAATACAAGAGTTTAGTGGACATGGCTACGGCCATCATCTCCCTTCCTTCTACCTGTTTCCATCTGTCATTGTCTGAGATTTCATAGCTGGCTCCACAGGCCAGATGAGCAGAAGAAATGTGACTTGTGGAGACCAGTGTCTGCAGAAGATAGACCCTGGACTGACAAACTCTATGACAACTGACAACTTTGGGGTATGCCAAACTTTGAGAGGCTTAATGTAGCCTGAATTTGAGTGCTTCTCCTCTTAAGCAACAGCTAGTTGGGATCTTCGAGAGTGAAGTGTTGGGCTAAGTGATGGAAGAGGCAGGTAAGGGTGTAAATCCTGGCTCAATTCCCTGTTTTGCAAGCTTAGCAAAAAAAATTCTGCTTCTTGCTCCCCATCTGCCTAGTGTCAAGAGAGAGACTGCTCCTTTCTCTCCCCAGATCTCTACCTTGGGCGCAGTGCCACCCTTCTCCATGGCTCTGAGAGGCAGGAGACATCTCTGTGCTCACCCTTCCCATTCCTTAGGGCTGAAGCAACCAAAGAGGCTCTTCCCGTAGCCGTGTGTACAACGGGTACTGTGGGTAATGACCCTGGGATGTTTTTCCTTGACACTGACTAAGGAAACTCTCCGGGTGAGTGCCCAGTTCCTAGCAGGCTGGAGAGTTTGTTCCATGCTGCTTCTGGTGAATAAGATAATTCTGGGAAGAGATCTTTGGCAGACTCCACCTAGGACAAAGCAGCAGAGCCATCATAGAAGAATGTGTCTGAAAACCTTGAACATGTAGGAGAAAATACCTAGAATGGCTTTATTATACCGGCTGAATATGAGGACTTGGCTGAGCATCGTGGAAGAATGTATGAAAGCATTTATAACCCATGTAATTATTTCTAAGCAGCAGACACAGGAGCCCTAGGAGGTACAAAACAAGAGGTACAAACTTACGCAACAGCTGCAGCGTTGCTGAAACCGAGCGACAGCTCAGGAAATGCCAGAGCACTTCTGCCCTGGAAACTTCACAGTGATGGAGAGAGACTCCTGGCCAAGAAGGGCAGCAGTGTTGATTGTGGGAGAGGTAAAAATCACCCACGCTGAAGGGCAGCATGACCTCGGGGCTCTGCACAAGTCAGACTTGTTTAGTTTGATAAGAAAGCCTTGCTTTTAGCAGCATTATCTGTGTGGTTGTTGTTCCACATGCACAGCCTTTCTATCACGTTACTTCAGTGCTGTCTCCCAGTCGCATCCTGCCCAGCGCTGCACAAGTGCAAAAACACCAACACTGAACAGCACTGCTTTGGGCACAAACATGGGCTTTTTGTGGAAATTGTAAGCTTCATTTATAATGCTATAACGCAGTTTGCTCGGTTATGCCTTCAGGCCTGAGGTGGGTTTCATGAGACACACCAGAACTGGGCACAGCCCCCTTGTCAGTGCAAGGCATCTCCACCGGGGTGACGGCAGGCAAGCAAAGCCACGGCATCGCTGACTTGTCACCCTCCTCACCCACCTGGGTGTAGGAGACACATCCACCTTGGGACACCAGCTCAAAAACTATGGCTCCACCCAGCCTCTTGGGATGGTTTCTCATTCCCAAATGCTCGGTGCATGGGAACTGCAGCAGGAATTTGCTTTAGGAAGAAAATAATGGTGAGAACAAACAGGAGCAGTATTTTTAAATAGCTTTGCTACCCAGACGTCTGGAGCTGGAAAGGTAGGGAACAGGCAAGGAATATTTTGGGATTAAAATAAATATGTCTGTCAGGGGCCATGTGGGATCATACAGCTGGGAGATAGGAAGCCAGAGGAAGAGAAGACTTGGGTTTGGATCCTGGGGTTTTGATGTGCCTGTTCCAGGAGTCCCTTGGCACTTAGTAAGAAAGTATTTTGAAAATATAGCATGTCATGCTGCTCGTATATTTGGGAGCTGTTCATTACTTTAACAACCAAAGGGAAAAATAGAATGAAAGGCTGTCCAAAATGAGATCTTGAGAGGCAGGAACAGGGAAGCTGGCAGGTGGGATGAAGAGGGCGTACCCCCTCACAGCCCTATTTCATTTCCCAAAAAACTGATGGGACATGTAAAGATGAGTCAAAACTGTTGTTTCTTATTTACTACGTTGAAAATTCTCCATCCTATCCTATAGTGAAAGCTTTCTTTTATGTTTTTTTTCATCCAAGAAGACAGTGTAGTAACAAACTGCCAAGAAAAGAAACTGTGGTGAGTCACTGAGGAAATTTAGTTGAAATGATAACACTTCACAAAAATGAAAATTATTACATTTACTGTACATGGGAACAGTAAAAAGTCCTTTTTTATTGCTCTTGGAGTTGAATAGGAAGGGACTGATATTTCCACACTGGTATATAATATAATTTGCTTGCCAGCAGTTTGTTTTTCTCTTACATGCAAGTTGTTTTGACAAATATCTCAGCAATTCAATACTCTTGTCAGAACCTGTGCATGGCCATTGTGACTACGTAGGAGTCTAATTTTCTGGCCTTTTTAATTTTAATAAACCAAAATCTTATTTCTCGTATGAAACTCTGAGGATTTCTGCCCAGTAGCATCTAGCAGTTTCTGTTTTGCAATAATAATAATAATAATAATAATAATAATAATAATAAACATGGAAAATAGATGAAAAGTGTCTCTAACATCCCTTATGGCTGAGGATAAACAAAGAGACTTTTTTCCATTCATCTCTTCAATCAAACATATCTGAGTAGCATCCCTGTAGAAGACATCAAAGTTTAGTATGTTAAATACAGGATTTCCCAGCCCTAGTCTCAGTGGAACATAAGAGGATGATGCATGGAGTAAAAAATTTAGTTGCCTTATTTTTCGTCTGTGGATTTGGTTGCTTTCCTAACTGTTTTTGCTATTTATGGAACTCACATTATAACAAAGCCTGTTTCTCAGCTGCAGTGAATAGGACTTTCTGCTTCTGACTGGAGCTTTTCAATCTGGTGTCATAAAGACAGATGAGTAACAGTAATTTTCTAATATGTTGGTCAGTGATCTGAAGATTCCCTTATTCAAGGTTTCTTGGCTAAAATAAAATTACATATAGAGGACCAGCACAGACTGGATGCCGTACTGACTCGTCCAGATAAATTCTTAGGTGAAATGAGTTAAGGGGAAAGATTTCCTGCCTATGGTATTTGAGCTAATAAGCGTGGTAAGGCATAAGCAGGTCTTAAGTGGGTTTTCAGCCTCATGTAGACAGTCTGGGTAGGTGAGAAATTTGCATTCTGTCTCAGACAGAAGCATGGATAAATGCAAACCAACTTGTCTTGGAGGGAGACGGAAGCTCCTCTATAAGCTGCACAGAAATATGTTCCTTTGATCAACATAAACTAGAAGTCCGAGCTGGTAAGTTCGTTAAAGCTGGGTTATGGAAAAGTTTAGCCCTGTAAAACAAATTAGTCCATCTCAACAGAAGCTTTTTTCCTCATCTGTAGCCAAATGGGGTCTTTCTCTTAATTTTTGGATGTAACTTCCAGTAGCCAAGAGCCTGGAGCAGAGGCTGGGGGACTTGTGCATGGGGGCTAACAGAGATCAGAGAAGCTCCAAGTAGTGGAGTATTCCTTTTGATGTCACCTCTACCATGAGGAACATTTGGAGGAGTGGAGCTCTTTTTGAGGAAATGCAGCCCTAAGAAAGGCCCACTGTCTGACAAGTCTGATGTGTTTAAGTTGTGCTGCCTGACTTCAGCAAGAAGAGTGCTAAGAACGGCAGGGATCTCTGGTACAAAGTATTTGTTAATCAAGCCCAAATATACATCTAACATTCTTATCCTTAATTTGTTTTTACTTTGCAAAGTTTTAACGGTGTTTTCTTTCCCATAGAGTTCCCCTGGACTTTAATTTTCTAGTGACAGAAACCAAACACACAAGTCAGCTTTAGTGCAGGGGCGAACCAGCTCTGGTGTGAGAGATACATTATAACATGCGAGAGAGGAGTGTTTGTTTATGTAAGGTTTAAAATATTGTTTCTTTATTTTCCACCCTAGCTCTGAGAACTTTGGCATTTGACTAATTTACCGTGTGTTTAAGGCTGGTAGCAATATTGGAAAAGAAATATGATAATCACATGCTGCCACAAAGCATTCTATACCTCGCTCTCTTTTCCAGCTCTAGTTTCACATGTGTTGGTTCAATGGAATATTCAATAGACATTTATAGGAAATAAATTGAGAGATGAATGTAAACCATATGGCATCTGGAGGTTTATTTGTAAAGCCCCTGCATCAAAGCTTTCTCCAGATCACACCATATTAGCTATGTTTTTCCAGTCCAGCAGAATCAGGAAGGTAACCACAGACTTCCTTGATGGAAAACACATGAAAAACAGAGCAAATCTTAATATGTAGCTAGAGCAACTGTTCAAGTAGCATCATTTAGAATAATTTTATTGAATGTGTAAGGAGCATTGTTTAGAGATGAATTTCAATCCAGGAACCAGATGAAAGTTAATTTGCTAAGCTTCCTGACTATTAATTTGTAGAGCTCCAAGACCATTAAAATGCATCAAACCAAACATAATTAGTGTTTGTACTTTTAAAGTACATAGGACAATTACAAACTTTCTTGAAATGTGGCACTGAAACTATATAAAGAGACTTTTTCCACACAAAACATTTCATAGCCAATCGCATCCTTCTAAATAATAATAATAAAAAAGATTGGGCTGAGTGAGAAGTTTGTTTCAATCTTATTTATTTGTATAGAAAAAAAATAAGCTTCTCGATCTGAAATGATTACTGTTTGCTGGAGTTTGGCAACAGCCAACAGTGCATCTGAAGTCAAATTAAATTGTATTCTCATACAGTATGTTACATAAATCATTAGGAAATGTCAAGAGCTCATATATAGTTGTGTTTTGAGGTTTTTTAAGTTTCCACTTACTTTCCAAAATAGTTTTCATTTTTCAATGTCAACCCCTTTTCAGCCACTTAGACCAGCTCTAATGATTTGTGTGTTAAATTTGCTCGTCACATGAATATTTTTTAATAACCCATTTAATATTTAATATGCTGCACATATTTGCTGGACCAATAAGTTACAAGGCACAATTCCAGCTCCACACTTGTACTCCCAGCAGTGAGAGTATTTACCTTGTGCATCAGAGCTTCATGTTCAAGAAGTGAAAATTTTGGGGTGGTTGATTTACTTTTCCTTATGAAGCCTCATTCAAGAAGCATTTTTGCCCAGGATGAGACAAAGGACTAGGGCCTGTTTCAGTACTTAACTTCTGGTAGACACTTAAGTCTCCTTGACTTTAATATTAAGCATGTGCTTAAAGACAGACATAAAATGCACTAGCATCTGTAGGAATCTTTCCACTGACTTTAATGGGCTTTGGATTGCACCCTGATATCTCAGCTCAAAATAGCTGTTATTACAGTAATAAATGATTTGTAAAGCCATTCTTCTGAATAGGTACATTTATACTAAGAAATCATAATGACTTCTTTAAAAACTCCTACGCTGCAAATTGATACATTTGGAATAATTGCTCTCCTCTTCATTAGGGTTTCACACTTCTGTAGCAGTTTCCAGACCAATAGTTTGAAATCTCATTACAGATTTAGGTAAGTACTTCTACTCCCATTTTACAGATGGGCTAAAGGAGGTGGAGACAATGGACTTCATCCAGAGTAGGAAGCTTCCCACCGACCCAGGCAGGTGCTGGACTGTAAGGTCCAGCCTTCCAGAAGATAGACAGGCACCTATTTCACACCAAAACCTGTGGAGTTAAACATCTAAAATATTTTGTGTATTAGCCAAAAAAGCTTCACGCTCCACCAAAGCACAAGGTGTTCAGAGAAAGGTTTTATTCACAAATCCTACTCTCCAATGATCAATCAACAAAGTAGTTCTTCTGTAATATTCTAGCAATTTGGGTAGAGGGAAGGGAGAACATTATTTTAAGATCCTAGTTAAAGTCATGAATGAATCAATGAGCAGCATCCAGATTCCAATTGGAAATGCTCCCTGGTCCAGGGTGGAGGGAAGGCCAAGGACGTGTGTTTGATAAGACCTTTAGGAAAGTACAGAGGCATAAAAGTCCCATGGCACTGTACAACTGGACACTTTCCAGGCAATGTTTTGACAGGGAGAATTTCTGCTTGGAGAAAAATGGCGATTTATAACATTGGACTGAAAGTGTTAGACTTCCTACCTAGGTATTTTAATTCTTGCTAAGCAACCAGAATCCTGAATAAGCAGCAATGAAGTCAGAAATGAAACAAACCTTTGTGAAATCCAGCCTTGGTTGTTTGAATTTCAAATACCTTCAGAGTTCAGTTAATGTGTGGATCGAGAATTTTAGCTTGAGACCATCTTTAGTTAAAACTCCCTTCTCTTCATCAATCTCATTCATTCATCAACATCCAGGTTAGCCTTTAAACATATGGCAGTCAATGAATGCCACTCACAAACCTTAGAAAATAAGTATGCAAGCAACATCAGTTTAAAAATATGCAGCTAACTGCTGGAAGCTATTAAAACCCAAATAAACAAAAGAGATTATACTTCAAAGAAATGTCAACAGTTTTTCCTCTCCTAGAACAGAGCAGTTTTCTTTGCTTCTATCCCCGGCCACATCTGGAAAGTGCTTACTGCTTTACATATCTCTAACGATAAAATTAGTTTATTGATTTTTCAGAATTTCCTGATAGATTTATGCAATTTCCAAAACAAAGGTAAACTCACATCCCAGTTAAAAAAAACCTGGTGGTAACTACAAAGAATTCACAAAATCATAAAAACATAGAGTAATGAAAGGGAACAAAACCAGTCACTTGCTAAATAATGCTGTACCTCTGTGACTACTGTTAGAGAGCAAGAAATTGCAATTTTAATTACTTCCTTCTATATAAATGAAAAAAAAAAAACTTAAGGTTAATTATGGCTGATGCAAAGTTGAAATGAACCTTCATTTCCAAATAAATAGAAAGATTTTAAAATGAAATCTGCATATTTCATGGAAAGAATTATAAAGAAAAAGGAATAATAAATCATGACTACAGATTCAAAGAGCTATACAAAAATTAGATCTATTAAAGTGTCTGCAACTCTGTGTAACTGAAAATTCAGACTCGAATTTCCACGACAGCAAATTGTGTCATTTTAGGCAGTCCAAATGTTGGATTTTTAATTTGCTTAAAATTCCACATTTGTAGCAGCCAAAACCTTCAAAGACTGTTAATTTGATTTTGGTTTACAATTAACTAAGCAGTAGCAACTTAGCCTATACAGAATACTGCCAAGAAAAATGATATCTTTGGTAAATTACCAAGGATCAAAATGTGGACAACAGATTTCTCCCCTCCCACCCCTCCACCCCCCTGACTATTTTTAGCTAACAATGATAGTTTTGATAGAGTAAAAGTATTTAATAGAGAATATAATAACAAGGTGCAAATTTTGCCAAATAGTCCAGAGTTTCAGAAGTAGTGGTATATATTTAAAGGAGACAAAAAAAAAATGAACCCAAACAATTTGAGTATTAAACGTACAGCAAGTGCTCTGTAGTCAAATAAAAAGAAAATAAACTCTAAGAAGACTGCTGCAGAATGGGAAAAAGCAGGTCTAGTTTGTTTATTTATAAATTGGTAACAAGTAGATTCTTTCGCACTAACTAAACCAGACAGTAATTATAAACACAGATTGGTTAAATTCCCTGCACCCTATCAAAGGAAATGAGTTCCTCTCTTTTCCAAACATTGTCATTTGTTTATTGAGCCTCTTTTGGGCTTGATTTCATTAAAAACGATGTAAAGTCCACATCTGCAACCCCCAAAACAATGTTAACCTTGTTAAGCTGATCCAGAGTCCTCATTACAAAAAAATTTGCAGGCAACAGAACCAAGCATTTTAAAAGGGAGCTCTTGGAATACAGAGCAAAGAATTTGGATTATTTTTGTTCCATTACAGAAAACTTATATTGCTATGCAATAGAACAGGAAGCAAACAGTAACCGCCTCAGTAGTTCTGGATAATTAGTTACCTAAATTCTCTGAGGTGAACAAAATGTACTTAGATGGCAGAACATTTCTGCTTGTGTGCTGAAACAACAGAGTAATCTTGGTTAAAATGAAAATCACAAATACAGGAGGAAAAAGTCATGTTTAAAATCATTAGTCTTTATCAGTAAAGTACAACTGAGTTCTCTATTAGAGTAACAGTTTTATTAAAAAGGGGATGATACTGCTTATATTAGCTAGCCTCAGATATCAGATTTCAACAAACTTTAGCACTGTAGACGCTATTAAAACATCATTATTAGAGTTGCCATGCTTGAATGACTTAAACTGAAGTGAATTTCATGTATTTGTTGGAAGACAGGAATAATAAATCCTGGAGCTCGAGCTGGTAAGAACTGACTTGGACTTCGCAGACAAAAAGTTAAGAAGTTTTGCCCCAAGCATTGCTCGGGAGTGGGGTTAGTGAAAGTCCTGTGCCTGCTGCTGGTGAAATCCTGCTGGAAGAGCTGAAATGGGAGTGAGGAGGTCTTGTGTTCAGGAGCCTCTGAGGACTGATGCCATATATACCCCGACATGTGCATGAAGAGGTGCTGTTACACCTGGCGCATCTTCCCCATGGCCAAAGCAAGACAGCACAGTGGGAATTACCCCTTTTGGGGCAGATCCCTCTGTCCCCATGGGTTGGATGCCGTGACTGTGGTGTCCTAAGCTCTGCCTGTGACTGAGGCTTGTTCCCACGACTTAGGAGAAAAATGCACACCAGGGCAGCGGGATCAAAGACAGAGTAATGGGCATCACCTAATGCTCCTGGACCAATTATCCTGACAAAGTGCAGATGTCTTCGGGGAACACATTGTATTTATTTGCTGATTCACAGCAGCACTGAGCAATTTGCTATCACACAGCCACCTCCTCTGGTCAGGTAGTGCTGGGTATCTCCCACCTACGGCGAAGGCAAATCAAGGAAAAACAAACGGGTTCCCACAAGGCAAATCCTCTTTCCATCAGTTACTGCCCTCCTAATGTTCCTGGGATTGGCTCCTTGATCACCATCCATACAAAATTTGCATATGCAATCTACCTAAAAATCTGATTTGTGACAGGTTCACTCTTACTTGGGTTCTCAAATATGGCGAGTACTTTGATAAGAAGAAGACAGTACTTGCTACTTTTTGCACTCTGTCACCGTTTAATGATACTGAATAAAAACTGGTTTGATTTTTCAATATTATAATCAGAAAAAAAATTAAAATATATTTGAAAATTATGTCTAAAATAAAATAAAGAAGGGCCATCAAGAAGAGGGGAGCATATTAACATTCATTTTGATTTCTCTTGGTATATTATTCCCTCTGAGCCCTTATGCATAACTTCAAGTTTGACCCCATACTGAGATTTCCAGCTCTGCTTGTCACAGGGAATTTGGGGCAGTTAATGTCTTGAAAGACTGTGCTTTTAGAATAATCAGGTCAGGAACTTTGTCTTTCGAAATACTCTGCTGTTTCTCAGGAATATCTGTGGATTCTTGAAATAATAAGTTACAGTAACACTGGGCCAGATCCTCAGCTGGTGCAAAGTTGCCTTTTCTTCATTAACTTCAAAGGGACTATGCTGATTTACACCAGCTGAGGGAAGATGTGGCCCACAGTGTCCAGGTGGATTTAAATCATACACATGAGAAATACCTCAGTACATCCAGGTCTGTACTGAGGTTGAACATAAAAGGCCCGAGTAGCGGGAAATCCATCCCTTTTTATTTTTAAATGCTCAAATGTTTACCAGCTGACCTTCCCCTTTACTGCAGATCTGGGAATCAAGGTGCATACAATAAAGTTCAAACCAATCAACTGCTTTCAGCTGTTCTTGTGCAATGAATTTTTAAACATTTGATCATTAAGGCCAATCTATATGCAGGTCAGTTTTCTGAACAGGATGGGAACAGTTTGGGAGCAGATGCCAGGGCACTGACTCATGAAGAGGGACTGTTAAAATAACACAGCGAGCACATTTATCTTGGGCCACCCATCAGGTGAACACTACCAAGACCATCTCTTTGCTGGATGGATGTACAGATCAAGACAGTTAGCAGAGCACCTTTATTAGAGTGAATGGCAGCACACTGGCAGGGGAGTACTCACCAGCCTTGAAATGGTTATCTTATCACAAAGGAACTTCTCTGCAGGTTTTGGTCCTTCTCCAACTGGTAAATTCTCTAGAAACAGCAGTCTGTGCTGCTATTTACTTGTTTATTCCACATAAATGCCTTGCAAATGCTGATAAATGTGTGGAAAAATTTCAGCTATGACTGTTTGTGCTCTGTTCACTTCCAACACCTACCAGTCTCAAGTCACAGAATTCGTGGTGGGCAGCAGCCTCGGGCTATTGATCCCTATCTCCAAATCCCTTCAGTTTTATCAGTGGGTCATTGGCTGTATCCAAAGGCAACAGGACTTAGGCAAATCATGGAATTATAGAATGCTTAGAGGGTTGGAAGATCATCTCATTCCAACCCGTTTCCAGAGGAGGGACACTTTTCCTGAGACCAGGTTGCTCAAACCTGGCTTTAAGGTTCACACAGTCACTGGCAACCCAAGGTGGGAGAAGAGCAGGGGACTGTCACAAGTCCATTTAGAGTTAAATAAGCTTGGATGGTCTTTAGACATTCAGGTTAAGAGTGATGTTGAATGGGGGCACAACTTAAGTCTTTTGTTTCCTTGAGATTCATATGCATTATATCTGGTCTTTATTTAAAGCCCTCTACCTTGAAGCTGAGGGAGAAAGCCGGCCACCTCTGGCAGGAATAACCGGGGTTATTCCTTTTTTATTTATTATATCTATAGAGCAGATGATAACTGAAGCTTGCCTGATTTTATCAACTATCTTAGAGGAGGCCTTCAAAGCCAGAGCTGCTGTTCTGAAAACCCATTTCTAACCATTGTACAGGAATGTTTTGCAATTTGCCTAATGTATATATTCATTTGCCTAATGTATATATTCATTGATTGGCTTCCATTTTCTTCCAGTTCAGTGCTCGTGACTGCCATGTACATGGTTGCTTTTGTACAAATGTCTTTACCTTTTTTATTCTTTGCATAGAGTGTTGCATGTGAACAACATCACCTCAACACCATCCAGCCAAGCTGCCACCTTGGTGTCTCTGGAAACATCAACCAAACCATCAGAAGGGTCCAACTCTGAGGCATTTGATTTGAGAATGAAATTTACAAGTCACAAATATTTCCTTTCAGCATTATCCCAGTTCTACAGCTGCTTCAGTCTAGGCATGTTGGCATTTAATTACCCAAAAATATCTCCAAACATCACCTAATTGTGCCTACTGCTAAACCTGAGCCTTTGGAAAATGTCAGCACTGGACTTGTACTACTTGGAGAATTTTAACAAAACTTTTTGGAGCACATTTTCAGGTACTAAGAGCTACCAAGTTTTTTGTAGTGTGTCCAGACACTGTGACATGCTGGTAGCCAAACTACAGAATATTTGTTTAAATCAAATGATAGCATTTGGGTCAAAGAACCAGTTGAACAATGTGACCTATTACTGCAGGCTGACCCCAAACCATGCTTGCAACTGCATGGAGCAACGAGAAGCAGGAAACAGAAAGCAGAAGGGGCAAGTCTCATTCTCACACTTGCCAAACACATCACCTTGGCAAGTCACCCAGCTTGTCTGTGCCTCAGCTACACTGTCTGAAACACTGAGATGATAACAATACTTAGTTACCTTTGAAAAGAAGTGAGAGATCCTCAAACAAAAAAGCAGCGGTAAGTGTGAAATATTGATTATAATATTAAAGCACAGATGGCCAAAGCAGAGATCCAGTTAAAAGGACTGCCCAGAGTTATAAGAAAGCTCTTACAAGTGTGACGTATGCGCTTTACGATGTGCATTCCCTCAGACAATACATGATGAGTCGGCTGCAGCGGTTTATGTTCTGGATTAGAGCATACGCATAAATAAAGCTACGTTTTTATGTGATCCCAACAAATAAATGGGAAGCACGGACAGGAATGTCTAGCTGATGGAAAAATGAGACACCACAAACAAACCACAGCTTGATGATAAAAAAAAAAAGAAGTCTAAGATTTATATGGCACAGCTGGCTATGTGTAGTGCTTTTGTAAGCCTACAGCATCTGGTCACTTGTTTTAAATGGCTGAATAGATAGAGGCCTGAACCTTGCACAACTGTGGAAAAAGAGGCAATGTCTCATGGTAAACCACACAGCCATGCATTGCACAACCCCCTGGCGAATGAGGAGAACCGCCTGACTCAAACACCAGGTGAGAAAGGGTGGGAGGTCTCTGCGCTAGAGGGAACAACTGTCCAGCTGCATGTATGTCCTGCTGTCAGGGTATCACAGACATCCACACACCCATGTCTTTCTGAACAAGCTGTGCTGGAACTGGAGCATGTCTTCTAGAAGGACATCCAAGCATAGAAAAGATTGACAACAATTTTACCATCCCATTTCTGTGAGTTCCACTGAATTAGAGTTATGCTGACATACATCACTGGAGAACCTGGCCCATTGTCCTTCAGCAGCTCTAAGAAACCACCCCAAAACACCTCAGATGTCCTTTTATGAACATAGATGATGCTTCTTCACCAGTAAAACCAGGGTGAAATGATAAGCCCTGTTGCAGAGAGAGGAGGAAATGTACCCTCTTCATGTTTTCCTTGCAGAGTATTCAAGCCTTCCATTTATATCAGATTATATTTTTACCTGAATTTTCAAGAGACGTTGCACAACAAGTTGTGGGAGAAACATAGTCCCAGCTGTGGTGTGAGTCACTCCACGGAAGGAGGGAGGGGAGCTTGTTGGGCTGCAGGGCAGCACCAGAGCAGCAGTGGGGTTGGCCAAAGGGTGGTGGTGAGAAGGGAGAGAGGGAGGTACAGTTTACATCTGTATATGAAAAAAACCTATGGAAAGTCAAGAGGTAGAACGGCAAGAAAGAAAGTGCAGCGGGAACACGCTGAAGACAACTGGGTAAACCCCAAATCTGTGCAAATTGTAGCAGTCAATGGAAGAAGTTTCTAAGACTTAAATTATTTCTCCAGCTTTTAAACCTGCCATGCTCTCACTGGAAAGGTAAGTTGTGGTAGACCCAACCTCCTATTTTTTAAAAGTCTCACAAAAACACAAAGGTTTGTGCTCCCTCTGTTGGCTTTAGGAAAGAGATTTGGGTTGGTTTTGTTTTCCTCACAAATATCATACTTCATTTTGTTCTGACATCAGTGAAAGGACAAAAATGCATTTGTATGATGAGATGTTATTTACACTGAAGTTTCTCTTGTTTAAACATGAAAATGGACGTGCTAATTTCAGCTCCATCCCAAATGCAAAGAAAATGAATAAACATTTAATAAACCAACTGCCAAACTGGAGGAAGATTAAAGTATTTCAGTACTGCAGAAGGAAATACTGCAACCAAAAGAGAGATAACACCGCACACACAAAGTTGTGTCACAGATAAGTCAGCTGGTATCTGCAACATTGTTCAAGAGTTTACAGAAGCCTACATATCTCAAAATGTACATTGCTCATAGTATTTTATACTGCACCTACTTTTCTTCTAGCATTGACAAAAAATTTAAAAATTGGATAAGACCAAAAAGCCCCACTGCAAAACAGAACTAGATGAGTGTGAGTCTGAGATGATATAGAAGATGAATAAGAAAAAAAGTGTGACAGAAGGATGGATCGAATTATTGCAATTTTTTCCTCTGGTGTTAATTATTTACAATGTATGTTTCTTATCTACAATCTGTTTTTCACTACATCTTTATTCAGTGCAAGGGAGCCCTGATCTTGGTGGGTTTTTAGCTGCTACTGCAACATAAATACCAAAATATGATATTAGAGATACTTGTTCAATTATTAATTTTTAGGAACAGAATATAAAGTCATTATCTGCAGAATATGAGTTTTGGTTTAAATAACACTAACGACTTAGATGCTTGTTGGAACAAAATGGCTCCACTTTGGCCCTGAGAGGAGGCTGAATCCAAGGTCTCTGTGCCTAACTCACGACCTTACCCAAATCTCCCAGTTTAAATGGGTGAGAATGGATAGGTGAGGCAATGCTATGTGTCAGATGTACCATTTCCTTTGGTAGTCTTGAAAGTAAAATGTGTCTTCCCAGGCTGCACTCATAACCACAGACTAAGGCATGGCACTAAGGCCAAAAACTACTAAGCTGTATAGCTGCTATATAACACAGCAGAGGGAAGGGTGGCCGGCTGACCCTAAGCTCTGAGTATTTGACAGCACCACCAGTTCATCATCCCCTGTTTGAACTGCTGGCTCCCCGTCCATCCCCTCCCTGCCTGGCTGAACTTGTTTGTTGCTGGCTCCCAGCCAAGACTTGTGACACTGCAATTAAGCTGGGGTGGCATGTGGAGTCTGTAGGTATTTTAGCCATTTTGCCAAAGCTAGAAAAATCCTGACTGAACTGGAGCAGGAAAACAATTTGCTGAAACATCACCTGGAGCAGGAAGTTATTAGATGCTTGAGTGACTTCTAGAACAGAAAACTATGTATGAATATGTACACGAGGCAAAACAGATGTTGTCTTGACCTCTGCACACTGGAATCTTATAGCTGTTCTGTTTACTCTCTGCTGTCCATAATGCATCTTTAAGCCAGGTGCTGCCACTTATCAGGTATCTACATCTCTTGTTTAAACAAATGTTAACCAAACTTGACAGCAAAGGGGACCCCTGCAGCAAAATCGGCAGAAGACAGCTTTAAAGCTACCTTCAGTTCTCACTCCTGAAATAACTGAAGTTTTGTGTGACTAGGTAAGGAGTGAGGGTAGAAAGTTAAACTTTTGACCCCATCTCCGTGGGATTTCATACAGCGTCTGCCTGGTTCTTCTCTGGCAGGGTGTAAGGCTCAGCTTCGGAAGCAGGAGGAGAGTTGGTCTTCAAGAGCTGGCAGGGGACCGTCCCCTGCCCATCACCTTCTCCAGGGTCCTTTGAACCAGCACGTCTTCTAGGGCTATCACTGTAACTCCTGCCTTTGTGATAACTACTGCTGGCATCATAAACTGTTTCTTGCACCGTGGCTGCTGCCACCTGCTTCCCCCACAGCCATGTCCTTGGCTCCATAGGAAAGAGCTGCAAGAAGGCACTGTTGGCCATGCTGTGGGTCTGAGAGATGAGCTCTGTGTCCTCCTTTTCCCGTTCTTGCAGCAGGTCTTTTGGGTTTTTTTTTTATTTGGGTTTTTTGATCAGTGACAACTTACATAAAACCTTTAGGGCAAGACAAGGCCAGAGTGCTCTGGTGCCTGGTCTTACATGACGTCCATCACCCTGGCAGCAGAGCATCTCCATCAAGGGCTGCAGGTTTGTGCAGTCCCTGTGCTCCCTTGGGAAATCACACAGCCACTGACAATAGGTGTGAAATTAAACTCTGTCACCTCTCTCTTCAGGGCAGCCCTATAACTGTTCAGCCATGAAGCAAAGACAACAGGCACTTAGGAAGATTTTGCAGGAAGCTTATGAGCCCTCCTCCTTCCCTCTCTCCTCCCAGCTCCTGGAGCACACAGACGGGATAAAGGGTCTTCAGACCCCCAGAAGTTCCTGCAGGGAATTTTGCTGTTGAAGCTGAGGACAAACCACTACTACAAGAAGATCAGTTTGAGGGGTTTGCACTCAGCAGAGAGCCAGGCAGCATGGTCAAGACTTCATCCATACTTCATCATGATGGATGTGAAGAAATGTCCTTGTTTCAGAGCTGCATTACAGACTTTTTGGTGCCTGATGGAGAACAGTTTACAGGATTTTGGCACAGCCATTTCACCATCCAAATGCTGCTGAGGAGATAAACACTGTTGTCCTATAAATAAATACTCCTCTTAACAAAACTAACTTTGGATTGAAATTTGTCTTCTGATTGATTGGATTCAGTTTTTCTGATGTCTCTGTCATTAACTCCTCAAAATTGCTTCAGGAACTCAGAGACAGTGTAGCACGCATTTCATGATCAACCTATCAATATTTTAATTAAAACTGGATTAAGGCCATAGCAAATAGGTACTGGTACCACTGACAACTGTGAGAGAACATGCTGAAACTCTGTCAGGATCCTGCTATTCAGTTGTTTATGAAGAGTTTAGGAAATCCTAAAAATTGAAGGGTGAAGAGTTGGATTTAGCATTTGAAATAAATCCCTGAAATTAATTTCAGAGAACCAAAACAAGTGGTTGTGTAGAACCAAGGGAAGACACTTGGCAAACTTTACAAAATGGGTAATAATGTTGGCTTTTGTTCTTCTAATGAAAGAATAGATCTATCTAGTAAAAAGCGTGTAACTATCCAAAAAATATCTTTTGGATATCAAAAATGGATGTGGGATGAAATTTATGTGCTTTTCTCTAGACTGGGAACACTGCTGGTTCACAGCTAGAGCTCAATGCCCAAGATCTGTCTTCTGCAGCTTCAGCGAGCTGTGTCTGCAAGCGATTCCAAGTGCAAAGTTAAAGGTCATTAAAAAAATCAAACATTTTGCCCATGCAGAGGCTTGGGGTGGGGATATGCTGAAATAATCACCTGGGGACAAACATTCACTTGAACTACAGTTTTCTGTCTTACATCCTTCCCTCACAGCCAGTCCTTTATCTCCTGTCACTTCATCAGAAGACAGAAAGAAAAGAAAGATCAGGTCAAACACCTCCACTATCTCACAGAAGAGAGTTTCTAGAACTCCTTCATTCCCAAGGTTCCTTCCTTAATGCCTTGCAGAAAGGGGGTCTGGTACAATGAGAATTTGCAACTTTTGTGTAACACAGATGCATACAAAAGAAAATCACATTCAGGGTACGATACCTGATCTCAGATGGTGGAGGTGGACTCAGCACATTGTCCAAAATGCACCACATGACTGCTGAAGCTGCTGACTATTCTGGATATGCCATGTATGTATACACAGTGTACACGTATTCCTTCCTGTCTCCGTAAGCTCCCCTTTGCTCCTCTGCCACTGATTTATGTTGGGGATTCCTACTGATGCATGCTTACAGATCTGTTATACACTGAGGCAAATATTCCTGTGTTGGCAAGACTACCCAAGTCTGTTCTTGAAGCATAAGACACAGAATTTATTGGGGAAAAAAATTTCTTTTAATGGTATTGGGAGGACTGTTATTTTGCTAAAACATTTAACTTTTCTCCCAATATGTTTGTTCTGTAATGGGCCGCAGTTGTGTCTGGTATCGGGGTTTGAAAGTAATCCCAACCTCTGAGACAACTAATTTCTTTTTACAAAGGCTATGTTGCTCATCTCAAAAAATTCTCAGGCTGTAGAGCATTAGCAGTGATGTGGCACAGCTAATCTCTGCTTTCAAACAGCATCTGTGAAGAGGAAGAATTGTGCCAGATTCTGAATAACACTGGTCACAGAAGCAGGTGAAAACACTTTTTCCATTGAAACTCACAGGTGGATATTAGGGAGAGCAGAAAAGTGCTACGTAAAGTGTACTGTACCTAACCATCAGAGGCTTAAAATTCCCTGATGAAATGGAGTCTCATCCAGTTCCCTCTGTCACACTGTCCATCTAACCCTGGTTGAGAAGGGAGGGTGTCAGTGAGAGCTTACTGACCCTCTGGACACCAGCTCAGACTGTGGGCAATGGCTTGTGTGGTCACCATAGAGAACAAGGAAGCCTGTAGTGGACAATATAGTGAGTAATGCCCGAGACAGAGGCCATCGCTAGGCCAGGAAGGACAAAACATTAGGCAGATTAGGTTGTCTGAGGAGGCACAGACTTCAGCCATGACAGTCTCATTCCTCGTGTGATAAACTCCTCAGTCAGCAGAACTACAGACTGCCAGAAAAAAAGCATCACTAACACTCAGGAGGTTTTTAGAACAGGACAGCTTGTTCCTGCTGCAAAAGTGGGAACACTAAATGAGCTCAATAATTTCAGTCTCTAAACCTGTCGTTACCTGCCCTGCTGCTGATAGTGCTGTTATCTTGTTACTTCTGCATGCGTGCTTCCTTCAAGGATTTTAGTGTTATAGCTCTGAAAGGATATCTGGTTTGCTTGAACATCACGAGACTACAAAGATAAACTGAAACAAAAACCACACCTATAATGAGATGAGAAGAGCCATGCATTTCAATGAATGGAGGCCATAGACTCCACGCAGACCTGAGTTTAGTTACAGAACAGTGAAGAGCAGCACTAGATCCACTGAAATCGTATAATTTACCAACCATTGAGGCTTTGTTAATATTCCCCTTTTACAGGTTTTTTTTTTTTTGCACTGGCTGATTAGCTAATTAAAGTTGTAGGCTGTTTCCTTTCAATCAGAACTGTGAGCGTGTACCAGGTGCCAAACATCATGACATGCAGAAAGGCAGGCGAGCTCAGAGAGATGGAGGGGTGCAGGAGAGGCTCAGCCCGACCAAACTATCCCCCTCTCAATGGGTTAACACATCTGGTTTGGACATTAGTCCTGTCCTGGCACGAGGTTCACTACACCATGGAAAAGGGGCACAGCACTGGTTGCAATGCTCAGAAAAACAAATATGCCACTGGAAAACTTGCACCAGCTTCACTCGAGCCTGGTTGGGTTAGATGAGAGGGACAACCCCCAGACTAACATCCCTTGGAGCAAACTCATCTCCAACAAGCTTTTGTTGGATGTACTGGCACATGAGCAAAGAACTCAGCCTGATCTGGCTGGGCACTGCATCTTCTACCCTGAAAGTCCTTCCTGACATCTTCACCTGGAGCTGTTCACAGCATTCACCACTGAAAAATGGGTTTTCATTGTTAGCAAGAAACTGTCAATAAAGAACTGATGGACAACCCCTCACAGAGCAAAACCAGCCCCAAAATAGGTGCACTTTCCTGTGGCTGTGCACACTGCCTTCTTCTTAAGAGAAGAAAAAAAATTTGGAGCTCTTTGGGATCAACTGGATCAGTGCTTTCTTCGTTGTGCTGCTCAGCAAATAACCTGGGTATGTCCCTGTAAAGGTGAGGCAAATCTTTGGTCTGAAAGCTGACTAGAAGGTACTAGATCAAGATATAAATGTACTTGGTACATTTACAGGTACTTGGCTTAAGATTCAAATGGAAGATGAGCTTTCAAATTCCATGTTCTGAACTAGTAATTTTTGGGTTTCAGTTCTAAAGAAGGTTTATAGGTAAAGATATAATCACACCTCCAAATGCACTTGGCTGAGTTAAAGAATGCAAATGGGGCACGGTCTGTAACAGGGTTGGCTGAGGTAAAAGTTTCCCACTCCTCTTCCAAATTCCCTGGAAATTACTGTTTAAATAGAATTCAGCAGAGTTACCAATTAAAAAAATTTGGATTGAAGGGCAACGTGGTATAAAACAGAGAAATTTTTGATCTACTGGTAAGGCGACCAAAGTACAAGACAACAGAGAGGAAATGATCAAGGCAACCCAATCTAGGACTTCTAAATTTAAGGATAAACTGCAAAAGGCTCTGCAGAGGTACAGAAAAACCTTTAAATATTTAACTATAGTTGTTTTAAATGCAGATTGGGCTACATTTTCTTGGCATTGTGGATTTTTTTTCCATTTCAAGGCTAGCAAACCTCCTGGAATCTTACCAATAGCCATGAAAGATTTAAAAATTTGAGTAACTGTGGTAAGAATGTGCATAGCTGATAAATAGGAAGGAAACATTTGGACTGTCTTACCGTTCATCCTAGTGTTTCACAAATTTCTTTATCTAAAATTATGGCAACTGGAAAAGACCTAAGCTAACATTAAAATATTTAACCAAGAGTTCAAACACACATATTTTACACAGGAGTAGTTATATTTCTTTTGCCCAATGGAGCTCACAATGATAGTTTGCTTACAACCAGAGGGATCCAAAAAGAAATAATGCCAACATGCTCAGCATATTTCTAAAATATTTTTTCCGCTAAAATGTGCGTCATTCCAAAAACATGTCTGAGTGGTTGTATTTTGGGTGAGGAACGAAATCAAGAAAAAGTGTCAAATACATCTTTATACTACAATATTTCACAGTCTATTATATAAGATGGTTATTTACACAAACAGAAGCTTAATATGTGCAAAAAGCAAGGGGGGAAAACCTTATATTTAGGATTTGCTAGAGCAAACCAGCAAAGCTACAGGTAAACTGGGCAAGTCATTTAGGTCAAACTAGGTCGTCACGCTGGCTAAATCCTGAGCTGGCATCACACCAGTGTAAAACTCCTCCTTCCTTTACAAAGGCTTCCACATTCATTTGACAGACATGTAATTTTGTACGTTTGTTCTGCCCATCCTGTCTGATTTTTAACGCAGGTGACACAACCTCTCCCTCCACAGCTCCTGCAGGTCCCTGCTTTGACTGCATCCATCAAACCACAAAACTGTTTGTTGCTCTCAGGTGGAACAGTGATCCACGGGGATCAATTCACCCTCCCTGCTTCTCCTGAATTTGGCAAGATTGTGATGGGGCTGTGTGTGTGACAGACCCCTGTAAATCCCTGAGCTTCACCTTCAGGGAGTGACTCCTTGGAGATCCACACCTACCTGGCAGTGTGCTCAAGGACCCACCTTCACCCCCTGCCCTGGGAAGGGCTCTGGTCCTGTTGACAGATCCCTGGTTCGTGGCTGGCCTGGGGTGCTGAGCAATTCTTGCTACCAGAAGTTTCTGTGGCTGGAAATTAATTTAGCTCAATAGGTAACACACGACTGCAGGAATTTTGGCATGAGAATTAGGAGTTAAAATAAGAGAGAGCACAGGGAAAAGGTTACAAGGGCTAGTCCAAAGTGATGCTAAAGGCTTTACATGGCTATGAATAAAAAGGAACCTGTAAATAGTGGTTTTGATAGTCTTTTCTGAGGCTTAGAAGTGACGTTTCCTCTACTTCACCTTACTGCAATAATAACACAGATTTGCTATGCTACATTTTTCTAGAAATCTTGCAGGACGCTGAAAGCTGACTACAACCTATTCATCCTTTTTGCATACAGAAGAGTGTGTTCTTGGACCTTTAAAAGTTTTCCATCTGGGGGAGTAGAAACGTCTCCTCTAAGACCCAATTAATCATTGCACGCTGTGAGGCACCTCTAATGTACAGATTTAACGAGACAAGCCTTCCTGGTTTAGTTTTTTCCACCTTTGAATAAGTACTCCTTGACACATAAAAATCAAATGTAAACAGCACTAGGACCAAAACCCATGTTCTTGGAACCTCACCTAATTTAGAACTGTAAGAACTTGGGAATGTTTATATTTCATCCCTAAAGTCTTCATCTGTTTATACCTAAACTGCAATCTGAACTTAGACACAACTACAAGGCTCAGTGAAATAGGAGAGTGTTCCCTTGAGCCATAGTCCTGGAAATCCACCATCTTTTTTCTTCATTAATATCTAATCCCCATTTAGTAAGAATTTAGCTACTTTTATCCTGATGTGAAACTTCAGGGCTGCCTATTTCACTCTGCTGCCTGCTGCTTCTAAATACAGCAGTGCTGGTGGCGGAGGTGGTGATTGTGAGTCATAAACACTCTGTCATTGTAACATGTCAGATTTGTCCAAAAGAAACATATTTTTATATCTTAGATTATTTTATTATTAGTTTAAGAAGGTTCGTTTAGCTCCTAGCAAAGCCACGAGGAAGAATTATGCACTTAAGCAGTTCTATCTCAGACGTGTAATGCCTTGCAGTCATTTAACATGCTGAGACAAACAAGAGAATCCCCAGAGTGCTCATCTACTATGGGACTTATTTCATACTGCATCAATAATGTAAATTGAGATGTGAAGATAGCTCCTTGTTTTTCTAAGGTATGATTACACTAGTGCAGACAACATCCACTCAGCTTCACTGGAAACACTGGAGTCAGCTCCCTGATAAAAACCTGGCCCATTCGTTATCTGAACAGAAGAAAAAATTATACCATCAACAGGAAATTGGTGGGAGCAGCCTGGCTTTGTGAGATCAGTTGTTTGCTGCAATGTTTTCCAAGCCCCAGGTGAAGTGTTGGAAAGCTCAGTGCAGGGGTTAATATTTCTCTCTAATATGACTTCAGATATTTCTTTTTGTTCTTCTAAATGAACTACCCTTACTCACATTTAATCACTGTGGTGAACAGCAATGCATATAAATAGACCTCACACATATTAATTCAGCTGGATTTTTTGAGTCTGTAAGGGCTCACCCATGAAAAACTTGTATCATCTTACCTGGATACTTCTGGAAAAGGGAAGGATACTTGGTGGAAAGTGGAAGTCACCAAGAAATTATTTTTTTCCTCAGTTTGACCTCTTATCTGCCCTAGTAAGACACGCAGCATTGTGCCTAGTTAACATCCTGGTGCAGTGCCCGTATCTGCTATTGTACAATACATCGAACAAACATAAAAGACATCAATCAAAATCCTCAAAATGTCTTTTTCTGCCAAGATGCATAAACGTTTCCTATCTCCCATCAAATTATTTTAATTACAGCTGCTGAGCTTCATAATTATTTTTAGCCAGGCTGGCTTTTCTGTTGTTATTGAACATATGATATGCAATATATTGCATTTATACATCCTACTGGATTTTGTTATAGCAGAGCGACTCCTGTAGCTGAGATGGAGATGGTTTTTGTGTTATTATGAAACCATTTGACCTTTTGCTGGAAATTTTCCAGCATCTTTAGTATCTTGCTAAAGGTTTGAAGAGAGCAAGGCAGAGAGAAAAGAAAATTTTCTACGCTCCCTCTGGTTGTTTCCTTCTATGGCTTTTCTTCTTCTCCACAAAATGTTTCATACTGATGATTTTTTTACAAAAATCCTGTAGCTCCAAAACAAACAAAACTGAAACATGATATGGACAGATTCTTACGGACAAGAAGAGTCAAATCAGGTTTTTTTTCACGACTTCCTCTAATCCAAGATCATAGAACCAGGATCTTTATCTTTTCATGATCTTTGTTTTCAACTACACATCCTTAACTTTGCTTCATTTTAGGGTCTCTCCCTGCAGGCAATAAAACATAAGGTAATTCCTGAAAGAAATAAAAAGAAGTAAGCTTGGCTTCAGCTGAGTAAAACCAATTTGGTTTCAAATTTACACCAGCAAGAGCCTGTATGTTTGAGTGCTACTTAAACTCACGCCATTTATAACACGACAATAGTGATCCTCTTCTGAAAGACGTTGCTAGATGTGCAAGTCACTTAGCCAGGAAGAATTTGTATTGCATTTCTGAAAGCAAAATTACAATAGCTGACAAAACATGAAAGTTTCATCATGGTGGATTAGAATGCGCACGAGGAATTCAAAGGAATTTATCGTTACTCAACATTTCAGCTGACGCTCTTTAATGCATCTTTGGGGAGCAGATTTGTCTCTGCACTCTGCAGAAAACCCACGTGCATAAAGAGGCTGGATTACAGAAACCTAGTAAATAATATAACAAACAGCTAGTTAGGCTCTACAGCCAGAAGAGCAAATATGTGTTGTTCTTACATTGCTGATCCCCAAAGAAAATATCTTTCTTTACAGCTAAAACAACTCTTTCTTTGCCCGGGAACTTCCATGACAGGAAGGGATTGGCAGTTGATTTTAAGATTCCTTGTCCCTCCCTGCTTGTCAAAGACCATGCTTGAGCAGGTTTCTTTACATTTCAATACATAACAGAGTGCTTGCAGATAGAAATCTTGATGTCACCTCTCCCTGTCAAGTAAGAAGTGCTCTCAGCAGTTATGATTTCCAAATATCTGTCAAAAAAAGGCCAAGAAAACTACACAGCTGATATTTCTTAGACAAAAAAGATTTTTTTAAAAAATAAATAAGCCAAAAAAAGTCCTTTTGGCTGAAAGGAAACACAATGCCAACTGGCCTTGGATAAGGTCAGGCAAAAATTTAGCAAAAAAATGCATTATTAATAAAACACCAGAGAGGAAAGGGAGGACATTCAGCTCTCAGTCAAGTAAATACTAGCCAAAGGTACAGCATGAAAACCCTGGGGCTAGACACAGAATCACAGGACACAAACAAACTTAGGAGAACAAACTGAATGAGCTGTCCTAAGCTCATCCTGGAGCACATGGCACCTTATATAGCAACTTCCAGACAATACTTCATAGTGCAGCATAAACGTGACATTGCAGTAGACTTTTAACATCATTACCTTTCCTTTTATTACTCCAAGACCTTTTAATTATTAAACCAAAAGTGACATGGCAACATTTTGCTCAATCTTTTAGGGAGTAGTTCTTGGCCTTGTACCATGTGCCATTAGTACACATTGGGAGAAAACCAATTGTTTCTGCAAAGTTCACGAGTGAAATGAAGTTTGGAAGAGTGGTAAACAAACCTGAGAAAAAGGTTACTGGAAATGGACAAGACTGACCATAAAACACCTGAAGGCAAAACTATGAGTTAGAGACATGACTTTGTATGAATTTACACATCTAGTTATGAAAATGGGAAGGCCACGGTCTTTAAATGTGGAGCTCTAGTTCTACAGAATACAAGGGTATGATCCCTTCAACATTATATTCAAGTATTAAGCTATGAACTAAAAAACAAATCCATTCTAAGATGCTCAGACAGGAGTATATTTAGCAGGTGTACTTCTGTATTTCTGCCTGCTGTTGCCTCTGTGAGAATATTTTGTGGAGTTCTGGATCCTCACTTTGAAAAGTACATTGAAAAATTAGGCAATTACAGTAGAAAGTCATAGGAAACATTAAAGAAATTGAAAAAGATGCTGTCTCATGGAAAAGCTCATTTAGCCTAACTCTGATGGGATCACAGAGCAACTTTATCACAGTCTGTAGAAATTGGACAATGCACTGAAAGGAAGTTCCCTGACCACTCGCCAGCCTCATCTCAGGTTGCAGTGGATCCTCAGTTGCTGGAAGTTTTCAAACTGTGATTTTAAAACTGAAACCATGCTAAAAATTTTGTCTGTTTCTGACATTTTCAGGCCTGGGTTACACAGGAAGTCTTGGTGGCTGGGTATGGTGCTCCCCTCTGCCCTTCCTTGTGTTTTACTTCCCAGGATTTCCAGTTCTCAGTGATGATTCTGAACATTTTTGATTTGCAAGAAGCCCATTAAAAGACCGTGTGCTACAACATCAACTCAGACCTGTCACCCCGGGTGGGCAACTGCTCCCAGCATCAGCAAATGCTGCACAGTAGGATTATTCTAGGATCAGTCTTACCCTTCTGCACATGATCACCTTATTCTGCTCCCACTGCATGTGGGCAGGTGCTGCTTTCACTGCCCGGGATGTCTTTGCACTAAGAAAGATCTCAAATTTTCCCTAGGTCAGAAAAATCCTCCACTGATCCCAAGCTCTCCTGCCCCACAGAGAATATTCTCCACGCCATCCCCAGGAAGGATCCCTGGAGCACACCCTCCCATCCACCTCTTGGGAAAGCAAACAAATGAGGATGTGGCCCCACGCCCTGCTATCATATATAACACTTTTAATCATCTTACCTATGAAAAGTGCCGTGTAAGCTCTTTTTATCTCCTGGCTAGTTTCATATTAATATATTATCTCCCTGCAACTCGTGACTACTTCCAGCTAGTGCCAGAGAAACAGGAAACTGTTTAGATGCATTCTGCTTTTCCAACGGCAAAAATCAAAGAGAGAAAAGGTGAAAGTATATTACAGAGAGTCGAAAACAGGTACCTTTTATTAATGTAGCTGATAGTGCTGTACAGTTCACTGTTCTTGTTTAATTGGACTACATATTGATTCGATTGTGGCAATGCAACTAGACAAATGTTCCTTAATTACATTTTAAATTCAACTTTCTGGGGCTGAAGGTGCTTCTGAGAGCGACACGAAGCTGCAGCCTCAGCGCAGCACGGGCTGACTTGGAGTTGCGCTGACGCTGAGCGGTTGTGCCCAACGCTGAACCGCTGCAAAGCCTTCATTAAAATAAAAAGCAGCTCTGTAATGATATTTACATGACATTCAAAGTGCTCTTTGTTCTTACAATAAAATACATTCCAGATAATTCCACGCTACCAACCGTAGTTCCTATTATTCAATTTTGTGATTTTTCTCATGTAAGCAAAGTTTTTTGTAACATGTTCACTAATTATTACTTTTGTAGGGAAAGGTTCAGAAGTATTTAGGCTCCTAGGAGAGTGAAGACAAATGCATTATAGAAATAATGCATTTAGCCTCCAGGAGTAACCCTCAGCTCACTTATAAAAGCTCTTGCCAGTCAAATCTACAGAATACAGAATACGATTTGATTCAGCTCTGGGGGAAGAAAGAGAAACACTTGCCTGCCTCCAAAGTTCAAGCAAAGATGCTTGAATTGCAGCTGCCAAGATGGGAGGTGGCAGAAAATGGAGGACTTGAATCTAGGGGGAGAATAAGTAAAAAAAATATTTATACATTCTGTCGTTCAGCTCTAATTGCTTCAAAGATTATTTATTTTTCATTTTTTTGGAAAATAGCTTGCAGCTTCTTAACATATTTTTCAAAGAAGGAGCTGGAAGGCATAATAAAAAGCAAGTAGGGATATGCTTTCCGAATAGACTGAAATAATTAATGTGAGAATGCTTCCACTTGAGCATTTTTTATGAACAAAAAATACATTATTTTTGCTTTTAAATTGGAGATAATTTGTTACACGGAAGTGGTGGTTTCTTTAATCTTGAAATAATGCTAATTACAATGGTATTTGGGATCTGAATTTTTGCAAAGCTATTCCCTCGTTTGCTGCTGACATAACGAAGTTACTTGCAGACTTCAGAGGCTTGTGGCACAGCCTCACTTTGTTTGCCTGTTGTCCCTCTTGGTTTTCCAGTCCCAAACCTCATTACTCCCCTGATTTGATTATGTGGGGGTTTCATCTCCTCTAGCCCACCAGCTAGTCACTCCACCAGCAGCTGGCTGGAGCAATCCGTGGTCCAAACACAATGGTCCTAAAGTTCTTCATTAATAGCAGCTCTTCCCAGAGAGTGACCAAAGCTCACAGCCACAGCATCTCCCCAGACTACAGCGCACCACAGCACATTCACAGGAGGAAGGTAGGAAGGTTTTGTCTGTTTATTTTCCACTGAAAAGCAGCTTTTACTTATTTTACTGTGGAATTGCCAGGGAGCTTAGTCATGGAGCTGCACTGGGCACCTGCACAAACACAGACAAAAAGCAAACCCAATCTTTGTCCTGAAATCTTGTAGTCAAAGTTTATCTCTGATCAGTTACATGGATGCGCCTGGACACTCCCTTAGCATCCCTGTGATTTCCAGGTCAGTTTGATTTAGCAGAGAGATGGATCCTGAGGCTTGAGGTCCTGCCCCCTCCCTTTCCATGGGCTCTTCCCAGAGATGTTTGCCACGCCATGGGGCTGCATGGCAGGAATTCAGTGGGTGTATTTACCTGCTGGAAAGCAAATGCCAACACTGTTTCTGCAGCTGCAGAGTTTCATTTGGCAGAGAAACAGGTGCTTATCCACCAGGCAAGGCCGACACTCCCTCATCTCTACTCGGGGCTGAGCACACAAACAGAAACAACACGCTGCAGGTACATGGATGCGCCGTGTTCCTTTCTCCAGGCATCTTTCATTATTCAGCATGTTTTCAGCACTGAACAACAAATTGTTAGTGGTATAACAAGACAGGAACACGTGTTTGGGTACGGTGTGCTACCTGCAAAGCCTGGCACTTGTTCTGCTGAGCTGCCGTTCCCCACTCTGACAGGGTCAAAGCAGCAGCCAAGACAGCAATGAAACTTCGGGTGGTGTTGAGAACAGGTACGTGAGAAAGTGTTGTATTTTTCAAGGAATGAAGATGATGAGAGTCCCTATTTTTGTGTCCTTTTGCGGGGACAATATTACCTCTCCTCCATAAAATACATATATAGTCCAGAATAGGGAGCCAGGTGAGGTCTTAGGTAAAATGATTTCCAGGTTCTAGAC
Organism: Machaerirhynchus nigripectus; assembly: GCA_013397975.1. Taxonomy (NCBI): domain Eukaryota; kingdom Metazoa; phylum Chordata; class Aves; order Passeriformes; family Dicruridae; genus Machaerirhynchus; species Machaerirhynchus nigripectus. The sequence continues at coordinate 1,629,300 of VZRQ01009390.1, read as the reverse complement.
CTGGGTTACCAGCAGGCTGACAGTGTAATTCAATGTGATCAAAGGAAAAGCAGGGAGCAGAGGGAATTGATTACAATGAGATTTTTTTTTAGCTGTGCTGAGATTAGTGGTGAGTAAAACATCTGCAATGATCTGTCAGGAAAACAGACTGAGCTTTTATTTTGAAAAGTATTAGCTGGGTCTGAGGTAGGAAGATGCATAGACCTGTGAATCATCAGCATAGAGGTAGTAGTTAAATTTGTGTTTTAAGATGAGGATGGATAAGGCCAAGCCTCTGAAATTAAATCAGGAATAGATTTGAAAGTTGAACCAGCAGAAAACAGAGATGTAAGAGTAAAAAACAAGTTTTAAGAAGGGTGGGGATGAAGGATATCAACAGTTCAAGGTCGTCACAGGTCCTAGGAAGGTTATACCTGGTGCACCCCCCGGCCCTACAGCAAGATCAATTATCGTCCTGTCTTTGCTTTCAGAAGTCTGTCTGCCCTGCTCTGGATGGCCTCCAACAGCGGAGATCCCACAGCCTCTGCAGGCAGTCTACCTTAGTGCTTTGTTATCCTGATTGTTATGAAAGTTTCCTGATGTCTAACCGGAATCCTTCGCTGTAATTTAAGCCCATTATGTCATGTCCTTTCCATTATGCACAGATTGTTTCTGTCTTCCCTGCCGCTGTTTCTTCTGTAATTACTTTCATGTCCCCTCTCAAGCGCTTATTATTTAAGCTAAACAGCCTCGTTCAGCCAATCTGTCCTGCCAGCTCGGGGTTTCGGGGTGTTGCATTCAGGCTCCTCTTCAACCAAACGACAACCTTCCTTGAGACAGGGAACACAACCGAGGAAAAAGGGCATGTACAGGGAAGGGATAACTTCCCACCTCTCCCAGCGCTAGGTCTGTTTGAACACTGCATATCACAGCAAGATGTCACCTGGACCCTCAGCGAGGCTGTGATCAGTGATGATCCCAAATCAATCACTTTCTTTCCATGTGTAACTGGGTAGCTTGTTATGCTTAAATACCATTGATTTGCACCCATAAGGCTTCTATTTCTGTGCTCAAATGCAACCTGGGAAGGAGTCTGTTCAGAAAGATCATTTAGCTGAGGATACAGTGCATCTGTCCTCTGTATTTCCTGCACATTGATTTTTGGTATTGCTCCTTTGGAGAAAATGATAAAAAAGCTATCAATCTAGAATCAAATTATTTTTCCATCAGACTTTAATGCCTATTGAGTCTGGGCCCAAAAGATGTTTTAAATTTCTGTTATTTACAGACTTCTGGAGTCTGTGAAATATTCAGAATGACATTCTGTAAACAATACTTCCCATTTTTTCCTGCAAATTTCTTTTTGGAAATAAGACACTCCTCTATTTTATATGTTTATGTTTGTTTAAAAATTTGAGCCTTGGTGTTTTGAATCTGACAGTCTCTGCAAAAAATACTTTCCAGAAGCGCATATTCATGTTTTCTTATCTGAATGTCCCTTTCACAAAACCTCTACAGGAAAGTATAGATTTCCAACTCATGCAACGGCCCAGCATGACTTTATACTGTCCCCAAACCGCTTGTGCCATCAGACACTCAGAGCAGCAGCTGACTCTGTTGGAGTAAACCAGCCCACATTTATAGTTTCCCTTTTCTTCCCTAGCTATTAGCTCTAGAAGTCTACTCCTGTTGGCAACTCTTACTGCTGTGTAATAATTTACCAGCTACCAGCACCCCAGCATGCCTGTGATGGTGTAGTAGCACAATCATTAGTTTCTATTCTGCAGTGGCAGGATGTGACAGGGAGTCTACGATTTCGGATGATTCTGGTGTCAACTAACTGTGACACTCCATCAAACCCTGCATCCTTAATGTCATGGAGAGTTACATCCTTTCATGGGTGATAAAGCCTGGGCATTCTGACAACCCCGGTTTAAGTGTCCTCGTTGGCCTCGCTAGGCTCATGTCACTTCATTGTTTTATAACTTAAATTGTCTCATATTGAAAATGAGGATTCAATTTGAGATTTTATTGTTAACCTTTAAGGGCCTTGGAGCTCAAAGTCTACTCAAGAGGTAAGTGAAGTTTATGCTCCAATTCTTAATCTACCTTCAGTTACAGACTTCTGCACACGTACCCCATTGCTTCCTGATAGCTGTCTGAAAACTTTCCAGTTTTTAGTGACAGAATGGAATGAATGTGGATCTTCAGCTGTTCCCAGGGTTGTTTTTAAAGATGGGTTCATTTTTCTTCAGTTTGTTTGAATCTTGCCACTTGTTTCACCTTAAAGTTTTATGTTAGATCTGGAAAGAATTGTTCTTGCCCAGCCTCCTCTTTGAGGAAAATGCTGTTAAAAAACAAAAATTCAGTGAAGCTTCCAAAGGGCAAATGCTAACTTTTAAATTGAAAATGCTTTAAATTTTAGTTTATAACAGGAATCTTCTTTGTTCTTCAAGTGGTCATTTTTCTTTTTATTAAAACCTGTTATTATCACAGAAAGCATTGCTCTTTGTGAAATAACATTTCAGTAGTCAAAACCCCAATTTTCCCTAAGGAAATATTTCAAGGGAAAACTTTTTACATGCCCTACTTAGCACCAAGTCTTCCCATTTAAACACCTCCACAAGTGGCCAAAGTTTCAAAAGAGATGCTCTTCCACTTAGGCACCCGAAGGAAGCGTTTGAATTCTGAGCAGCTTTTGAAACATCAGGCCACCTTGTTTGAGGTGTGCGAGAGAAAGATGTGCCCTTTTCAAGATGTAGCTCCAATGACGGGTCCTTAAGAACTTTTGAAAAATTCCCCTTTAAGAAAAAGAGGATTAGATCAAGGCGTGAATATTCCAGGCATAAATACAGCTCTAACTCTGAAATCCACCCCTATTGCACGTGTTTAGATGGTATTACAGCTTGCTTTATCTTTGTGTTTTCAGTGCAAGTGTTTCACATATGAACTTCAATGGATCACAAATCAGCTGCCTTCAGAACAGCAATTTTCGAATTGTTGCTGTTGAGAAAGGTGTTGTTTTTGCTGCACAGAGACACACCTAATTTCTGCTTCTGCAGTTGAGCTTTCTTGAGGCCAGGGCTGACATCCAGCATGCCATTAGGCAAGGAAAGAGGTCCATTGTGCTCCAAGCTGGCAGAGAGCTTGCAAAAACTAAGCTTAAAGAGAAGTGGATCCAAGCCAACCCCACTGTCAGCTCTCAGATCTACTCTCCTGTTCTTCCCCTGGAACAAGTAACCTTTTGCCCTTCCATTTTGTAACGCATAAAATAACTTCTTAATTAGGATTATTTTTTGCCCCGCTGGAAAATGTATTAGCAAGGATTATTGTCAAAGCATAGAACTGTTTCCTCTTTATCCTGCACAATGCTGCTGTAGAACAACCAAGAGGTTCACAGACCTCTCTACATCAAGGTGCTGTACAGTATTCGCAATAATAGCTCAGACAATACCATGAAATTGGGTGCTTTCAATCATGCTAAAGAACCCTCCTCCTTCTTTCTTTGTATCCACCCTCCCTGTTTTAATTCTGCCATATCATGACCCATCAAACTCTATTATTTTTCCTCAAAAAATCAGGTCCGGCCACTTCACCACAAACCAACCTGTTGCTGAGAATATTAGGTTGGATACACTTCAGGGGATGCTAAGAAAATGTCAAACTTGAGGAAGGTCTCCTTCCATTTCCACGAGTCAACAAAACCTCATTGTCAATAACATCAAGGACTGTTGACAGATCGAATAAAATCAACATGGTTTTATTTTCAGTGGCGATTGCCAAGTAGAGATCAGCAAGAGATAACCACCCCCGTATTAAACACACATCTAAAGCCAACACGGTAGGGGCGAAGGATGCTTGTGAAAGACATAAACAGCCTTCTCCTGCTTGCATCATCCCAGAGATACTACGGAGATTAAAAATTCCTGTCAATATACGGGCTAAAATCACCCACTGTGAACAAACTCGTGAATTACAAAGAACTGGCCATAGCGTCAACAAACCGGAAGATTTTATCATCAGAGTGCTTTGGTGGCTCCTCTCTGCTGTAAACTCTTGTCACACCAAACCCCAGTGAAGCCAACAGCATCAAACAAAAATGCAGCAAGGACACATGTGAAACTGGGAGAGAGGTTTTCCCATACATCCCTGCTAGGAAGACCAAAAGGCTGTTTGTGTGCTGCAATCAGAAGGGTGATCTGATAAAGAGCTTTGCTAAGAGTCCTTCTGGAGAGATAAGCCCATCTGCTCTAACAACAATGCACAAGGAAAAACAAGGCAAACTGCAAACAAACAAGCAACTCCTGGCTCATCAGGATGTATGAGTAAGGAGTTTAGACTGGATATATTTAAATTGATTACCAGAGCTGTTTCCCCTATGTATATATATTTACGTATGCTTGCATATAATTATTTTCAGATGGGCAGTGTAGATCAGACACTGGACACAAACTGGTTTTCCTGCTGTTCCTGGGTGCCACATTTAAAAGTGGCACTATCTTGGCTGCTTTCCAAACTCCATAGAACTTCCTGAACTATTAACCTACTCTTAAGTAGGGAAGATAAGTCTGGTGATGAAAAGGAAGATTACTAACATGTTCTCTTCGATTTTGGGTAGATTGGTTTGACTGAGTTCAGCTGACTCACCCGGATTACCAAGGTGAAGGTGGAGAATCTTTTCCACTTTGGCTGAGAGACAGTTTTGTTGGAAGCAGAGCTGTCTCCTTTGAGGGCTGCAAAGTATCTGCCAGCAGTACATCTACGAGTCATCAGCTAAACCATCAGTAAACGTTGACACCCATGAGTCCTTAATTTGGAATTATTTCTCCTACATGACAGAGCTGGAGTGTGCTCATGTATTTCTTGACAGGAAATAAGGCAAAACCATGGGTTTGTAGTTTGATTCTACAAAACTCCAGTGATTCTCAGCTGGTTTGGGGAAGTCACTGGAGCATCTCCTGGTCAAAACACTCCTGACTTATGTCTATTATCTCACTGGCATTATCTCATGACCAAAATTTTGGTGATCACTTCTATCCATGGCTCCTGGTGAGTGACATTTCATCAGCTGACATTAANGACCTGGAGGTCTTCTGCCCTGTACCAAGCTGGTATGAAGAAAAAAATAGACCGGTTTTGTGTAGAACAGACAAAAGTATTTTAATAATGGCTTCTATTCTTGGCTGACTCTTTCTACACCCTGAATATGGCAGATATTATGAAATAATTTTAATAAAATTATTTAATATTAACATAAAAATTTAATTTTCATTTAAATTAAAGAATTTAAAACTGGCAAAGCCAGGCACTTCTTAAGTAAGAACATAACAAAGACCATGAGAAGTGGTAGAAAAGATCTTTCTAGCTTGGTGTCTTAGTGCCAGGACTGAGAGGGAAGGCTCTGGGGAAGTGTGCCTGAAGAGGACAACCACAAGGTGCCTACTGGGGATGCTCCTGAGGTGAACTGCAGCAAAATGTAGAAGTGTTGTCAGGAAGAGTTTTTCTGTGGCACAAGGTTTAAATTTGATATTGGGAAGAAATTCTTTCCTGTGAGGGTGGGGAGGCCCTGGCACAGGGTGCCCAGAGCAGCTGTGGCTGCCCCTGGATCCCTGGAAGTGTCCAAGGCCAGGTTGGATGGGGCTTGGAGCAACCTGAGATGGTGGAAGGTGCTCCTGTCCATGGCAGGGGGTGGACTGAGATGGTCTTTAAAGGTCCCTTCTCACCCAGGCCATTCTGTTTCTATGATTCTGGGACTGAGAAACAAACATTTTCCTTTCCTTTAGGCATCTTCATGTTTGACCACCTTACTGAACTAAACACTGCCTTGAACTACCTCTTTCACTTTGTCTACTTTCTTTTCAAATTACTCTCAGTAACTTTTATTAAATGATTACACATACAATTTAAAAATCACCTGGTTTGCTAAATACCATCATCTGCCTTCTAGATGAAAACCAATAATCCTTGGTGTTTCAATCTAAAATTTAATTTTGTCTCTGAATTTATTTTAATTTCCTCAGCACTTCTGGATTGCCCTTATTACATGTAGCAAAAATCTTAGTTCCAGTCTGGCAGTAGTCCAGAAGTATCTGCAACCTTAAGAACAGTATTTCTTCTTCCACACCTTGTCACCATCCCCTTTTCTGGCCAGAGGGGACTGATCACCCATGGAAGGACAGATGGTCCCCTGGATGGCTCCAGTAGGGGCTGAGGAGTTTTGAAATGCAGGACTCCTGCTATGCCTATCCCATTCCTCCCTCCTGTGCAGGCAGCCAAAGTGGAGAGCAGTTCAAAAGCAGTTTTCATTTAAGCAAAGCCAGAGTAAAAAAATTGGAGAGTAAAAATGACACTAAAGTACTCCACAAACCCCAATTCTCCACTTAAAAGTGGTCACTCAAAGGCACTACAGGGGTAATAGCAGAAATGCCTGGCCATTATCCTGCCACACTGCTGCTCTTTCCTGTTCTGTCTCTGATGGGACTGATGCTATTAGTTCCTTTAGGAAAGCAGAGATCTGATTGCAGAGCACTTTTGTGAGGTGGCCAGGGCAGGGACTCCTTTCTGCAAGGCTTATAAATTCTTGAGCTCTGTCCCAGAGGTAAATAAGTCATTGCAGTAAGGAATAATGCGAATACATCAACCTTCTGCTCTGCAAGTTGTATGGTATCATTTGTGTGGGGCTGTGACTTAAAAACCTCAGATCTTTTGATGGTCACAAATGGACTGGAAACAGCAGACGCATTTTTCATAGTAGTTATTGCATATCTGGAAAAAAGATTGCTGAGACAAACAGCAAACTACAGGATCAGAGTCATCTCTACTGACTAAAAAGGGGCCTTAAACACAGTGAGAGCGCACACTGGATGTGATTCTCCTGCTTTGTGCACGATTATAGCCTCCAATAGAGCTGTGAGAGTCCTTTTCTCTCTGTCACGGAGGCACTCAGGTTGGTGCTGCAGAAAGATTTTAAGTATCTGAAAGCAAAACCCCTGCTCCTTGTGGAAAACCACCAGGTTTTAAACCACCAGGAGATAATTAAACAGCATTTTGTGAGATGACAGATTTCTTTTCAGAACTTCCTCCAGCTCCTGTTCCGTGTCTGCTCCATGCAGGAGCGCCGCGTGGGGTTTGGATGGGAGGAGGGTTTACTTAACCCATGGACAGCAGACAGGTACTGGGCTGATGTCCCTGGGACGTACCTCGAGTGTGGACACAGAGGACTTGGGCTTCCAGTAAGCTTAACCCCTCCACGAGTGCAAATTGATCACTTCACATTAAAAAAAGAAAAAGCCAATGTTGCATCTGACCCGCTCACCTTCATATGACGACATGACATCTTAAAATCACAGTAAGTATTAGAAAAATTATGTTTTAAATATGGGCCTTTGTATCTTTTATCACATTCTCTCCTGCTGTGGTTATTACCTAATAATTTTTCGACACCAGAGATTAAATATAAAAGTTTTACATTTTATGATTCCATTTCAAATACACAATTGCCAGCGTATATATCAAGGCCAAAATTAGGCTCTTTTTAAAGAGTCTGTAATTATATTTATGCATTAAAGTGTCAGCTGTTTAAAATGAATTATTTCAAACAATATTTTTATGTAATTGTTTTAAAAATCAAACTATTAATCACACTTTATTGTCAATCTCAACTAATGGCTCGCATTTCAATATTTTAGACCATTCAGGATGTTCTCTAACTTGAATAATCTTTATCAGCAATTTAAACAGTTATTTAAACAACAACCACAACTCAAATGGTGAGCACACTCAGTAAACAAAATCTCCTCAGCAGCAGAACTCGGCCTACAGCACGAGCAAAATCCATCACTGAGAAAGCACTTCGTGGTTTACAGTTCTGTGCAACACTCAAAATATGAGAGAAAGGAAAAATGAGACCTTTCTTGAGGAGGTCAGGAGCAGGAAACTTAAAATTTTATTTCAACAATGATTTATTTTTCTGGCCTCTGTTTCCTAGATCTTTTTATACACTTGCTTAGGAGGCCAGTTCTTCCTTCCAGTCAATAATATATAAACAAAATAATCTTCAAGTTCTGTTCTTCCCTAAAATGGTGTTGCTTTTGCACTTAGTACATGTCACAGAGCCAAACTGGATCCCTGAGTCAGTGATGTTGCTGTTTACTCAAATGCCACTGGGTATACGAATCGCATTTGAAGTAACGGATATTTTTAATATCCCAGATGATGAGCTCACATAGCACCATAATTTCAGGCCAACAGCAAATCCCAAAGAATTTAGGATGTGGCAGCCAACAAAGATGCCTGGCTGGAACACCTCGAGAAGAATGATTTAAAAGAGTGGGAGTTAATTTATAAGTTTTTAAACAGTATGCCAAGGGAAAAATAAGTCTTCTGTACATCTGCCTACATTTTTTTGAGATCAGATTTCAGCAACTGAATGATAAAACAAAATGAAACAAAACAGGGGGAAAAAAAAGAAAAAACCCAACGAAAACCAGATGAGCGGATTTGCATGGAAGGCAGTTTATTCCTTAGTTTGCCTGCAGGAGAAAAATAAAGTGGTATTGCAACTTGATAAGTACATACTTTCAAATATACACCTAGCTCAATCACAAATATGGACTTCTGGATCTTAACTGCAGCTTTTAATTCTGCTTTGACAAATTTATGTAAATAAATAGACCTGGAACGGACAATCGCTGGAAGTCTAAATCCCTTTTATGTCATCTTTGCCTGAGCTTCCCCACTGGAGGCTACCTGTTAACTGGCTGTGAGCTACTGCTTGTGCTTGTTTCCCTCCTGAGCAGTTCTCCAGGTGACTACAGCTGCTGCTGAAAGGAAGCACTGGTTTTTGTCTGTCTCAAAATGCAAAGGTGGCTGTGGCATTTTTTGTAATTTTGTCAATTATTCGGTATGATACCTGCATTTTCTCCACTCCTTACCCATGGAATTACGTTTGAAAGGGATCACCCTTGTCATGGGAATCCAATACCTTGAATTCCTCTATTAGCTTTGGATTAACAATACCCAGCAAAAGCAATGGTGACTCAGCTACGCTGCCACATTTCTCTTGGTCGTACTTGATTTCCACCCAGAATCATAAATCAGTCCATATTTGCTCATACTTGGCTCCACATCACTTGTCCCAATCCTGGAATTGTCCAAGGCCGAACTGGACAGGGCTTGGAGCAACCTGGGATAGTGGAAAGTGTCCCTTCCTTGACAGTGGGTGGAGCTGGATGGGTTTTAAAGTCACTTCCAACCCAAACCACTCTGTGATTCTATGGTGACACTCAGACCATATTTGCCAAAAGGTTAATGAACCCCACTGAACCTGGCTTAGTCTCTGGATTTGTAACAAAAGCTCAAACAAAGCAACTTTCACCCTGACGCAGGTTTTTTTAAGGAAACTTTATCATTATTCTAGGAATCAACATTCTACTTGCTTAGAGGTTGGCAAAAAGTTATTAAAATAATAAGACTGAGACACACAGTGCAAATTAATCTGCCCAGGACTGGAAGACTTTTGCATGAAATTAAAGACTTGTAAATAAAGTATTTCAGATGCTTTAAACTTGACACTGAGGGTCACGCTTCAGGCTGGATTACAAGACTTCACCCAAATGTTACAGTGGCCCTCAGACAGATAACCAAGGAAAAAAATTTACAAAGGGATTTTCAAACTATGGATCTGGCATGGGGCAAAGTTTGGTTATTGTGATGAATTTGGCTCAGACAGCAAAGGTATAGCTGCATGTAGAAGAGAGCCCACCTTCATGTAGCACTATTCAGTGCTTTTTGGTACAGAAGGATTGAACTGATTGAAAGGAATAACAACATTTTCGGAGTGCTGGTGAGTCCCTTTGCCTCCTACATTCAAACTCAATGGCACCAAAGTAAAAAACAGCAGGAGGTTGAAAGTAGCAAAAAAGAAAACACCACCAGGTATTACTGCATGCTACAGGATCCACTAATTCAAGCAGTAATACTTTAAGTACCCTTTGAATCACGGGACAGCTAATTCTGCTAGGACTGGACTGCATCTCCTACTCACCCAGAAATGTGGGATACACCAGGAAAGTACATTTTTGAGTAGAATTCAGGCACCTGAACGGTTCCCCTGCCCATTACATCACCAGGTTTGCTTCATCTATGATGAGAAGGGTGTTCTTTTTCTGTCCCCACAGTCATGGTAAAGCATTTGGTGCACACTGAGAGCTCCTTGCTCGCCGACGGCGCAGGCAGTTGGCTCTGCTCGGAGATTTCCTGACTTTTAAGGCTGCATTCTTCCAGCCTGTCTTGCTGTAGTTTAAACTGCATTGTATGAGTTTCCCTTTCCTTTTTGGAATAGTATAATTTGCTTCATAAATTACATATGGTGGAAGCCTGTTGAATGAATAACCTTGTTGCACAGAAAATTAATTCTTTTGACAGGTTTATTCCTTTAACAGATATTTGGTGGAGGATTTTACTGCATTATTGTATATATTGTGGCTTGCTGCACAGAAAATGTTTCACAGTATTTCAGCAGATTTATTCCTTTAACAGAAATAACTATTCCTGTCCGTTTACCATTTGTTACCTATGAAATAAATTTCTTAGCTACAGATTCTTAAAAGAAGCTCACTTGTTTTGCTCTTGTGTTTCATTTCAGTGCAGAGAAAATACATTTTCCCTTCAATCAGCATTCATTTAAATGCATGGTAATATATACAGTTGTAATGAACCATATTTTGTTTGATTATGTTAATCTCTAACAGTGTTAATTTCCTTATATATATGTTTATGTGATTTTTTTTTTTAAATTAACTTTTTACCATGCCTTACTAGAATATCTTGGATTATTTAAGGCTCCGCACACTATCTTGGCATGAGAATTACATAGCACAGATAGCACGACAGCAAAGGAAGTCAGATTGAGTGCCACATGACCTGATTTAAGCAAGGCTAATTATGTAATTAAGATATTGAAACAGGAGCCAGAATCTCTGAGTGCTGCTCCTAGTTTCGCCAAGAACCTCCAGTGGGACATTTAGCATTTAGCTTTTCTGTTCACTAGTTTTCCCTGCTGTGAAGGGGGGTTCTGATATTCAAAAAGCAGAATATGCAGAAGAAAGCTGCTCTGGGTGCACTGCCTGCAGCGCACCAGGCCTCAGATGTGCAAACTCTTTGTAAAATAATTCCGATAGCTTGCATGTTTTGGGTTCTTTTATTTATTAAATTTAGTGAAGAATGAGTTGAATTTTTTTCCCTTTTTCTCTTACCCCCACCCTCATCCCCTTCCTCCTTCATAATTCGAATGCTTAATCTAGGAAATTCAAGTTCTGTTGCTTTGAGATTTAGAATTTGGTTGGATAATCAGCTTCAGGAAACTGATACTCTGAGCGTGTCAGTGATGTCTACCCAACGTTATACTGGGACCCAAGAAATAAGAGACAAAGAAAATAGACATGACAGGAGTTTTCGACTGACTTCTCACAAGATATCAAGACAAGAGACACTTGTGTTATATCAGTGCAAACGTCTGCACAGCCAATAAACTTCTCCAAATAAATGTTTGTAGACTGCTGACATAAAAAAAAAATAAAAAGGAAGGGAAAAAAGAAGGCCCAGCAACTGATATTTTTTATAGCTTGAAATTTTTTTCAGTATTTCCATATCAATCCCTGTGTGCTTGAAACATAAGAATTTCCTGTCCAGGACCACAGGTCTTCCTTAAACTGAGCAACACCTGTATAGTTTCTACACACTTGGAAATCAAAACACCATTTTTTCCAAACCCAAAAGCAAACATCCCAGCTGTCCAAGACAGAAAACTCTCTCTTAAAAGCATGAGCAAAACATACTAAAAATATAAACATAGGTAGATGGGTAGATAGGTAGGTAGGTAGGTAGTTAGATAGATAGATAGATAGATAATTTTGTCTGGAAGGCTATGGTTTAATATTTATATAGTCCTTAGAGAAGAGGAGAAAGACAGTGGCATACACACGAGATCCCCGTCCATCATAAAAATAGGCTCTATGTGAAAATCATGTTTGCTTTCTTTAATCTCGGGGTAACTTAAGGATTACATTTGGCTCCACTACCATATTCTTCTAAAATCCTTTTAAATACTTATCCTTGGACTACTTTCATGGCTCTGATGTGTGAAAAATTACAAACTAGCATGTGGTGAATGTAAAATCAGAGACGTGCCAAGGCGACGCGAGTGCGGTGGGACTGCAGTATGGAGTGGTAGAGAACATGGCACGGACAGCCACCGCCCAGAAGCTACACCTGTGTGGATTTCCATACTGGAGCACTTCAGGGGCCCTGCTCAGCCCATTTTCTGCTCTGACCATCAATCTGCACAGCTTGAGTCTGAAGCACAGGTCTCTGAAAACAACAGCGCCAATGCTTAACCCAAGCGAGCAAAGAAACAGAAGCTTTGATAGGTGACATAAATACTTTGGAGGTGGGTGGGTGACAAGGTGTAAGCCACAGTGAGAGCTTTGGATGGCTTCCCTGCTGTCCTGCTGAATTTAGCAGCATTCAGACTCATCTGCACCAAAAACGTGACCTCCCGATTTAGATCGCAGAGCTCTCGACTAATACTCCTGATCCTGATTTGGGGTAGGGATCTGAAAATTCTAATTGCCCAAAGATAGGGCAAAAAAGAATATCCTTTTAATTAATAACTTCTTGCTACATCAAGACAACTGGTAAGTCCTACCAACGAGGTAGCTCCGGTAAGGCAGAACTCTGAGGAGAGAAAAGCTCCACCAACACAAACATCCCAGAAGCTACTGAATGTTGTGTTTCATTGAAAAAAAGAAACAGAGAACCTGACTCACTGCTTCAGAAATACAGCAAGCTGGAGCTGTATGCCAGAGAAATCGTCAAAAATCCAGGCTAGCCTAGGAGTGAATTATTCCCAGACATCGAGACTGATGGCACCGGGACATGTGGCATCAACCCAAGTCAATTTCTAGGGGTAGGGGGAAATAATATGGACAAATATAGACTGGCTGGACTGTAGGGGATTATTTCCATTGCATTCCTTGCACAAAACTTAAATCTGCAAAACACGTGTACAGTAAGATTGTGTTTTAGTCCTGTGCCCCCCTCCCATGCTCCCCCCTCCACCATTTTTTCACACCAAGTCTGTTCTTACTGAATTTTCTCAAGATTAATGAGCAACTCTGCAAGTGGCCACCACACACTCTGCGTTTTGCAGTTTCTGGGGAATACCCTGTCTCAATTGCTGTTGTTTAATTATAGTCTAGTAAAAAAATATTCCAAAGTTCTCTGAGAGAGAGGCCAATAGGTATATGGAAAACACATGAATATGCAATTTTAACAGCTGAAAATATATATATCTGGCAGACCTTACCTAATGGTTCAACCAAATCCCCTTGGCAAGCTTATGCCAATGTTATTTTTACTGTTTCACTGGTTTGTTATATATGTAAAAGAATAATATTTTATCCAAGTTTCAAGGCAGCTGGTTCATTCATGATAGGCCCAAAAGGCAGCTTTGAAAAGAATAAAAATAAATTATTTTGTATGGAGTAGCCAAGAATCCACTCAGAGGCAATTGTTTGTATTTGTCACCTTGAAAATCAAAAAAATTGCTGATCAACAAGTTACCCACTACTGGAATTTGAAATGGTAAATTATATTTCTCTAACAGATACACAGGGTTTCACAGCAAAATGATTTCTTTTTCTTTCCTTCACAGAGACCAATCCAAAAGACATAAAGTGAGGAAAATAGAGAATTATACTTTGAAAGATTTGGAAAATGTAATTTTGCAATTACAGCTATGGCAATTTGGTCTTCGTGTGCCTGTGCACCCCTGCAAGCACAGCCTCATCTCTTCTGCTGGACTTGCCTTCATCTGTATTTGCATTCTTCTGTCTTCCTCACAATAACCAAAACATCAGAAATTTGTTGAGGATGACACACAATCGACATGGAGATTTTAGTCAATGCATCAAATTAGAAAATTCTCAGTCCTGACTAAGATGCAGCTTGGAAATGAGCTGCCAGCAACACCCTCTGAAGCAGATGGTTCCCACCACTTGGAATGCTCCTTTCCGTGCACTCCAGTGACTCCTGAAATAACAGAGCTCTACAGTTCGGGGAGGGAAGATGAGTAGAAAGTCAGACAGTGCTGAGCTCCACTTAGCAGCCTCTTAGCAATGGTTTGGTCAATGCTCCTCTGCCCACTTGAGAAAAATCACTGGCAGATCATCACTAATGACACGTCTCTCTCCTATCCGGGGCTGTATTACAAATATCCACTGGAGATCTTTCAGCCAGTGTGACTCAGACTTGTTAAAAGAGGGATGTCAGAGAAGGATGTCATAGAGCACAGGCCACTGGCATATCTTGGAATAGTTGAAGCAATAGGTGGAGCAGAATCTGTTGTACAAATTGTCCGATAAAACGACTCATTTATAAGGTGTCTCAAAACATGCTGGAAAGTTAGGAATCATGAACAATATCACGTGGTGAATAAGGATCATAGTTTTAATAGTTTGGATGCTTGGTGAAGGGCATAGTTTGCCAAGAGTTGGGGAAGGTTATCAGTCACATGACATTTTTGAAATTAAAATCTCCTGCCTTTCTAAAATGTGCTTTCTTTAGGCCATGAGTTACTGAGAATAGTGAAGGAATAGCTAAATGAAATGCCAGGGATTTTGCTCCACGGGATGTCAAATTAGATTATCCACCCTTTAAAGCTATAAATACATGAATTATTACACTTGTTTTACAAATGAGAAAACTGAGGCATAGACAATATCAAAGGGCTTTATAAATGTGAAAGACTCAATAACATTCTGCTATTGTTTATTATCCATATTCCTGTTTTTAAATGACAGAACGTAGGCACATAGAAATGAAATGACTATCTAAAGTCACACCAGTCTCCTCCTTTAACCTGATAAATGGGTAAGTAGGCATGCCATTTTGACATACTAATATATGTGTTAAGGTATTAATTTCCCATACATCTTGAATATATAGATCATTGGGGAGCACTTTCTGTTGAAAACAGCAACAGTAATATTTATCTCACTTGAAACTTTTTTCTTTTTGTGATACTTACATTAAATGGAAAAAGTCCTTGTTTTTCTCTAAGCTGGGCAAGAACAAAGACTAAAAGGCATAATAGTTTGTGTGGCAGAAAAGAGGGATTTGGGCCTGGAATACACAATAGTCAGAGCTAAGGGAGTGGGATCCCATCCACACATACACACATAGCCTACAGAATATCAATGGCAAATTCCTCTCAATCCATTCAGGGTGGACGATTTTTGGTGAAAAATTAATCAGCGGTGTTTCAAGGTATTTAGGAGGGCAAAGAAGCAATGTCTTTCCTTTATGGCTACACTGCAGTGATCAGTGCCTCTGCAGGTGTGTAATTTAAAGAGGTGCTAGGAGAAAGATGAGCATAACCAGGAAGGATACAGGGTGTATGCGAAGGTGACTGTAGAGGTTGCAGCTGAATGACTGCAGGGCTGCATAACCCTCTATCAGATAACACTTGAGTTTATTTGCCTTGATTTGAACTCTCTGCTTAGGGCCAGGACACAATGCTCAGAGGTTAACAGGGCGATGTCACACAGCACAAAATAACCTGCATGGAAAAGTTTCTCACAGAATCAGGTGTGACAGTCCAGATCCTGGCCGATGCAGATCACTGCAACAGCACGTGTATTCACAGAAGCTCTGTACTTCAACCATCCAGCCAGTGCTATAACACTGCAGATCTCAGGTCAATCCCAGCAGAACTAAGCTCACCCTCCACAAACCACTCACCATCCAGCCACTTGTACAGTCTGCCCCAGAAATAATTAAAAAAGAAAGTTTTCTTAATGATATTGACCTGTGCCAGAAAGCAAAGTCTCAATTCATCTGTTTGCCTCCCGACCAGTGCTAATAGTCAGGAATATACCAAAAAAGGAAAAGTGACTGACTTATCAATATTATTTTCCTTGTTCTTGATCTAGGTCATCAAGTAGATTAATATGTAGTTGCAAGCTGTTCATTCATTGTGGAGGAGCATGCACATAGCAGGAAATATCTCCCATGGCACTGATAAACTCTCAGAGGCTATAGGCCAAGGTGTTTATGCTCCAATGGAGACATTTGTGCCAAGTACCTGCTCCCAGTGATATAGTTATAAGCATTAAACTCGAAATGTAACTTTAAAAATCTATTACGGTCTATAGCTTTTATTATTTCCAAGACGGACAACTGTGTTGGTTATTATCAATATGTTGTGAAAGGAGCTCTGACGCCTGGGATTTGAGGTGGGGGGATGGGGAAAAGGCACGCGGGAACACTTAGACCAAATGTTAACAAACTGATAAAGCCTTGCAAAAATGTTTGAGGCAAATGTTTCCCTTTTCCAGCCCCACACCAGCTTTCAGCACACACCCAGCAGGAGCAGTGCGAGATAACCTTTAACTGATAACATCTACACACTTCCTTGCCAGGATCCCTCTTTGTGACTAGGATGGCAATTTTTCCAGTCTCTCCATTTCTAGGATCTTCCTTCATATTTCTCTCCTGATTCATCCATCTGTTGTCTATATGGATGTCCCCCAGCCAACAGACTTACAGATTTGCCCAACCATGAGTATCTCTGAATCCACTGTACCTGCCACTGATTTTTGACTGTCCTCTTTGCTTTGTACTCGTAACTTTGCCATCTCCTTCAAGATCAAGTCTTTCTCGCTTCTGTGGGTGAATAGACTTGGTTTAGAGACACAATTTTCTCTCTTGTCTTGGAAATTCTCCTCTTTGTTGCCAAGTTTATCTTAGTGGAAGGTTCCTTGCCTGTGGCAGGGGGGTTGGAACTAGATAATCTTTAAGGTCCCTTCCAACACAAACAACTCTGTGATTCTGTAATCCTTCTGCTGGGAGCATCTCTCATGAGCTCAGATTCCTTCTTCCCTCCCTCAGGGTTTCCCTCCTGGCTCCTGACCTCATGTTTGGCCAGGTATTCCAAAGGCATGAGGCCCACTTGTGGCTGGTGGTCTCTGTCAGGACCCTTATGTCCACTTCAACGTAATGACAGGGGAGGGAAGGAGAAATGGCAAACTCATGGCTGCAAAAGTCCTTCCAGAGCCAACACACACAAAGAAATAAATGCACAGAAACAGCCTAAATACGACAGATCATGAAGTAAAATCACCTTAACAGAAGGAAAGTATTTCCAGTACACTGACACACTGGAAGTCAGAACACTCTCAAACTAAATTTGTATTTTAATTGCTTTGGAGGACAAAGACACAAGACATGTCTTCCAGTAATAATTACTTTTCTGACCACATGAAAATGTAGAATGTTAACAGCAGTGGGTGTTTCAGGCTGTTTACCAGTAAAATTGTTACTGCACCCACTGTCATGTAGTATTGCAGCACTTTAAATGGGTGAACACTTTGATGTGAATCCTGGAGCAGCAATACCCACACACAACCACAGAGAACTTGGCTTTCAAAGTTTTGGACACCTAACAGAGAACCAAAACCAAAAAAGTTGTGATTTCTTGTCCTGAATGATTAGGTTTTTAGTTTTACGAGATGAGTACAGCCCACTTTCCCTATAAAGAAAATAGGTAGTCTCAAAGCTTCTAATATTTGGATTAGAAAAACATTTACATACGTGGCCCTGTTATTGTCCAGTGCTATTAAAAAAATAAATGTATGCTGTTAAACCCACTGACACAACTTCATTTGGAATGGTGGCAAAAAACAGACCCAGTCTGTGAAACTCTTGTGGCCATACAAATGTTTTCCTCTACCAACTGACATAACGAAATTTTTATACTTTCTTATGTTCAAACACTTTATAGTTTTAATGTTTTGAATGAAATTTCATAATTCCTTTCCTTCACCAGCTGATACAATAAGACTAAAATAAGCATTTTTGTAGGCTCAATGAAAGAAACAAGTCAGTGCTAAACTTAAGAAAACCACCAAGAAAAACAAGTTCTACAGTAAAAATAAAACACCAAGTGTTAAAAAAAAATCATAGACATCAGAAAAATTATTTTCCTACCTTGTTGTGACATTATGAAGAAAACAAAACTCAGAATGCAAGTTTTGATTAAAAAATCTGTCAGTTCACATGTAATTTAATATAGAGTGACATATACTGCTAAAAGGTACAGTTTAACATTAAAGACCAAAACTCCAATGATTAATATTACAGTGATGACAGAATGGGAGTGCCTTATTTTAATCCACTGTTTATCTCAATGGGGTAATTTATAGATCACTCGACATGTTTTAATAGCAGGCATAAAAAGGTACCCTCTAATATCCACTTGCTTGCAAGAGCTGACATTTGGAGTTACATATTCAGAAAATACCAGCAACTGCATTTGTTGGACATACATACAAATAACCAGTCATCCCACACACAGTTTATAAAAAGTGATCTATTAATAACAAAACAGCTCCTGAGACATACGGCCTCTTAATATTCAGGTAGAGTATCAAGTGTTTAAGTTAAAATAAGGGCAGGAGCACAAAGAGTGGTCAGCGCATTGATTTGGCTGCCAAATATAGTTTTTACCATCATAAATCTCTGGCTGACAACTGCACAAAGGCTGCTTTACCTAAACCCTGCCAAGGAAGGGTGTTTGCTGCCGGATTGCCTGATAGTCACTATGACAACTGATGCCACAATTAGACAAGTACAATCCCACTTTCAAACAGGCACACAAGTCATTAATTCAGCAGGACTTTTGTTGACAATATGTTATGAGGGAAATATTTAATGCAATTCCAAGGCTGATATATTCTGCTGTTATCTGTAGTAAAATAAATTGCAAGAACTGATGAAAACAACCATTTAATTAGTCTAAAGTGAGCCGAGGAAGCTATCCTGAACATTTTGGTTTAATGAACTCACAGGTGCACAGAGCTCCTTAGAGCTGCAGTAGACGATTTGAAGAACATGCTAAGAAAGATGTCACATTTGGGGGGACGGCAAAAGAGAAAGATAATAAAATGTTTTGAAAAGAGAACAAACAAATTGCCTTCGCAGCTCTCCCATTCTATGAAGATATCCATGAGCAGCTTTTCCCCTGTGAAAAATCTCTCAAGGGCTGATCCAAGCAACTGCAGAGGAATGACTCTGATCACCACTACAATGACATTTTCCCCACCTAGGAGAAGTGAACTGACTTGTTTACAAAACTATTTCCCACTTGATTTGTTCTTTGAGGCCACTGGGAAGGTCATGAGGAAAGCAAAATAGTCATAGGGGGAGGGAAATGCAGAACAGAAAGAGTCTCGTACAACTGTGAGTGCTAAACTTAAGGAAGGGCCTTGAGGGAGTCAGAGGACAAAGATCAGTAAGACATTGACTCACATGCACAGTATGACAGGGGGAGCTCTGAGACCCTCTGCTACGGAAGCTCCGTGAGATGTCCTTTGCATAACCCATATATTGCTGTAAAGCACTTGCTCTGGGGAGGGTGACACCAAGGCAAGAAGCATTTGACATTTTTGGGTTTGGCTAGCAGGAGGAGGGTGAATTGACCTTGACTTGTGC
Organism: Machaerirhynchus nigripectus; assembly: GCA_013397975.1. Lineage (NCBI taxonomy): Eukaryota > Metazoa > Chordata > Aves > Passeriformes > Dicruridae > Machaerirhynchus > Machaerirhynchus nigripectus. The sequence goes on along the minus strand of VZRQ01009390.1, from coordinate 1,609,770 downwards.
AGGAGCATGGTCTGAGGGATCTCCTAAGGTCATTCCAACAAACAAAAACCAGCTGCTTGTGGTTGCTGATGATGCATTTCAGTTGAAAGAGAAGTTTGGTTGCTGGAGGTGCTGAAGTCTCCAGGTGGTTAGAGCCTGAGCCCACTCCAATCCATTTCAGCCCCACAGCAACCAAATTTGTGAGGCCTGTGCATGAGTCCTTCCTGTCCGGGTCCCAGTGTGTTCAAAGCCACATTCTGCACTGCTGGTGGGGCCGGGCATGGGACAGAGCGAAGCGTGGGAATGTTAATGTAGGCAGTGTGAAGCATGGCACCTTTTCAAGAGCAGATCTGGGCAGTGTCCCAGGCGAGACACCCTTGCATCTCGTTTCAGCTGCAAGAGCAGAACAAGGAGGCAGTGAGAGGCCAGGCTGTCTCCCCATCCCTGCTCTAAGCAGGCGCTTTCCAACCACTCCTCACCTGAACGGCCTCAGGCAGCACGGCCAGGAGGTGGACATGAAGCCATTGTGCACGGGGCATCAACGCCCTTATACCTGAGGCTGCTGAAAGGAAGAACAGCTCTTGAGCTGTTGGCTTAGGGAAGCTCTTCCTCTGGTTTTGTCCTGGTTTTGGCTGGGGTAATTTTCTTCCCAGTAGCTGGTACAGTGCTGTGTTTGGGGTTTAGGATGAGAATGGTATTGGCAACACACTGATGGTTTAGTTGTGGCTGAGCAGGGCTGATGGAGTCAGAGACTTCTCAGCTTCCCGTGCTGCCCTGCCAGGGAGGAGGCTGAGGGCTACAAGGAGGTGGGAGGAGATACAGCTGGGACAGCTGACCCCAACTGGACAGAGGGATATTCCAGGCCATATGGTGTTATTAAACTGCCCTTTAAAATGTTTTTTTTCTCAACCCACAGATTTTACTTCTTTTCTGCTTCTCTTCCCCATCCCAATGGAGGGGAGTTGTGTGGTGGTTCTGTTGCCGCCAGGTTAAACCACAAAAGACATCAAATAATAATTTCTGCAATAAACACTGCTGCTCACTCTCTACCAACAGTAGTACAGGCAAAGTAGTTCAAAACTGTGCTGCTCTCCACTGCAGACATAAACTGGCAGATGAATCCTCAGTGTTCTGGTGTCCTTGAACCTTGAAACTGAAGAGAAGGACATAGTCACCCAAATCTAATCTAATCACTCAAGAAAATGATGGTACAGATGATCTTTTTTTCTCCATCCAGCCCCAGTCCTCTCTGCTCCCTTCCATGCAAAGGAATCACTGCTCCTCTCCAGCTTTAGTTATCAGTTGCCACATATAGACAGGAAATGAAGTATTTTATTAAACTGAAAGCAAAGGGCATTCCACCCTAACAGACATATCAAATATCTATTACTAAATGTTACCTGTGATCCCTCTAAAAGACCAACTTGCCAACAAACAGAGGAATCTCTGCTTGCAGCCTGTATGGAAGGTGGGCACAAGAGCCCCAGGAAAGCCCTATTGTGCTGCTTAAGCGGAAATATTAATAGCTTTAGAAAAAAAATTACAAAAATAAAGCAGTAATTTGGTGTGTGATTCCCTTATACCAAAACAGGATATCTAGATGCTTGCAGCTGCTTCTGTGGTTCACAAGATAGAGCAGGACTACTGTGTGCCATTATAAAGAAAATCAGATAGAAACCATGCTATGATAAACAACATTAGTCATGCTACTTTCCTCCTCACATTCTGATGCTTTTAAAAATCAGGCAAATATGTATCACCCCAATTTCACACACAAACTGGTACAGAGAAGTTAAATGATTCACTCAAGATCGAAATGTAAGAGGGCAGGTCTGCTTCTCAGAACCCCCTGCTCATGTGTAAGAAATATGCCTGGAGTTGGACTTTGATGGTCCTTGCAGGTCCCTTCCAACTCAGGATATTCTAGGATTCAACGATTCTCTGTCCATCCAAGTCATGGGTTAGACCAGACTGATTGATCCTGGAAGGTGACAATAACCTGGTATTTGCAGGAGAACATGAGTGATGTGTTTTACCGAAAACCAACGGTTGCGTGAAAACTTCAACTTCCTTTGTGCACAAAATTCCCCACATGCCATTTGCCTTTAGGGAAATTAGGTGAAAGCTTAGTCCAACTTCATTACAATTAATAAGGATTCTGCCTACTTAGAACCAGCCACAACCATTTTCTCCCTTTGCCTCCCCTAATTGCTCCTCATGCTGAAGACTACAAATAATTCAGCAGCTATTGGTAGAGGAAACACACAAAGCTAAAACTATTGCACTAAAATAAATTTCCATGTTCTTATGCCTTGTGGCACTAATGGATGCTTGCCTGCAGGGTTTGTTTTGTCAGTTTTAATTTTAATTAGGAATTAACTCTGCGATGTGTCTAGTTTCTTCATCCCATTTTTCCCCCCCTCTGGATTACATTTCAGTTGCATCATGCCTCCTTCCTAAGGCTTCTGGAAGGGCTCTGCACATCTAATGATAAAGATTCCAGTTTTCCACTGACTCTTTCTCGTGTTTGATTACATCATCCTCTTCTAGATAAGTGTGTTTGTTAACATAATGACATTACTGTTCAGTTTTCACAAAGCAATTAAAGATGTGTTTAATTTAAAGAATCTCAGTTGTTTCATTGTCTGCAATTAGGTATATTAACTTCAGTGGGAGTAGTAAATACTAATAAAAGTGCTTTGCTGAGATAAAGTCTTTCAGAAGGGTATACAGACAACACAACTGCATACTTTTATGACACAAATACAGCATGATTTTGATGTATGCAGGTTATTAGAGTAACTTCTTGTAATACAGAAAAGATCCTACATTATAGCAACAGACAGCATTTTCACTCCCCACCAACTCGGCTACAGAAAATACATGTTTAGTTTGATGACAACTTCTTTTGTTTTGCCTGGCAAACATTAAAAAATAAATCTACTGTGATTGAATTGATAAGAATCACCACCCAATACACTATTAAGTAGCAATATCCACATTTTCTTTTCCACGGGATTAGTTTACTGCTTTTTCAAATGAATGCGTGATGGCATCATTAGTGCCAAGTTCTTATGTAAGAGTTATTAGATATTTAGACACTGATGTTTGAGTGTCCATTGTACGCTTAAAATAGATGACTGTCAGGTCTTGTAAACTCCAGAGCAGAGCTGAAACATTTATCTGATCTGAAAGCCATTTATTGAAACTATAGTTTGTGCCTTTCAAGTGGCACTGCTATTATATAAGGGGAAAGCTGGAACTAACACTGCAAAATCCTAATGATCCTCGCCTGCCTCGCACAAGTCCAGTGGACCAGATCCAGAATTCATCGGAAGTGACAGGTGCCTGTCAATGCCAACATCAATGGCACTGGGCAGGAAGGAGGGTAAATGACAGTGATATAGGAATTTCAAACGGATTAGTGGACCCAGACATAGCTTGATGAGGGAAGGAGTGATAAGAGTGACAAGGAAGTTGTCCCTGCTCCCTTGGGTGATGTCTCCGGCACCTGTGTTTTGGGTTGCAATATGATGATTTTGCTGGCAGGGGGTGGATTTCTGTAGGAATATTATTAAGTTTTCTTTCTCAGTGCTGGTTGTTCAGTGGCTGTTTTTGTCATTAAAGACCAAAGAGCTGAGCTGTGGCAGGATTTCACACAGAGTCCCACTGTCCCAGGTGACCTCTTGGTCAACATCACTGCTTAATTCTGCAAGACCAGTACTTTTAACATTTGGATACTTGAGATTTCCTCGAGGCACTACAGCACTGCACATTCCAGTATTTACTGAAGGAATATATCACTGTTTCTGTACAGCCACCCAACATGCAGAGCTATTAAAAAATAATGTTCATGCTGCTTTTATTTTGGTCTATGAATAAATATACTCTGCAACTTCCTTCCAAAACAAATGTCTTCTCTCGCAAGGCCTGCCATGTTATGTTGCATCTCTGCACATTAAAAGTTAAAAAATTATTTATCCTGAATTGTTAAAATTTTCATTAATGGCAATTTATGTCACTCAAAGAAGCCTCCTTGGGAAGAACATGGCATACTTGTACAGACCTATTATGAGAGTTGTCAGAAACATTTGTCCTTATGAAATATAAATAGACAGTATGTTAGATGATTTAGTGAGGGATCTCTTATTTATTTAAAAACAAACATGTTTTTTTCATTTCTCCTTTCAGGAAACCAGGTCATGTAGATGAGACAAGGAGGTTCTCAGGCTAATGTTAACACATCTGTAAATATTTTCTCGAACAGCTTATCCACCTCTCCAAACACCCCAGGCTTGGACCTGCCCTGGGGCAGAAGGCATCACCTTAGTCCTTCTCCACTTCTCCGTGAGGACACACCAGGGCTCAGTGAGGCCCCATTATATCACCTCCTTCCCTGGAGATTTGATTTCCAAAGCACCCTCATGGGAACACTTTCACCCACTGCACCATTTCCCCAACGCTCGCAGCTCTTGCTGCCTCCAAACATCAGGTGAATTTATCCCGCAAAAAAAAAAGGGTTGTGCTGCCTTTGAAATAGACCCGGGTGGGTAAACAAGGATCATTTCTTTGTTCTTGCTGATAACAGCTTAACAAAGCTGCGTGCAGAGCTCCGCAGTGATGCTGAACTTAATTCTCTACAACTGCTGAGGTTCATAACCAGAATCCATTTCAGGTGGACATAAAAATCCAGCCCAATATTTACTTGCCACTGGATACAAATGTTACCTAGTGAAGTCTGCACTAGTGTCAGAGAGGTGGATAAATCCTTCAACTTTGTTAAATGTGGAATAAAGGAGAGAATAACTTGAATTAAATTCCTGTGCCCACTTGAAATGATGTCTGGCTGTGCCTCTGTACCTGTGCCTGATTTTTGCATGAAAATATTCTCTTTGTCCCTATCTGGTGTTCTCCTTCAAAAAGGAATTGAGTTAAAAAAGAAGGCAATAATGTAAGATTTTTAAGCAAACAGTTCAATATTTCCTTTAAAATGTTCTCTGTATTCAAGAGCACTTTGATTTCTATCTTTTTTTTCCCCTCCAGGCTTTGAAACTGTACCTCTTTTAAAAAAAGACCATCCCTGATTTTAGTCTTTTGTTCCTTTATGAGCTTTGTCCCCGACTTTTAAATGTGGAGAGAGTTGAGAGGCATGTTGTGAGAGGAGGGAAAATAAAAAAAGTAAAAAAAAAAAACTTGCAAACTGTGTTAAATACACCTTTTGTTCATTACGTTTAATATAACATTCACTATGAAGATTGATATTGAATTATACATTAATTTTAATGCTAAATAACTTTTCTATTTAAAAACCCCTTAGTTTTCTTATAATGTACGGTAATTAAAAAGTGAACCAAAAGAGGCAGCAATAAATCAGGGTGCACAATGCAGTAAAAATATTATAATTAATATTTAACATACGTTTTGATTACTTTTAGAATAACTACAAGAAATATCAATTAGAATATATATTCAAACTTTGCTGCCTTTTCCCCATTATAGTCTGGAAAGGGGCTATTTTTAATTCTGGATATTGCATACAAAATAATACATAGTCCCTAATTAAATATAAGGCTGCAATTCAATCGAGAGTTTCTGCTGATGTCATAAATAATAAGAGCACAGCTCGAGGTATCAATGAATGGCAGCCAAAGCCCGAGATTGAATTACAACTTCAGCATTCAGTCTGTGGATCTGTATTGTTATTTGCAAGAGATGGAAAATGATTATTATTATTTTTAAATACAGACAAAAAGAAGGAAATTTGAATTCAAAATCGGTGACTCGGTGGTGGAAGATTAGAAGTCTTGTGATTAGAGAACACAGCTTATTGGAAATTGAAATGTACAAATGTGCCAGGCAGCAAATCTGTAGTTGAGGCTAAATTCTGCCTTTTGTTTGTTGGGTTGTTGAAACCTACGGGCAGTTCATACCTAAAAAATCAAATGTTGGTGTCATTCTCAAGAGTTTTGCCTCTGCCTACCCGATCTGTGTCCAGAAACCATCACTGGAGCTGCCCAGCTCTCACCTGGCCTGGGGCTCCCAGCAGGGAGCAGAAGTTCTCGAGGTAGAAGGTGCTGCCAGGGTGAAAATCAGTGACACCAAGTCACCCTAATCCTTTTTGTGGAAGGAACCTTCCACCCCTGCAGTCTTTTACCCCCAGCGGGTTTTCTGCATAAACCCCAATTATTTATCGTTTCCATTCAGAATGAATAAGGACTGTACACTCATGTGGACCTTTTCCCCAAATAAATGACCCCTTAATAACCAGAAAGATTTTTATTTATGTAACATATTGGATTTCAGTTATGTTATGGCAGCAGAAAGAAAGTAGTTAATCAATATGAAGGCTTGCTTTCAACAGATTGCACAGCACTCAGCATGACAAGATCCCCTTCTGCTACACCACAGGTCACTCGTTTGTATTTTAGGGCCATTTTTCCATGCTTAGCACATCCATCTAGCCATGAGGATGTACACCTCTCCATCTGACTCTGGCATGCAAAAAGTCAACAGTTTAAAGGTGCTAAAATGCCACGAGTCCTGAGCAAGGTGTGAGACACAGCTGTGATGCCACAGAGCCTAAACCACGTTACCGGCTTTAGAGGGGTTTGTCAGCTCCTTTCTGCCCAAACTCAAGGCATCACAAAGTCCTTTCTCATCACTCCCTGCCCTGTCCTGGCTCAGTTTGTGCAGGTGGTGAGGGCCAACATTTCCCCCAGCCTAGGGAAAAATAGTAGCAGTTCTGGCACAGAGCCTGTTTGCCCTGTGATACAGCCACATGAAGGGGTGCAAGCTGCCGCCCTTTCTTCCCTGGGCAGGTGTGTACTGAGGGCTAGATCCCAACCTTTCAAGAAAAAGAATTTGATGGCTTATAGCTGGAAACCCTGTGGCTCCCGACATCTCACGTGCTGCCTTCTGACACAGGCTGGCTATGCCAGAACCCATGGATTTTTCTTTACAAAATCAGTGTATTGCTGTCTAAGAACAAGCATTTTGTCTCATTTAGGCTAAGAAGAACAAAGTGCCAAGAGACCCTGAAAACACACAATGAAGCCCCTTGGAATACAATTTCTCTTCGTATGGTAGGTTTTACTCAATATTTAAATATCCTATTGTTCTTAAACACATAAATTTTATTGCTTTTTCCCTAAAAAGAGCCATTTCCTAAAGAGTCTTAAACTATACAGTAACAATTGTTATGATAGCCTGTTTATGCCTTCCAGGTGATTTTTTGAAGGGTAGAAAATATATGTTTCTTTCAGACATTTGCTGTTAACTCCAAACAACCTGTAGAAATTTTCATGGTCACCTTCATAACATCTGAACAAGGGTTTAATTGTGCCTGTAACCAACCATACAGACATGGGCCCATGGTTTTCAAAACAGCTTTGCCCTGGTAAGAAGAAACCTTGAGAGATCTCATGAAAGCAGGCAAGGGAGCAGTGAAGACAAGGTGCAAAATACTGAGATGGTCCTTCCTAACACACAATACCTCTCAATGCTTTTTATCAAGACCAATATGAGCCACATAATTTACTGCCAAAATAAACCCGCCATAAACACAGATACTTTGATATTGCTGATAAACAGGTATTTCAATTTGTAAAATATATGCTTACATTGGTATGGGGATATGTTAGTCCCAGGGTGATATTTAGAAAACACAAACAGCTGCCTCTGTCCCCAGACGCACATAACAAAGTAATAATAATCTTCCTCCATGATAAGCTGCTGTAGGTGTCTTAGTCACCTCTCTCCTATGTCTCACTTGATTCTGAATTTATCAGGATTTGGTTTTTTCTTTTGGTTTTTTGTTTGTTTGTTTTTGTTTTTGTTTTGTTTGTTTTGTTCTGGAGATGATTTCATTAGGGCTAAGAAGTTTAAGTTCTAGGATCTGTTGCGTGACTCTCGAATTCAGACTTTTCTAGGTTCTTCCAATAGTGAAAGGGAAATCTTTAAGAGACACACCTCTCACCATCTCCTCCATCCATCAGTGACTCCCTGACATATCCAAGAAGCAGTGCCTGGAGGCAGAGGCCAAGTCCCATCTCTGCCAGCTACAACTCAAATTTAACCCAACCTGCACTCAGCGCCGACCTGCACATGTGGGGTTGTGTCTTCAGCTACTGATGCTGAATTTGGTCCAGCCAGGGCCTCATCTGCAAAACACATCAGTAGGAAAGAGGTGTTAGATGATAGATTCTGTGGCTATTTCATCTCCAGATGGAAGTAACTCTTCAAATAAAATGCCAGCAGAAAAATCAAGCGAAATAACCCAGTGGTTTTCTGCCCTGCAAATTGTTGGTGCTGCTTTGGGATGACAGATCATTTGTGCTTGGAGAAGGAAGGGCTTGGAGAAAGCAGCATTTTATTTCTCTCTCTTAAAGGCAGACATGGGATAAAAGGAGAGAAGGTAAAGGAGGGGAGCTGGTTTATCTGACGGGGTGTCAAAGACAGCAGACTTATTTCTGAGGGCAGAGAGAAACACACACTAATCCAGTGGTGTAAATTCATGGAAGGGTTTGGAAATCTAGAGGAAAAACAGCCTGTCAGGTCCGGGCTGAGCTCCTGGGATTATGATGAGTTTCTCTCTTTCTATTGATTGTTGTCACCAAAATACATCTGCTGCTTTATGCAACGGAGGCTTCCTATGAAATGCATACATAGGCTCAATGATTCTTATAATTACAGGCTGAAAAGAACTTTGCATATTCATGAGTATCACGCCATTTGTCACAGCTGTAGACCTCCAGTAAGCAATGCCTGTGATTAGGGTTTTGTTCTTCCCAAGTATATATTTTTCCATGAACCCTTATTGGTTCTGAAAAGTTATGATCTTAACTCTCCACTCCTGTCAAACACAATTTTATTCCTTTTTACTGCCAGCAATATGAATGAATTCCTGCTTCTACAGCCAACATCAGGACTAGCCGGAACTGAAATTTGCATTGATGAGGCAGTATTTTATTTAACTAATGTAATAACCTACAAAAATCTATAGTTGGAGTGACAACAATTTTATTATCCCGAGTAAAGGGCTGCCCATTCATTTTCTCCTCTGTGATTTAAGACCACTAACCTCTAGACCGCCCTGCTCATAAACAAACAGGTCTTGTGGACCTTCTTAGGTTCACAAAAGAGGTCAAATGAAATAATAAAGACCTGGTATGCTACAGGATGTACTAACCATTAAGCAGCAGATTAAAGATTGAAAGTTTTTGAAAGCTAGACAGCCATGTATGAAATCTAACCCACCCCATGGACATTTCAACATAAAATGGTAGTAGAAGTGAGAAAAGTAGACTTTTTTCCTTCTGAAGCTATATTTTTCTAACACAGAAGACAGAGAAGTGTAATCTGTCATGGTCAAAACCCTGCCAGTGAGTATTACTTATTTAGCCTCATATTCCAGGTGACTCACAACTTGTCTACCTGCCAACATCTGAAAATAATAAGTTATAGTAAAGTTATTAACTAAAACTATGTGAACTTTGAAGTAGCTAAACCTAAATTAAATATAAACATACAAAACAGCCTGGGGCTAATTAATCTAATTTGGGCTCGGCCACCTCACTCCATTTTTGTTTGTTTGCAGTTGTTTTTCCCCTTCCTCCTCCTCTGTGGTCTGCAGAGAGGGGTGATCTCGAGGCTGGTCAGGGGCAGAGATTGCATCTTTCCTCTGCTCTGATGAGAAAAGTGTGGTCACTTTTCCAAGAAACCGCTGTCGACAAAGAGCAGGTTTGCCACAAGCTCATCTCTCCGGATGTGCTGGGAAGCAGGGGAGCTGTGCCGAGGCAGATGTGTGCCAGCTGAGAGCCCGGCTCCAGGAAGCCTCGTGCCCACGCACCATGTGTGGCTGGAAGGGGAAGCCCGTCCTCCTCCTCCTCCTCCTCCTCCTCGCTGTCAGGTATAAATTGCACGCTGGCGGCTTTGATGACAACATGGTGCTCCCTCCAGGAGCTTCCTCAGAAAGCTGAAACTGAAAGCAGCACCAAGGGAATCACCTCTTCCTCTTTTTTTGGGTTTTTTTGAACACACTGAGCTCTTTTACCACTGATGAGCCCCCTCTGCCATCCTTGGCAGGTGAACAACATGCCCGAAGATTACACAACACTCAATGTTTAGAGAGGTTATGTTGGCCAGGCCATTTTTAGTATTTTGGAGGTTTTAAACTTAATAAGTGAAGGGGAAAAAAAAGCATGCTAAAAATAAGCTCTTGATTGGGTGTGGGAAAAGTGAAGATTCGAGGAAATCTCAGGGCTGCAGCCCCAGCATGAGGTAACAATAGACTCAAAACACAAAAATGTGTCAGTGCAGTTCGCTTGTAGAAAGAGGAAAATGCACAATAGCACAACAGTGAGTTCACCTATTATATAATTGGAGGTTGTGTGTACATGTGCAGACAAGACGACAGAATAAAAAGCCTCCTCTAGGAAATCCAAAACTTGGCAGCTTTGGCCAGGTAGAGTATGAGGCGGGTAGTGTCTAACAACAAAAAGAAACAGTCTGTAACTAAGGTTTGAATCAAGCTACAGCTCTCCTTGCTAAACAGCAGCCAGATTTACTGCTGCAAAACCCATAAAAACAAAGGGAGAATAAGTCTGGCGCAAGAAATAAGGCGCAGAGAGAAAGGCAGCAAAGGAGACACGGCATTAAATGTACCAAGGCTGAGTTGTGCATGTGATTTCATACAAGGATAATTTGGAGGGCTATGCATAAAGCGAGAGGATTTCATTCATACAGAGTTTCCACATGGTCTGAAGTGCCTTTCCCAGGGGGCCAAAGGAAACCCAATCTGCCTGACAGGAGGGAAGTGGAGCAGCTGCTGTGCCCTCAGCTCCACCAATGCTTTGCTGTGGCATCTGGAATGTCTTCCCAGACCTCTCCTCTTTCCCACCCCACAGTGTCCACCCTACCTCAGGGAGCTAGTGAGATCTCTAGGCTTCACAGATTTTGTTAACAGTACAGCAATCCTTGATTTGGGCTTGTTTACAGGGATTTTCCTGTCCCTTAGAGCCTAACTGTGTCCAACACTCTGGCTAAGGTACATGAATTTACACAGCAAGAAAAAGGGATTCTGGTGCTCTTACTGTAACAGGATGAAATGTTTCAATCAAATTGTGCCATACTTGATATTTTCCAGGGGAGATGGCTCTACAAAGATATTATTGACCATTGTGGTAGAAAGCATCTCTACAATCTTCTGTTACAATCACCTGTTAGGTCATTTCTACCCCGAAGGTGTCACAGATCTTTTCACACTTACNAAAAAAAAAAGCCAGAAATACTTTCTTTAACATGAATTTAGTGTGTTAATAATCCTTTCCTTTTTACCCCTTACTCCTACTGCAACTTCTCCCAGAGTTCTCATGCTTGTTTCCAACTCAGTTGCCATGATCCACACATATGCACTTTGGCCATAAGAAAACTGCAACCAAACCCATCAATTAAATTGTTTCATTTTCCACATCCACCAGATCAGTCACAGCTCTCCAAATGTTTCAACTTTCTAGATTTCTTACATTTAACAAAAGAAAAACGTACTAAAATGCACTAATAGCAACAAAAATGCTTTGGTGTTATTTTTTGTTTGGCACATTTCCTACTGTTCTCTGATCTGCAGGAGTTCCCAAGTCATCCAATAACTAACTGTGTTACTGGGATTTACATCCTGATTCTGCAACAAGGTTGATGGGGAACTGGTTTCTACCCCATCACCTTGCTGCACACCCAGGCTGCATTCTGAGATGTTACAAGATAATTTTGATGTTGCTTTTGATCAGATAGAGTATTAAACCTCAGATTATTAATGCATAGAGACAAATGTATCTCTCTTTGTTATTAATATTAAGATTAAAAAGTACTTGAAGGCTAATAAGTTATTTCCATTTAAAAACTTATAATACAGTAAATACCTTACAAATGATGATGTATGTGCTCATAATTGACTCATTAGGTATTTGCCCAAACAACAGACATAGGGTCATTAGCAAGAAGCTTGAAGTATTCCTGTTTTGTGGAATGTGGGTTGTATTTCAGTAGATAAATGATTCCAAAATTTTCCTCCTTTTCCCCTGTTTGAGACTTAAATTCTTGATGCACCTGTGGACTTACAAGATGAGAGTTTGGGAGTTTTTGCTGTTTGTTTTTTCACCAAACTAGATGACACAGACAGGGAAAAGCACACTGAACAAATTCCAGAACAGCTGTTCTTACCTAAGTTTCTATTCTTTTAACCCCCCAACTGCATAGGAAAGTCAGTGCATTATTTTGGGGCTTTTATTTTAGCAGAAGGCTTTGTAACCACCAGTATTCAGACAGACCCCTGGGAGTACACAGGGAAGGTTGCAAAGATAGAATCGAAACAAAGGGACAAACAAGCTCAGACCAAACCCCAGGCAGGACTTTTCTGGGAACTATTTTCACCACCAAGCATCAAATCAACCACCTCTGAAATCTGACCACGCTTAAATTCATAGACCCAAAGATGGTAGTTTAGACCTGTTTTGAAATGTTTACCGTTTCAGGCCAGCTCCTACAGATACATAAATACTTTACTTGTGTGAGCAGTCCCACCAAGGACTATTTGCATGCATCAAGCTAAGCACAGGTAGCACTGTTTGCAGAATAAGAATATAATTCCTTATGACCCTAAAATGCATGAATGTATCAAAGGACATCGACAGAGCCCAGGCCAGCAGACAGGCCCCTCACTTATTTAACTTTTATAAATATGACTAGTCATGTATTCTCATTTCTAATTGCCTAAATACATTTGTAAATCTATCCATTAATACCTGGAGTTTAAGCTTCGGGGGCATATTCTCAAGAACAACTTCCTTTAGATCTCTCTGCAAAGATACCCCTGTTTTCAGGAGAGTTAATAAAGTCCTGGCAGGTGCAGAATATAAATCCATACCAGTGACGGGTACAAGTCTGTTCATTCCTATTCATGAACTGTGTATTATTTATACAATGTTTGTGGGCTCAGCAAAGCAGAGGATATTTTTTAAATAAATGTTTATGTTCAAATAACTTTGCTAGTCTTATCTAATCTACCTTCAACATCTTAAGCGCTTTAGGTGATTTTAAAAGTTTGCAAAATATCTCTCATCTGCTTTTACACACTGGGTTTGGCAAAAACCAGACATTTGAATATTTAGCAATTCTGACACACAAAAAATTATCATGATGCCACCAAGTATCTTAAATCTTTTGCAAGAGAGTGTTAGCAATTTATTTGTGAGAGGATTTTCCTCTCCCTCTCTTCCTGCTCAACCCCTGACTCATTCATCTCTTTACTGCTTTAATAGGCTTGTCCACTCCAGTTCTGCAGGTAAATGTTGGGCTCTTCATTTTCCATATGGAGAGAAGGGCACTACAGACTAAGGCCTTGTAATTGGAAATGTTCACTCAAAGTCCCCAGAGACTGCTGAGGGGTGAAGTCCTTAATATCTGCAAAGATCTAGGCCTGTTCAACCTCCTCATGACCACAGCGAAATGGCACAGCACTCTGGGGTTTGATTTCTCAGCTGCACCCTCACAACTGGAGCATCCTTTCTCTCCTAAATCAAGTTAAGAGTTACTCTCTTATGAAGAAAATCCATTTTTAATCCTGTACTGGATCGTGTTGGTAGCAGCAAAATCTTCTGTCCCATCCAGAAAACTGCGTTGAAAACTTTAGCAACGTAACGTAGGACAATTTTATTAAGTTTTATCCAAGTCTGTTTTTCTTTCTTTAATCCTTTTAAATTCCTGGCCCCTCTAATCCCTGCTAGTGGCATTCATCCCTCCAGGCCTGTGACACATTGGTCACACGTGCACGCTCAGAGCACTTCGGCAGGACCTACGGCGGAACTCTCTGCCTGCAGACAGGGAATGCGTTCCAGTGCTGAGCTTCCACCCGCGGAGCTTACTAAGGGCTGTCGGGTGAAATGCAACGTTGTCCTCGAGCTACAGCTGCACTTCGGCTGTCACTGAGAGCCTGATGGATCATAGAGTATTTCCTGGGGCCGCAGTGGCCAGGGTTTGGTCTGGACGACCATTGCACGGGTGTGACATCAAGCACATGGGTGTGAAACCTACACCAACAATCAGGCACTTTTAGCCTTGATTTCTTTAAACTAAATACCTACAATTTTTTATCCATTCACGTTTGAAGAGAATGACCCAGTTACAAAATCAAGTGTAGGCTGGGAAGAGGAGTAGGTGGAAGGGGAAGAGCTTGATCCTGTTTGTAAGGGAGGTTACAAGTATTTGGGTGTCAATTCACATGAGAAGTTTCACTTGACATTATCTGATGTGGTCAAAATACTCAACCCTACCAGTTGGGTTTATAATAGGAATGCCCACTCAACCTTAGCTCCAGCAGCCACAATTGTAGCAATATAATACAGCCTCACTGGACCTACTCAAGCTGCATTTTGATGATTTGGCTTACTCTTAGCATGCAATCCCTGGCATCTGGGCTCTTCTGATTGTTAAAATGTTCTGTCTGAACATGGCTCAGACTTGCTCATCTCATGAGCGTTGTCTTTAGGGCTACTTGGAAAAAAAAAGGCCCTTTTTACTTAAAGAGACAACACACAGGCGAATTAATATACAGCTTATGAACAGCTACAGTGATTGTAGTGTTCTTTTACCGACTGATTGCACATGTGAAAGTGACCCTTCTTGCAGGAAGACTTTGCTGCACCTTCCAAGCCCCCAAACCCTGCACCCGTTCTTCCCAGTACTGAGCAAAGGGTTCGATGGCTCGGTGCTGCTTGTATGTTGGGAGGGGGATGTGGAAGGAGTGAAACAGGCCTCTATGGTCTTTGGAAGCTGGCCAGGGGTGAGGCCATTGGATCTATATTTAGGAGGGGTTTCACTTAATAGGGCTTGCAGCTGTGCATAGGTTGGGGTGTGAATTCCATCCCTCCCGACATACAAAACCAAAGCTTTATTAAAGAAGCAGTGACTTCGAGCTGTTCTGAAGTACCCTATCATTTTCACTACCCTGTTCATCTGTTAAGGCATTTATATGACACATATAGGAAATAAAAGCCATCAATAAACCCTGTGTTTTGAGTATACAGATGCAATGACCAATAACAAGGTTAATAACCAGGAACAATGTGAACAGAACCAATACTTTGTACCAATATATTTTCTCACAAATTAATGTTCAAAAGTATAAATTCCCTAACCACTAGTGTCAGAGCTGGAAATATTATTGCCTCTGTTTTATACATAGGAAAAGTTGGAGCACAGAAAGGCTTTGTGAATACCCAGAGCCATGCACAGCCATACCATATCCTTACTT
Organism: Machaerirhynchus nigripectus; assembly: GCA_013397975.1. NCBI lineage: Eukaryota > Metazoa > Chordata > Aves > Passeriformes > Dicruridae > Machaerirhynchus > Machaerirhynchus nigripectus. The sequence continues at coordinate 1,594,487 of VZRQ01009390.1, read as the reverse complement.
TGAGATCACTGTGCATAAAGTGCAATGCCAGGGCAATATTTTGTTGCTTTGTACTTGGGCATGGCTCAGTTCATTGGGACTCCAAGCACAACCTGATGCTCTCCAAATCTTCCACTAAGCAGCCACTAAGACAGGAACAGTTCAACACCACAACTCTCCTACTCTGGCCCAGCCAAAACTCAGTGCAGGGGTAAAATTAATCACTTTCCTAAGCTTTCACTAAATGATAACTCAGGAGAAGAGGTCTTGTCCAAATGCAAAATCTTTATTTTATAGTATATATACTGAAAGTCTTTTTTTTTTTAATAATTCGATGATTCTATAGATTTTCTGTTTAAAGAAGGCTTCAAGAATACATTTTTTTTTCTCCATCCGTTGCTTTTAACTTTGTATTTGTGCAAGCCCACAGTTGAAAGTAAGAGCTTATGCTCCAATTTTAATTGAGACTTTTCTCTAAATTTATACATATGAGGCCAGTCTTGCAAAACATTTCTGCATGACAATTCTCAGACATGACCTTTTCTGCTAAGCCACAGAAACACAGCCATGTGTTGTGGTGCTCAGCACCCTGTGTCCTGTTTCTTCAGCATCCTTTCTCTTGGTCTGGGTGAACATGCTCTTACTCATTTACGATAGTGCCACGGGGAACATTGCTCTAACACAAAACTTAATCACTTCTCTCTTTGTGTCTGTCTTCTGATGGCCCCTTCTCTTCCAAACTAAAAACAAGTTCTTTGTATTCGCTAGAGCCCGTTACAGCTTCAGCTTCTTTCCCATTGTCTCTATTTTGCCATTAAAATGCACTAAGTACTCTTAGTTACACCATGATGCAGCCTGCTTTGCTCTAGTTAAATTTTCCAACATGCACATTTCTGCTTTTCCCCAGTCTATCCCCACAGGGAGAGAAGCTCCTCATAAATACCTAAAGAGCAACCTCCTCCACTCGCTTATTTGTTATTCCTCCTCACCAGCTCGGCAGGGACAACAGGTCCAAATGAAATCTTTTTTCTCCTCCTGTGTTTGTGGTCTAATAATGGCCGTATGTTTGACCATGACTCATTGGATACCTATGTATTCTCCCTGGCAACGAGCAGAATTGCTCCGTTTTTGAGACCAGACTAGATTGGGTTTACCAAGGACAACATAGAAACAGACCAGACTTTATTCTTCTTAAGACATTTCGCTGCTATAACTAAAAACAAGAATTGTAAGCACTCTCAGACAAAGACCATCATTCTGTTTGGCATTTCATAACACCAAGCACAGTAGAGGCCTGGCCCTTGCCTAGGACTCTGAGAAAGAGTTTATTTATAGAAATAAAATAAAATTAAAAAAAATAATTAAAAAATAAAAATAAAATAAATAAAAACAGCTTTTTGAGTGGAGCCTGTAAAATAAATGTCTGTCTTTATGTGTACAACTGGAGAAACAGCCACATGCCCCCATATGTACCTGTTAGACTGGCACACAACGTTGCAAAGTCACATACACACAGTGCTCAGCATTAAAAGCTTTTCAATTTTCCACTTGCCTAGATGGTTCTGTACAGAAATGGAGTTGATGCAAAAATAAAGCTACAGTTATTCAAAACCCACCTCTTACATTATCACCCAACTTAAGTTGATCGAATTATCTTGCTGTAACTGACTTTTTTTCCAATTGGCTAAAATACCTATTGTAATACTTAGCTGTGAACAAAGTGCAGAAATGAAGGGCTTTGAATTGTTTCAAATTAATGGCTATAAAGTATGACTTAAATGCTTTTATTCAAAACTAATTATTTGAGAGCAGGTATTCTTATACTTCTTTAACAGCAGGATGCAACATTTTTAGCATTATGAAAAAGAAGCTTTTGCCATGTAAACTCATGGGGTGAAATCTCATCCTTGATCTTCAAAGTGTGACAAAGAGCTATTGATTGGGAGCATATTGTCATTTAAATTACAATTAGGGATGGGTGAAAGGTGGTTATTCAACAATTCAAATCTTTTTAAAAAATGCTGTCAAGGGCAACTTAACCTTAACCTAAATACACACTTTTAAAAACTTCTGAGAGTTTCAAGTGTTTCAGAGAGCAATATCATGTGTTTAAAGCAACAAATCTGTAGATTTCGAGAATAATATATAGTGCGTTTTATTAATGCTGTAATTAAAAAAGCCCTTGTGGAACACTTTCATTCCCTGTTACCATGAAACACACATTTGCTCCAAAACTGAGAGAGGGAGGTGGAAGGGGAGGTCTTTGCAATTTTTAATCAAATTGTATCGCTCAGTTCATCTTGCTAGAAGAGCTAATACAGTGATTTGAAATCCGGATCCAATTTCTACTATAATCAATGCAAGTCTTGCTCTCGGAGGAATTTGGTTATGATCTCAAGAGCCAAGTGGAGAAGAGCACTAGAGGGGTCTCAGGACAGCCAATGCAGTTTGCAGTTGCTGCTGACCAACTGGCAACCTTCAATAGGCCACCACTTCCATCCTCCAGCCCTTCTCCTCACTGAGATGCCAGGATCTCGGCGCAGAGCCCATATGGATCACAAGACCCTGCTGAGGTACCTGCAGTCACAGGAAATTTTAGTCACTACTGAACCTGCCCGTGGTCCATCGTGAAGGTTGAAATGCAGTCAGATTTTGCCCAGAGGACCAGCAAAGGCAGCGGCCTCCCCTATGAACCACAAGCTCAGGGGAGCAATCTGCCACTTAGCAACCTTTTGGGCCCTTGTTGGGGTCTAGATCCATGGTCTAGCTTCTATCACGACACAAACACAAGCCACAGTGAGAGTACCCAGCAGTGTCACCTGGCAGTGTGCTGGCAGGGCGAGCGAAGGGCTGTGCCAGCTTCTGATGGGCTTTTCTTCAATCTCATTAGTCAGTTTGAGTTCAAGCAGCTCTCTCTCCCCTTTCAGAGAGGATTATGCTGCTCTGCCAAGTTAGGAAGAGCATTCCTAGCCCTGCAGGACAAACAGCTTCCCAGACCTGTGTTTATTTTCTTGGATGGCATATGTAGCCCATTGTGTGATTAGGTAGCACAGCGGGGTTCAGAAAGTGGAATTTCCCAGAGTGCTCTGGGCTCTGGATGATCGCCAGCATCGGGATCAGGGAGGAATGTTTTCTTTCACTATATACTGGTGAATGTGGCAGAGTTCGAAAGAGATTTTGACTTTCCCCTTTAGCACTTGGGAGGTGAAGACTCCTTTTTGCCACATATACAGTGGGAACCCTTTCCTTCCCAATTATTACATATTTGGGTCCCACTCCAAAATTGCAATGAAATCTGTGGAACCTGTTAGCTTCAAGTAAATTTACATCAGATTCCCCATGGGCTTTTCTTCCCCTGGTGTGTCCGTGCTCTGGTGGAAAGGGCAGAGCTCGGAAGTCTCCACCAGATTGCCTCAGCTCTCTGTGCTCCTTGGGCAGTGCAGGATGTGTGGCACATCAGCAAGGACTGTAGCTAAGGTCAAGCTTCCCGTATTTTGAACTTGTTGGCACAGAGTAGCTGCAAGAGGAGGAGGAATTATTTTGAACAAAAAATCCCACTGATCTGTTTTGGGAGTGGTGATAATCAGAACATCCTATTTAACTTTTGACCACAGGACAAGGGAGAAGAGCCAGCAAGGTTTTAGGAAGGAGAGCTTTTATATGTTTCTTTCTTCTGATCTGTTTTCACACTGCTAAGTAACAAAAAGGAAATTTTGCTTAAAATACAGTAATCACAACATTAGAAGCTCTTCAGTTGTCCAAAGAACAGTAAACTATAATGCTCATTTTTCAAAACAATTGTGACAATTAGAAATTCTTTGCTGTGAGAATGGTGAGGCCCTGGCACAGGCTGCCCAGAGAAGCTGTGGCTGCCGCATCCCTGGAAGTGTCCAAGGCCACATTGGAGGGGACTTTGAGCAACCTGGTCTAGAGGAAAGACCTTGCCCATGTCCCTGCCCATGGAAGAGGGGTGGAATGAGATGGTCTTTAAAGTCCCTTCCAACCCAAAATGTTCAATGGTTCTGTGAAGTAGTATCAGCACAGAAAAAAAGGCTAATTCTAAAGTTTGTTAAGATGTCTTTTAAACCCTGGTATATTAAAATCTCTCACTAAAATACCTCTGCTTTATTGGGAATGGGGACACAAGATTTGCAGGTCTTGCAGAGGGAACCCCACTCAGCTTGCCTTGCGTGACAGAGGGTCGGAGGGAGCATTTGCTGCTATTACTTCATTTCTCCAGTTGCATTTTTACTGCATAAGTAGACGAAATGGGCAATTTGACCTCCTTACTGATAGCGGCAACTCTGTGCTTGCTAACAGGACTGCCATCAGGAAAACCACTTTGTTTTGCTGTGCCTGCTCCTCTCCTCTCCCATGTTGCTGTTTACTGACAGAGCTCAGTATGTATTTAATAGAGAAAAGGCAGTAGGGCCTGGATCTCAGCTGGCTGGAGTCAAGTTTGTAAAGACAAGAAGTAGCTTCATCTCAGTCACCAGCTGTGATCAGTGGGGGGAAAAAGAATCACGCACGCAAGCGGTGCATCCATTTGTTAACCCAAAGAAATCAAATGAACAGTTTCTGAAACTTTTTGAGCATGTTGCAATGGCCATGAAAGGGAAAGCAGAAACTGGGTGCAAAATTCGCAAGTCACTGATATACTGAAGTACTAAAAGAATATTGTTTGTCACTGCAAATAGGCAATTTACATTATCATTGCTTTAAAGCTCCCAGAACACATAATATCCATTGTATACGAAATTACTGACGGCTTTTATCAAGGTTAACTCTTATTTTGTTAACCCAACACTTTGTAAGGTAACATGAAAATTCAGAAGAGGAAGAGTTTTTTGATAAAAAGCATGCACATAAAATTTCTAAACGTTTGGCGAGGGAGCATCCAGCAGGGAAAGGGAACTGGGATGCGAGATGCGCCAGTGCCGCCTTGTGGAGGCTTCAGACTCCGTCCAGATCCTGTTTACTCAAGCTAATGGCTCATTTACAGAAAAACTCCCCAATGCAGGGCTCTTTCATAACAGTCGTACAAAGCAATTCTGCAGATAATAAATAAAACAAAGGCAGAGGAAAGCTGGGTTTAATTCCGGTTGTAATCCTTACTTAGGGCAGGGTGGTACACTAATTCTCACAGCTACAAGAACCAGATTTTTTTCCAGCCATGCAGTTTTCAGAGGACTGCTTTTTTTTTTTAATTATTATTTTCTCAGGAAATAGTGCTTCCGGTTGCTATCACAAAAAAAATTTTCAAACCATCAACAAGAAAAACAGTAGGGAACATGCAGTAGCTTTTTTTCCCACCAATGCTCCCTGCTCATCCTCTGTCCTAGGGCACTGTACATGCTTAACCTGAGCAGGTTTTCATGTCACCTCTCCAATCCTCTCTACTTTGGGTTAGCTTAGCAGTTGTCTCTCTGAGTATACTTAGTTTTTTGACCCAGCTGTAATCAGAATGGGCAGATGAATATGAAGTTGCTTTTAAGAAATTGTCTCCATCCTAAGGAAAAAAAATGTCTGCGTTTGGGGTTTTTTCATTCTCTGACAAGTTCTGGTTTCAGATGAGGTTTTTTACCAATATTCTATTTGATCTTTAGTATCTGAAATCCTTTTTCTCAGTTCAACAGACACAAGTTATACGACGGTTTCATACTGATTACTAAAAAGAAAATAGCTTGCAAGACATTTGCCTTAGATGGGACTTGAGTCTCTCTCATCTAGCTCACTCCTAAGGGGTATCTTTTGGCCAAATGAGTTGGGCTACAACCAGAATATGAAGTTTTATGGCCCCAAGAGCTTTGATTCCTGTTCATAAATATGGCCGCAGCAACACTTAACATTTTCAATCACTCATTTTCTTAGGAGCTAGGGAAGTGCTCAGCTATATATTCTTAACCACTGCTGGTTCATTCAAGATTTTTTTACAACATGCATAATTCTCATGGGATAAGGAGTTGGGTAAGTGGCCACAAGGCTTCTGAATTATCACTCCTATGCACAATACATTTTGTTTAAATTATAACCACATAATTTAAACTGCTTACTTAAATTATAAAATACTCCCAACCCCAAAACCAATGCATTTGCATTAAATAACATTAATGTGGGACTGGCTTATGCATTCCAAGATTTTGTGGTTTCCCAATTAGTCCTCCAGTAACAGAATCACATTATGATAATTTTAAGGTGTTACAAATGTGATATCCAAATTAGAGATCAAATTCCCTACATTATGTGTTTCTTCCTTGAGGGCTTACCAACCAAACACAGGCTCTGCAAAGAAGGAGGTGTGCTAAAAATGCTTGTTTTCCATATCCAGCCCCTGCTTTCACAGCAGCGAGGAGCGACTCTGAGAAAGGCAGGTTGCGAATAGCCCTTAGACGAACACTTCACAAGGTTATTTCTGAAGAGCAGGGGAACGTCTAGAAGCAATCTTTAATTACCAGAAGTTCTCAAGTGGTAAATTTTCAATAATTTCACTAACATCAGCCTATACAACTGAGATTTGCTCAAATTCATTTCTGGCTTGCACACGATACCGGTATCTCATGCAAACTAACCCCCAGTGCAAAGTCCAAGTCTATGGAAACTAAAGAGTTTCATTTGCTTTCCCACTGGAACAAGATGCTGTGACACGGAGCCATACAAGTCAGCCTCCTTCACCTCAAGGTTGGAGAATATTACTGAAACTTTCATCAAACAGAATAATGATTTCCATCTGTAACCTAACTCGTCCAGTGCCTCTCCCAGTTCCTGGTAACTTACTTTCAATGCACAGAAACACTGTGAATGTTTGGATTTTTTGGCTGCCCAGACTTTAAAAGGAAGAGAAAAGAGCTTGAGTTACTGTGTCAGCCCAAAATGGGAGAGGTTAAAGTTCTCAAAAGATATATAGAAAATCATTGAAATGAAATGAAATAAAATACAACTGTATGCTAGAATCAACTCAAACAACAGCTCAAGCTACACTCACAGCAGAGGTAATTTCAAAATGCCTCCAGTAATATTCCAACATGTATGTCCCACACAGGTGAAAAAGGAAAATTGTGTGATCTTTATTGCAGAACCATCACCCATTTCTGCAGCGACATTTCTTGTGCACTGAGGTATTCAGCTCAAAATTTTAGCTAGTAAGACAGCTTCACTCTATCCAAACACTGAACTTCCTCATCTGGACGCTCCTTCCTTGCAGCAAAAAATATGAAGTAACAAGTACCAGCCTCATCTGACAATCTTTAATCAGACTTGGCGTTAGTTTAAAGATTGATTAGGTATGTAGGACATCAAAGTGTAAACCCCAGGGAATGAAAATGAACAATGGCGTTATTTTCTTACAAGGGGGATTAAGAAGAAGTTGTAGCTAGATGATATTTATGACTACTATAAACCCATTTTTTTTTAAAACTATTTTGCTTACACCTCAAAATATCCCAGAAATAATAATAGACCAATACTGAAGAGTTTCAGAATGACTATGTGCTTTAATAAAAACATAGGAAACTAAATATTTTAGATTTGAAGAAAGGATAAACACAATGAAGAATAAACATGTGTCATGTCCATTACCTAATTTAAAAAATGGTAGAGCCTATACAAGAATCTAGATAAAAATGTATGCGAAATTTTAAGTCTAAAATATTCCATTCAACTCAATTCCAGAAAAGTAATTTTACTCAAGTTTTTCTTCAAATACCCCTATAATTTGAAGACAGCCTAATGGTATCCTCTTTCAGTATTTTCAGCATAACTGAAGAAAAATATCCATGCAGGATTAAAAAAGATTAATGATCATTTAGGGGAAATTTATTTTTCTCTCCCTGAGAAAGAAAAGGTTCAGCCCAAAAAACCATCGAGATGAGGATCATACAGGCTCCTTCAGCTCACTGGAGCATTAATAGCAGCAGCTTCAAACAGCCTGGCACTAATACACAGAATTTTTAAGACAGCATGGTTTAAGGGGGGAAAACAACTTGGCAGAAGTGCTGGCACCTGAGAAAAATGCCATTGTTTTCCAGAGATACCTGAGTTTACAAGTTGTCAAAATTGAGCTGCTATTAGAAAATGATCTTTTTGATGCTTTCCCTGCCATGTTCCCACAAGCTGGTTCGAACTGGTCATTTCCAGAAAGCCACTGTGGACTTTGCCCCTGCGGAGTCCCAAGCACAGGCTTTTAATTCAGTAGGCACACAGAGAAAAAAAGAAATACAGTGTGAAAAGGCTTCTTTTAGACACCTTGCATTTTTTCCTTTTATTGGGTATTGATATTATTAAATATCATTCACTTGGGTTAACCCCCACATTGCAGGAGGTTAACCTGGATTTGAAACGTCAGTCAACAAACCACACCGACAAAGCCCCCAAAACATTGCCAGTAGTAAAGCTCCTTCCTTTCTTTGCTGTTAAGTGATGCATTTCTACAACCCCCAAACCCCCCCAGGGCCACCAGGTCTGTATTAAGGGAATCCACAGCTTTTACCTTCCCAACAGGAACAGCCTTTACGTGTGAATTAGGATGAGCAGCCCCAAACTCTGCCAGCACACACCCAGCACAGACACGGACCGTGAACCCCATCTCTGCTACCAGTTAAGTCTAATCCCAGCTAAATGTATTCACCCTCTTCCCTTTCTGCACCAGGACTGAAGATGACTCCTGTGGGAAGCCCGGCAGCTGAAGGACCAGGTGCTCACTGCTCGGATAATTATTTTGTAGCTGTCACAACTGGCTGTTAACACTTCTCTCCTGGCCTTCCAGCCCTGTGCACAGTTGACTGCACTGTTTTATTCTCTTAGATGTAATTTTTTTTCCCTATTTTATTTTCAGTTGATTCCTGGTGTACAGCTCTCCATAGTGGGAAATACCAGTTCTTGGAGGGCTGTATATGCAATGCTCTTTTAAGATTCAGAAAGCCTTCCCTGATGGCTGCATGATATTTGAAGATTGTATGAAAATACATATAAGATGAAAAACAGAATACATCTTTTTGTGCATTCAGTTTACCTCAAGGTCAGGCAAATTTTGCAGGAGAATCTTTTGATCAGCTGACATGCCTAAACAAGAGACTAAAACCATTTGGCCCCATTTATTCTCTGTGCCATCAGGAGTACTGGTAATACCAAAGCAATCATTGGTGTGTTTAATATTGTGCTCAGGGTTAATTTTTTGTCAGGTAGCAGACTAAAATTATGTGTAGTTATCAGCCAGTTGAAAAAATGAGACATGGACATGAAAAAAAAAAAGGAAAAAATCAGATACAAAAAGAATATTTAGACAACCAGTGATTCTGAACAAAATTAATTCCACCCAACTCTTAAAATATAGAATATTTTCTTTGCTCTTTTTCCAGAGTTTTCCACACAGACTTGCATGAATAAGTCAAACTGGCAGCTGCAACGTGTAAGCAGAAAGGAGGTCATCAACTTCTGATAGATCCTCTGTAATCAACAGGTTTTGGGCAGGTTTTTTTTGAACATGAAGAAATATTGGCTCAATTTGCTTTTCAATATAACTCAAGCTTCCTTCAGTTTGGTAGCATAAAAAGGTTTAGCAAATTCAACACTCAGGCAGTGATGGTTTCTGCAATGCCCCAACATAATGTCATTAAGTGCTCAACAATGACTTTAAATAAGTAGCTTTTGGAAGTTATATGTCTTTGAAGTTTCATTAATTAGTCATATCATCGGGAATGTATGGCTAAAGTAAATTACACTGTTTAAAATATCTACTCTTTCAATGTGAAAAATGAAAGGATCCAGCTACCTTGTCTTTATACTAATGAAGATATTATTAATTGGTTTAGCAAAAACATAGATCTAACCATAATGTGCAACAGTTATTAAAGATAATTAACTACAGATCATTGGTTTGAAACATCTAGTCCAAAATGATTTCTGAAGGGCACATTATTCTATGAGATAAAATAATTAAATTTCTAACAGCTGCATAAGACAACTGTGGCATATCTAGTGTTTTAATTTCTTTTGTTCTATCCTCATGGTATTCCTCTGTTTTAGATTTTAAAAATGCTACGAGTGTTTCACCGTGAGCAGCCTGTGCAGCGTTGTAGACTGAAATATTTCATGTCTGAGGAAAAATGATGATTGAAAGAAAAGGATTAAAAATGACAGCGCAGCTAATAATACACACACGCACGTGTGCACGTGCACACACATAAAGGCAGCTACTCCTCTTCGAAGGAGAAAAGGAGATGGTAGGAAACCACTGAAACAGAGGGTTAAAAATGTTTCCATTCTAACATTAGCTACACAAGTCCTGCTCAAACTAAAACAGCACATTTGCAAATTAAAGAAAACCTCGACGATGAAGCAATGCCAAATACTTGTAGATTAATTAATAATGGAAGCATACACAGGCACATAAAATTAGGCAAGAACAGTTAAAAAAAAAAAAAAGGAAAAAGAAAAGCAACCGAGGAGCTGGAACAGAAGTCTGTTTATTAAAACCCATATGTTCCAGGTCCAGAATTTCTGAGCTCACATCTGCTCCGGTACCATTCCCAAAAATGTTTGCGGTCAGTATTTATCCTACGTGCCAGTACTGTGTGCAGCATCAATTTCTTGATCTCTTTTTTTGATAACCGTAACCTAGAAATGCTTTCAATAGCCTGGATCTGCATTAATTAGAGCGCTGTTTGCTTACAGCATTAGATCTCTCCCCATGTTTTGTAAGAAAATTCGTGTCCCAAAATATTCCTCATTTGCAGCAATTTTAGCTGCTTCAGCAGAGAGTGAGATTTAGACAGGAAAGGCAGGGAGGCAGGAAATAACATAGTTCAGTCAAGATTAGGTGCGTTGCTAGCTAATGTTGATTTAGCAAAAGAAAGACTGAAAAAAGGCATTACCCAGTGCCCCAGAATCCACAAAGTGCAAACAACAACAGTATGACTTTATTTTATTTGTTTTGATATTCCATATTTGACTTTTATTGTAAGAATTTTATTTATTGGGACCAGCTGGTTCCTCGGTGGCTTGAGAGGGTGGGGAAAAGAGTTGTGAGGACCTTGCAGGCTTTAAAAATAATTTTTTTAAAAACCTCTAAAACAGTGGACAAACAGGGGCATCATTTACTTCAGCTCCCACACATTATCCTAATCAGGCATAGGAGCTGCAATACATCTATAAATATAATTTGGGGTACAAGAGGCTTAGAAAGGTCACCAGTGACATAAAAATAATCAGTGTTGTATTTTTACGCAGAAAAATTCAGAGTAATTTTTGGTGTTCACTGCCACAAGGAAAAATCCTATCCTGCAAATGCCTAAGGAGAGATGAAACACATGCAATTTTTGGGCAGTTTCGGGGATTTCTACAAGGTACTGTCCACACTGTAGAAATTAGAAACAATGGAATGGTCTCTGAAGCCAGTCCCCTCCCACCTTCCACCCCTGGTCAGCACTGGGACTGTGCAGATGCTGCAAAGTGCTCCCAAATCAGCACAGCAGCAAGGGTGTAAGGGAAAACATGGGAAAAGGGGGGAGGAGGCCCTTCTCACGTGGTGGTTAGACCAGGTACACTGCAAGTGGGGAACACCAGGATGCAGGAGTGTAGAAAACCCTGGGGTGGGAGAGACCTGTCCACGCTGCCCATGGTTGCAGATCTCCTGCTTCCACCCCAGAAATACCCTTTCCCTGGATATCTTTTTTTTTTTTTTTTTTTTTTTTTAATTAGAGATTCCCAGACTAACACATTTTCCAGTGATCTTAGTCAAAAAGCCTACAGAGGATTTTAGAAGAAAATGTTACTGTGAAAAGGAAGACTTTCCTTGGCAGAGTCGCCCTCACTCTCCTCACGGCGCTGCTGTGTGAGGCATGCGTTTGCAGTCTTAGCTGACCTATTTGTTGATGTATTTCAGGTAGCCAGATGTCCTGGTACTTTAGGAATTCAGAAGAAAATTATATTCAACTGTTTGTCCTGGTTTCAACGTGATCAGCCAGCTGGCTATCCACTGCTCCCTTCCAGTCCTCCCTCCCCCACCAAAAGCCTCCAGGTCACTTGCTGACCCACAGCACATCCCTCCCTACCTTCCAAGATGAACCTGGGGTCCAGCTACATCTGTGCTGAGGCCTCTTGTTGTGTGTCTGGCACACAATGAATGTGAGGCTCTCCAAATGTCAGAGCGTGCCAGCTGATGCACATTGAGATTTAGAGCATCACAGATTTCATTGCACAAACAAATGCTCAAGAACTTGACAGGGGAGTTGCCGTCTTTGCAAGGGAAGGAAAACTTGCCAAGGGTGATTTAGCTACAGGTTACGAGAGCACTGAGGAGAGGAGTAATGAGGAAGGCTGGCCAGGCACTGGGTGTTGGGGGAAAACAGAAACACAATCAATCAGCCTTCAGCCAGGTAGATCTCCTGTCTCACCCTCCAGGGGCTCCAGCACGCTCGAATTCCTGCTCCCAGAGGAAGAAATGCCCCCATCCTACTGCCAGCTGCCAGAATGTTCTTCCCCCAAAGCAAGTTCACCCTGCCAGTGATGCACTGTGCCTTGCAAGCACAGGCATCTCATCTGCACCTGAGAGTGATGGCAAATATCAGTCGAAGGATCTTCCTCGAGAATTATTTCCTTCATCAGGGAAACAATTTTCTCAGGCTGAATGATTCACATCCCCAATAAGCCACCAGTCCTACACTGGTGAAATCCCAATGAAATTCATGCTCCTCTCTGTTCTCTCTACACTATCCAGCCTTTCCATCACTGTCCTTCATACCACTGCTCCCAGCCCACACATCCCCCTGCCCCTGGCACATTGTTTGGCTGTTGGCACCTGGAATCCCAGGCAGCAATATTGCCCCAGAACCTCTGCTTGCCAGGGGAGCACGTCTCAGTGCCTGGGGTGGAGAGGTGAGCAAAGAGGGGAGCACGGCCCTGCCTTTCTTGAAGGCTTGTGGCCTCCCAGCAACTGTTCTATGCAAAGAACACAGGATTTAGCAGCCCCATTCTGCTGCAAGGTACCACCTTTGGAGACCAGAGGGAAGCAGCGACAAGGGTGGGAAGATGCTTGGTGAAACATTCTGGGCTTCAGGCAGGGATTAACCCCTTTTGCCTCTCCACAACTTCCTCTGCCAGAGGGTTAAATTAAAGAAAATATGGTCTGGGAAGAGCAATGTCTTGTTTTCTACAAAGGGAAGGAACATCTGCTCAATACCTGGGACAGCAAATGTCAACTGGGCTCCATTAGCGTTCATTCTGCTAAAGGGCTGGATTTCCCTTCCCCTCTGTTGTATAACTCTAATTTCACTGACTACAGTGATTCCACCAGTCTAATTAGGCCTCCAGATAATAGCCAAAGTACTTATTATGTTATCTTTTCACTGATTTTATATTATACACATTTGTCTGTTAAATATAATGATTCGATTTTGCAGATTTACAAACTTCGGTTGGCAACCCACTTAAACACCACAAGCTACCTGCCACTGGTCTGGTATGTTCTCTGTTTACAGCAGGCCCAAATGTTAGCTTTGTGCTGTCAACGAAGAGAAACTGTTTGGGGAAAAGAAAAAAAATAATAAAAATAATTGAACATCAGCCACTGAACCAGCAGGAACGCGAAATATTTCCATGAAAGGGAATCCAACAGGACCAGTGATGTGTAGGGTAACTATTCTCAGTGTGAGGAGGAAGAGCGAGCCAAGTGCAGAAGCCAGGCTTATTTCCTCTCTCTCCATGGCGTGTCCTATCCCAGCGCTTTCTGGAAGCAGGGTACACCAAGTTCCGAGGAACGGCCATACTATTCCACCCCCTGCCGGGAAGCTATTTATTTTAACTGCCGCAGAATCTTTTCATTGTGTTTCTGGTCTAAACAGTTGGCTGTGCACGCCGGAGAGGTACAGCTGCTCCTTTACTGGGAACTGTGGGAGCAGGAGAGGAGGTGTCAGGAAGGAGCAAAGTGCCCCGGCGCTCTGCCCTCCTCCCCTCGCCTCCGCCAACCGCGCATAAACAAAGTTACTAAAACAAAGGAACAACAGCGAGTTCCTAGGTTGAAAATAGCCCTACACTCATTCAGGAAAAATTCCCACTGGGGCTGCTGATGGATGGCACTCCTGTTGCTGGGGGGGAGGGGTTGCTGTTCCCCAGGGCAGCTGAGCATCTCCCTCTGACCTGGAGCCCCACGGCTCTCCCAGATTTGGTGCCTAAACCTTCTTTCCAAAACAGTTTCTGATGTCCATGGTTTCTGCACCGTTGCTGGAGGATTATCCAGCAATATACTGTGTTATGGTGTATCTGAGTTGCAATGATTTGAAAATTTAGGGAAAAAATTAACAAAAATTAGCAGCAGTAAAAATCAAAAAATCAACCCTTCCTCTCTCTTTATCCACAAATTCTGCCTTGCTTGCCAACAGACTTGCAGGTATCATTAAATGTTCCTGATTAAAGTAAGGATACCACCCATCCATTTTGTTGTTCAAAATTTAAATTTAGATTGTGAATTTTACAATGTCTGGGACTGGGAAAAAAAAAAAGCATTGCCTGAATAAAATTTCAAAGATGCTATTTTTCCCCTTGGACTTTGAAGAGGTGAGGTGGATAAGTTTTCTTTTCCTCGTATCTGTCTTTCAGGGGCTTATTATCATGTGCAGTTTTAACAAATGTTTGTCATTTTCTCACGGAGTCAGAGTGATACCCTTGTTTCTAAAACTGCATCTTACACCTCTTATTGGGTGTTGTTCCTAATTCAGGTGGGTTTAGTTCCCAGAAACAAACAGGGCTTGGAGAACCCATTTACAAGGGGTGTCTGCTTCTCATGGCATCCCCTGGCATCAGCCTGTTCCCAAGCCCATCCCTGACCCCTCTGGGCACCATCCCCAGGGGTAAAGAGCAAGCCCAGGGAAATGATTCAGCCAAGGAGTCTCCCACAGGTCACAGGAGAGAAGAAAGAAATGTTTGCATCTGTGTTGCATGAGCTCAGACTGCCATAAAAGATGTTACTTAAAAGCCTGAGAGATATTATTTATTTTAAATTGAAAGCAAACAAAGCAAACATTACTTAACTGAGCCTGTTTTCCCAGTATCCCCCTAGACTTGCCGAGGGACCCTGGAACTATGGCAGGCATTTTATCTTTCCCTCTTCTAAATGGCAAGTTAAAAATTAACTGCTTCATCTTCACATTGCTCACTCCTTAAGTAGTTTAAACTTACTTTTAACTGTTACATGCCAACAAAACAGGTTGCTTAATTGATTTGACCTTTCACAGTATTTTTTAATTTTCAATCTTAGTTTCATTGTTCCATCTGGCACTTTAAAACGGCATCTGGTTAACTGTACTTAACCAGCTGATCACTGTACAGTTATTTTTAAATGTAATGTATGCTTAAACAGATGTTATTTTTATAGATGTAGATCTAAACTGCACTTGTATACGTGCTATGTCTGCATAAGCTCTTTCTGCAATTCAAATGTTGACACCAAAAATTACAAGCCAGAATGCTTATGAACTTCACTATTATGTTACTGCACTTTTTTGCAGCTTGTTAGGTAAACATCAATTCAGTTCTTTTTTCTCTGTTCATTGCACATAAATAAAACATTAGCGTTTAGTTTATAAAGTGATGAACATTTTGCTGTGTTGGATTTAGCTTTATAAATACAACTGCTGTCAGCAAGAAAAAAAAGGATTTATTGAATAAATAATAAGAAAGCTAGAGGAAAATAAAGGTATATATATTATGCAAAACACTGTGTCTGTCCACAGGTCATATAAGGGTCTTATAGAATCATAGATATCCCATGTGAGAATATGTAATAATGGTGCATTTTTGCAAGATACACTTTGTCTCCTGAAGCAAGAGCAGATTGGTGAAACATGGTCCAACTCTGATGGCTGTAATTGTTAGCAACAACTGGGGGCTCCATTCTTATGTTTTTATTATCATGGAAAGCCGAAATTCAAAGGCCCTGTGAAGTCAGGAGTTTTACAGAAGCGATAAAAGTGAATATTAAGATATGGCTAGTCTAATCAAATGAGCACTGGCAGTCTGTTAGATAAATACAGCTATATAATAATTAGTAAATTTTACTGAATATTGTCTGATTTTGCAGTTGCGAGTAAATTCATCTTTATTCACTAAGATTAAGACCTCATTCTTCCAAACACCCTACTGAAATCAGTGTTAAACACCAGGGCTTGAACACAGGCTAGCCAGAATACATATTTTGTTCCATTCATTTAACATCTATAATTTACTTAGTAAATGACAATATTTGAATCCATGTATTCCTTAGATAGGTCTGGGAAGCACAAAACAGAGTATACAAGCACCCAATCTTAAAAAAACTCAGCTTAATTTTGAGATCAACAAATAGAAAAAGTTTTTCAGTCAGGCCACCAATTTTTTTTTTCCAGGGAATAATGTGTTCTACAATATCTAATGTATTTTTTTCTGAAAGAACCTAAAATGCAATATCAAAAAAAATTTGGGCAATAGGCAATGGCGTGTGTTACTCTGCACAAAGGAAGTGGTCACGGCACTGAATATTTCACAGAGAACTTTTAAGCATCATTCTCAAGGTTAAAAATTGCTGTTATACATAATACCTCAGTAATTGATAGACATTTTCTCTCTCCAGAGCCCATTTTCTGTGAAAAACACCACATAACATCTGTTCATAAACAGTCCTTCTGTGAGAACACTGACACAGGTCTTGAGCTTCTACTGGCTCAATTCCCCTGCCATACACAGATGGCACGAGGTATTTATACAGCTGAATTCTTTGTAATACAAGCTCAACTATATCTTCAGGTAAGACTATGGGCAAACATGTGCTTATACTATTCTGCTGACTTACTTCAAGTCATTTAAACAGTTCCCTCCGACACAAAGACAAATTGTGTCGTAGCGTTCTGCAAGTGTTTTGTCTCAAAATCACCTTCAGCAATCAGCACAGAGCTCTGCAGAGATAAGGACATTTTGGGACGTAGAAAACCCGCCGAGTTTTGTGTTAATGAGCTAACAGTTATATTAAGATTCAAGACTCAGGGCTATTCTCCTTGATTTTGATGTATCTGTTCTCCTTCCACAAAAAATATTTGTTTTGATGGTATAATACCTTGCTCTTTTGCATGCAAAATGTTAAATAAAGAGGCAAACTCTGGCATTCAACTTTCACATACACAGCAAGGCAGCGTGTAGGTTACCCACAGCTTTTTATGTGCCATGCTAGTTATTCCTTCTAAGCAATTCTGACTGAATAACACTTTATAATGCATTCAGAAATTGCTTTCCTATTTATCTCCATGAAATGATGGAAGGCTTCAGTTGACTTCTGAAGAAATCTAGGTGCCATGGCACCATCTGCCAGACGACATCCTAGTCCTACGCACACATATGCCCAAGCTTTGGCTGTGGTCTGTGTACATTTGAGAAATAAAGCACATACGTAGAGATTTGCAAGGTGAGAGCCTTGAGAACGAGACGCTCCAAAAGCAAGGACAGCCTGTTGGTGTTTTGAAATGCTGGGGGGAGGAAGGGTAAAGTCAACTTTGCCCAAAATTTCAAACGCACGTTGAAATCTCCTTCAATTGTTCTTTTCATACCTTGACCCCTGTTATTTAAGTTACTGAAGTCCATGGTGTTTACAGAGCATGTCATCTACATAAACGCATGGGAAAAAAAAATCTGAATTCTTGACAAGAGAACCTTTTAATGAGGATACATCCTGATAAAATTTTAGGTCATTCTTTCAAGCAGAAGTAGTATATACCTGCAGGGGTCTGGCAACCAACAGCCTCAACTAGACATGAATTCCGATTTTACCTATGGAACATTCAATAAAGAGGTTTTTCTGGAACTAGTCATCCTGCAGAATAAATCAGAACGCACTTTCCCTGCTCGGGGGAAGTATGGGATGTGTTTCAAGATACCTGTGTCTCTGCTGGCTGGGTGACCCCGCAATGGTGGGGTCCACCATGCATGAGAAGGGTAAAGCAATAGTCCTAGGGGAGAGGAGCAAAGCTCCTGCTGTGTGTAGTGGGACTGGGGAACCCTCCAACAGGAACAGCACAACCCTGCTATTCCCAGAGCTCTGCTCACAGTTCTGTCTCCCTCAGCATTTTCAAATATGAAGGAGTATGGATTTGCTATTGGTACTGAGAGCTGCAGGGACTCTATGGAGAGATGGATTTCACAGGGCAAGAGGCGTCCCTTAGCAGGGGACCAAAACCAGTTACAAAATTTAAGAGTGGCAGTTAAAACAGTGAAAGAACTGTGGTTCTGTTTTCAGCTGCACCGCAGACTCCCCGCAGGGTGCAGGCACGTCACTGCATTGCTTTGGTCTCTGCAAATGGGAGTATTACTGATGCCTCCTGGTCTCAGGAAGACGTGAAATAAGCCCATCTCTGTTTGTGATGTGCTTAAACACTATAGCCATCAAAAAGCCAATAAATAGCATGTCCTCACTAAATGTCTTTGTAATACCCTTTTTAAATTTGGTGGCTTCCCAGTTATATTTGCTTTTTTTAAGCTGACGGGGAAAATGCAGTCAAATACAGATAAGTTTGAAGAGAGATTATGTGGAAATGGATGCTACTTGCTTTTTTTATACTTTATTATATAAGAATTAACTCAGAATGATATTGGTATCATTCAATTTAAATATAGTGCTTGCTTATGGCCTGTAAGATGATCCGACACATTGTAAGCAATGCCTTGACACGGCGTATGTGATGAATACAACTCAGTGTATCAAACACCAACTGCACTAAATCCACAGTAATGCTGCCTTTTTGTAAGTTCTTTATGCTCCAGTAGTTTTCATTTTTATGATAAGTATGAACCAGACCAGCTCAGAATACGTTCCACCAAGCGCTTGCTCTTTTGCAAGAATCAGTCACCTAATATTTATCAATTAAGGCTTGTAGAATAAATAATGCAGGGAATAATTTTATAACAGCGATGTTAAGAAAACGTAATTCTCCAAATATAATTTGGCCTGCTTCTCTTAACACCGAAAGGTTTTAATTTTTTCCTTCTCTAAAAATTCTCCTCCCTGTTACTCAGCATTATTTTACTCAAATGATGTTTCAGTTGCACTTAATGCACATTATAATGATCATGTCTTTAGCTTTTTTCTTTTGAAGTTGTGTTTAATTACAAAATAATATCCTGTTTGAAGAACACTGCTTTGATATGTTCCTCTGCATTTAGTAATTATAAACTTGTTCTCATTATCAATATGTTTTGCATGTTATTTTGTTGTGTTTGCCTATTTTTTGTTTTTAAACCCAGGAAACATAACTTGGGTGACAAGAGGTTTTGATTGTAGATTACACGGGAAGTAGAAGTCCATTTCAGAGCCCTGATCTCCACAGCCAAGACTCGGTAGTCCATGACTGTCAACAGGATAAAATCCCTGGATCAGAAATGTGAGAAACGGATCAGTGGCTGGGAAGTGGCTGTGGGGGTCAAGAAAGCCACCAGCCCCACTGCATCCATCTGTTGATGGGACTTCATTATAACTAGCCAGATAAAAACCCAGCAAGAGGCATACCCAAAGCCAAACCAAAAAATAATCTGAAAGAGGGATTTACATTCCTCTCTCGTCAGCATCTGAAAAGGGATTGGCAATCTCTAAGCTTCATGTGTCCAAAACGGGGAGATTTAAGTTATTCACATTTGCTATCATTTTCAGGACTTCTGAAAAAAGATGCTTCACAAATGAAAGCTATTACAACATCCAGCAACATGCAACAAAACCATATATTTATAGGCAATGCAGATTAACAAAGCTGCCACACTCGTAATGAAATCTGCTGAATAATTTTACTGAGATGTGAACCTATCTGCTGATATCTCTGGATGATTTTACTGCAGAGAACAAGATGCCAGCTCCTGCCCCGACAGACCTCAGCAGCACAGCCAGAAACGCTGGGGATGCTCTGCAAGACCTCCTTGATACATTGGAAGAAAACACTCAAACACAGAAGGGTTAAAGGAGTGAAGTCTTAGGGAGGTCTGGGCAAAACTTACTTTAGTTTGGATTTAGACCAGAATTTGCCATTTGAGTAACCCTAACATATACATGACAGAGTATAATGTATGTCCTTTTTCTGAGCTGGTTTACATAACTGCCTCTGTAGACTCTGGTCCAACAGTGGTGCCTTTCGGGAATTTCACTGTGGTCAGTAAGATCTTTGTTTTAATAAAGCTGCACAACAAAATATGGCTTTTGCTGGCTGTAAAATATTAAGTGGGAAATACAGTGTAGGGAAATAAGAGGCACCTAGTGAAAAGGGGTGTTGTTTTTTTAATAAAACTTCCATACAATCATAAGGCACTGGAGGAGCTTGATCCTTTCCCCTTTACGCATTCACATTCTCTGTGATGCAGAGGGGAAATGTTAAGTTTAATTAGTGCTGCAGACCATGCAGGAATGCTTTGTACACAAGAAAAAAATACTTAAATATGTGAGCTAGAAAGATTTCATGTGCACATAGTTGGTCATCTAGTTAAGTGTTTGCAAGATCACCCCAGAGACTGAAGCCACTCCAGGACAAGGACCTCATCCTCCCCCTGGCGTCTAATGCACCTCCCCTGCTGTTAGTGCTATAATAAATAATAATAATCTGTTAGCATTAGGTGAGCATCTCTCGCATGATCAATTTCCTGCTGTTGCAGGAGGGTGAATGTTGGTGGACTTTGATCCTTCCAAGATTTTATGTTTCTATCATAAGAGAATCATAGCACATAAGCACATTTTTTACTAATGCAGTAAGTAAGGTGGCAATATATATTGCACTGACATTAAATGAATATTAAAAGGAATTGAAACCATTTCTACATCATGAGGGGAAAAAAACCTCCAAGAATTAGATATACAGTAGCTATTCAACAAAGATACCACTTTTAACCTTCTTCATGGATTAAAAAAGTCAAATCCATTAGAAAAAGAAAACCTAGTGTTAAAGGTATACACTGATGTATCTTAAAATACCATTGTTGTTTTTAAGTCTGTTTTGCTCACTGACAAGCCTCCCCTTTGCCTCTCACACACAAACACCCTGCACACCACCCCCATCACTTCCCTGCTCCCCACTCTCATCTCATTGTAACATCTCAATAATGTATTACAGTACAAATCCTACATGCATAAGGACTTAGTTTGAAGAAAAAAGTGAGATACAGCACTTCTGTGTATAAATAATAGAGGCAGATGTTTCAAAGAGGGATATACATAGCAAAACATCTTATTTGTTGGAGGGTATCAATTCTGTGTACATTACACACTTGTAATTTACGTTACTTTCTTATTTTTGTAACATCTCTGCATAGCCATATATTAAATTAGAGATTTCAAACCAGAATGAACAGTCCTCTTTTTACCCCTGTTTTGTTGCATCTTGCCAATTCAATGTTTTATTATGTTTTCTGTCATAATATTACTCTTGTCCTTAGAAAACATGTATTTATTCCCACTTGGAATATAGTGTAACTACTGTAAAGCACTGCTCAAAAGATGACTACAAATTCTGTCTGAGAATAGAAAACTTGAACTCTTCTATTATCCAAACATTTTCCAAAGATTTCTCTTTTGTATGCTTGTCTGTTGTTGACACACATAATGAGATCATGGGAAAAACCACACAGCTGACCTGAACTTCTGGGTATAGAAGTATAAAACTATGAGATCTAATAAAGCCAGTGCATGACCCCGTGCAGTTTTTGGACTTAAAGAACTAAATGCTATTGTGAGAGGAATGAGAGCCTACATATTTTTTCCTGCAGCATGGCAGAGTTCAGCTGTATTATATTTACAGTTGTCAATAAATGTAACGACATAACATGAAGCATATAGACATCTCTGGTCTCCAGCCTCACCAAGAGAATATCCCGACACCTTCTTGTCACACACAAGGCAGATATTATTTTTATGCACCAAACAGTAGGCAGGATGCAGCAACAGACTGACTCTGTGCTACCACAGTGTGTCTGAGAGGCTGTCAGCACATACTTTGCCTACTTAACGTTGCTCTTTCAAATAATATAAAAATACTTTGGGCTCTGAGTTTCAACCTAGCTCTTGCTATGCCTCACTAGTAAACAGGGAGCCAAAGTTTGGTGCAGCATTTGAGACATACCTTTATATATAGAAAGGGTGCTCTAGGAGATGGAGGTTACATATCTCAGCTGTTGAGCTCTGCATACAAGACTGGTTATTAAATGTAAGGGAAAATTTAAGATCTCCTAAAGATTATAAACTACCCTTAATTAACCCCCACGGATCCCATCGACACTGGAATGAGCATAGCTAAATGAAAGGCATCACTGTATATAATCTGGAAGCTGTGGAAACCAGAACTTTAGCATATAAGTACATAGGACTAACTCTGTCCTCTGAGACCCAAGGATTATTTTGGTTTTTAGGATTTAGGTGAGCACTTCAGAAGAGCACTAAATTCTGAGGGAAATGCAGAAGTCTGTTACTGCTTTAAAACTAGATTCCTTCAAACATACGTAGACAGAAAAATCCTTTTCCCCAATAGCACAAGTGCTATTAACTAAGAAAGCAGGCATTCTCACTATATGAATAAAATCAAGCACCGAAACTTCACATAAAGGGCAACAATCTAAGGCATGACTGTTACAGTAAGACAAAAAAAGATTATTTTTTTTTAAATCATGTTAGCTCTTGAAGACGTTAAAAAGTGAAAGATGAACAAAACCATTTTATATTCCATTAGCTTCCCATTTAACTATAAATAAAGGGTGAGTGAATGGTTGGTAACACAGACATGTTACAGAATAATCAAGTGTTTATTTCTTCTAAAATCTTACCCCTGTATACCTGGCTTTGTTTAAATAAACATCGCAGTGTGAAATAACAAAACATAAATACCTGCCTAAATTATAAGTTATATATTCCTTTTAAATCATGGAAAATTCTCCTCAGCCCTGCATTAGCTGGTAGCTGCACTCAACGCTGGAACGTTGTTTATTCTTTACTAACTAATCATCCTTCATGGTCTTTCAAAAGTTCCTGGCATTTCACTAGTTTACACATTGATTGAATACTGTTCCCAGAACTGCTTGTGGCACTGTGCCAAATGCTGTGATAATCAGCTGGAAGATTTATTCCAGTTGAGGAGTGTTATAAACATAAGGATTCATAAGGCTCAGCATCAAAAATGAATACTGATGCTTTCTTTGAGAAGGCTGAAAACTTTCTGTGAGCCTTCAATGAGACACACTAATAGTCTTTGCAGTCTCCTTCAATATACAGGCTTTGATTTGAAAAACATAGTCATTTAACTTGATTTGATTTAAATATTAATAACCATCAGAGGTTTTAACAAATTAAAATATAATTTTACAGTGGCATGTGCAGAGCAAATCGTACATGAAAAAACCTTAAGGAAATTCACGGATTAGCTGCTGTGCACAGGATCAGACACATTTGCTGCAACAGGATATATTATTATACTGGGAGATGGGTGGAGAAAGAATACAAAGGAAGCTGAAAAAATTCAAAGGGAAGCAGCTGGCAGGTAAATGCACTGAGCCAGAAAGAAATAATAAGGAGAGAGGCAGTGAGTGGAAACGGAAAGGATAGTAATTTCTTAAATAAGGCAACGAGAAGTAGAGAGAAATGTAAGCTACAGATGAGAACCCTGAATAAAACACAGACTAGCAAACATTCCCAGTTAGAAAAAGGAATTGGAATTTGATTACTGGCCTAACTGTAACAGTAAATTAATATTACAGAGACTGAAAAGGTGCTACTGAGAGACTATCAGCTTAATTAAGAGCCAGTGAAACCACAGAGCACAGCTGACTGGCATGTCCAAAACCTACAAGGCTAAGAAGTGCTTACACAGAAATTAAAAGTAGTAAAATGGATGAAGCATCTTCATTGCTTTCTGTGGCTGCTGCATCAGTGAAATGATGCTGGTATCAGCTTAGGGCACTGTAAATATCAAAGCCGAGATATTCAAAACTTGCAGTTGTGGGTGTCCAACTTGATGCATCTGAGAGGTGCCTTATGGTCTTCCAAACTTCTTTGCCAAATATAGATATTACATTTCTCAGTGCGTGCAGTCGTGCTAAACTACTCCTTGTTGATCAGTTCCTCAATACCATCTTCAAAACTCATTTGAGAAGCTCACTCTTGAGCACCGAGGTGTCCCCCTGCACCTTATAAAAACACTGCCTCTTGCACATGTACTCGCAGTCCCCCACACACCCAACACTCTAATCACTGTGCACGGAATTAAACTTCCAAGCAGTCATCAAGGCCTGCTGCTCTACAGGCATCTCTCTCTATGAAATATGGCAAATGCCACAGATTGAACTCCACAAATATTATGCTTCATTTAGGAAAAAAAAACTGACACAGAGAAGTTTTCTGGAACTTTTTTTATGCCTTGTCTTTTTTACAGGCAACAATTAAATATTTCATAGATTGGTAGAATGGAGATGTCACTAATATCTAAAGCTACCAAAAGCATTACCACAGCACAATCTTGACTTCCAGAACTCTCGATATATTGTATAACTCCTCTTGGATGAGACCAAGGTACAATATTAATGATGAAAGAGAACAAGGGAACTTGTGGTTTCCTCTGTGTTGCATGAGAGATTTTTGCTCAACAAGGCAATTTTGGGCAGTCTGTGGCTCTTTACAGCAGTGCTGGAGCCAGGGGTCAGGTGTTTAGTGCTTGTTTCTGCAGACAAAGATGATGCTTCCTCACAATAACAGAAGTAAACATTTTAAGAGCTGCCAAAATATCACGCAGCAGTAGGAAAAACAGTAAATACTCAATAGAGGTTCTCAGTATTTTAATGAGTGCAATTTTGAATCATTTGAAGAAATAAGATAAGCAAAGACTTGCATGTTCTGACAGGGAATGTCTAGATGTTTGCAGCAAGAAGAGAAATTGAAGAGGGAATGAGGAGATGTGAATTACGATGTTTATAAGAAAATAGTTTCTTGGCAATGTTTCATCTTTCTAACATGATTGCTATTAAGAATGAATTAGTGTTTTGCTTTTCAAAAAAGAGAAAAACATTTTTAACGACAAAAACAAAGCCTCCTCAGTTCATTTTGCAAAACAGGTTTGATGCAGACCTCTTACTGACCAGTCCTGAGCCACGAGGTTCTTATGACAAAGGCTCTAACGAGAGCAGGAAATGGCAATTAGCAATCCACTCCTCAACAGTGACTTAAAGGGTAAAGAAATAGTGATAACACAGCTGATTTTCCTAAGAACCTAAAATTATGATTTTGGGGATTTTCTCAGGTGCCAAAGAAAGGATTCTTGGTAGAATTTAAGAGCGAGAACATGAGGGAGGCAGCAGCAGTGTGCTGTTGACAGCATGGCCCTCCAAAAGTACCCTAAATACCACCGATACAGAGACAAGTAGGGAAGATGAGCGACTGAAAACCAGCCCCTCTCCATTGGAGTAACCACTAATAGGTCAAAAATCAGGAGCAAGACATGTCAAAGAGAATTATGCTTGTGTATCTCCTTTGTGCTGCACTGACGAGGACCACTTCTCGTTTGAAAGCTCGGTAGATCTACAAATGAGCCCAAAAACATGGAACAGAAAACGCTGCATCATTTCTCATGGAAAAATGAGATTCTGCTTGGAATCTCATGGGTATTTCCCATCCCCTTTGAGGTATGGATCCCAGATTAGGGTGTGTTGCTCTGTTTGTGGTCTTGACACTGCACATGAGGCAAGACCTCCACTCTTCTACCATTTCATATTCCTCTTTTTCTACTTTGCATTGCTGCTTTTTTCTCCACACTGTCTTTGGCACACTTTATGGAGAATACCTCTGAAGACCTGCTCCTGGATGGGCAGTCCAACGTACAGGCTAAAATAGAGGGCTGCATTTGATTTCTATTCTTTCAGAACACAAATGAGGTACACTGGATGTGGGGCCAGTTGGGGAGGAAGAGGAAATGTCTGTAACTCCAGTCTTAAAATATTGATTATACCAAGGAGAGAGAACTTTCAGTGTCAACAAGACCGTTCAGCAAACGAGATCTCCAGAAGGGAACAATACAAACAGATTTATGACTTTTGATGCCAGGAAAGGGTTTTCAAATTCTATTTGCTTTGCTTATACTACATGTTAAGATAATTCTGCTGGACTAGTGCACAGTGCATTTATTATTGTTATTCATTGCTTTGTTAGGAAACAGATCAGAAACTATTTGAAGATTCTTAACAAACATTCACAGGTCATTATACTTGAAGATGACAGATATTTTTAAAATACTCTTTATTTGCACCATAGTAAATTTGGCATGCCAGGGTTAACAATATGCCCTTAGTTTAAAAGGTAAGGTGGGATAAAGCTGCCTGTGAAGAATGTACCACAGACAAAATAAAAACAATACTCCTGTTCTTCCTCTGCAGCTGGACTTGAAGGTAGTTGAAATAGCTATCAGCTTCATAAAATCAGATTTTTCCCCCTTATCAAATGGTTTAATACAGATTATAGAAATTCTTTCTTGCTATCATTTACAAATTTACAAAATATGACATTCTAAATGAACATAAATGACATTCAAACTAAGACTGGCCTGTTTCTAAATGAGAGATTGCAAATAACCCTCATGATGGCTCCCAGCACTTAGGTAATGCTGTAGGGTGTGGCCCCTTGACCCTTATTCCATCGTGCACCACATTGTGACCTCAGGACTTAATTTTGCCTCTTCTGCAGCTGGAAAGGTCAATGTTTTTACTTCTCAACCCTCCCTTCTTCGCCACACTTATGCAGATATTGCCACAGAAGGGGAACATTCTGAGTTCTGTGTTTTTATCAGTCTTTCGTCCAATTTATCTTTTGGGCAAAATAGCACATATATACTAGAAGAGAGTTGGATGAGAAAAGACAAGTTCATATTTAGATAAAAGTGGAGGGAATTTTTGGTTTTGTTTTAAACATATCAAGGCTATTTGGCAGGTATTCTTGATGTCTGAACAGTAACTGTTCCTGTTCCAAAAGCATCCCTGACAGGATGAAATAGGCTGTTATTTAGCTCTCTATAGTCAAAGTACAGATTAGGGAAAATTTTTGCTTGGCAGCATTTTAAAAGAGAGGAGCTGGGACCTCCATCAAATCTAAATCCACAACGACGCAGAGGACAATGCTGGTCATATCTGAAAGATTCTGTCCTTCCCCTCTACTAATACTCCTGTATTTTCCAAGATGACATTTATCTAAATAATCCTGTCCATGCACTGAGAGCAGCAGTTTCCACAGGAGGTGAAGGACATGTATTGCTGAGAGCAATCATGAGTTGCTCCCCTACAAGGGCTGTGCATCTGACAATCAATCCATAAACATGGGAGAGCGAGAGCAAAAGAGACCCTTTAAGTTATTTCCCCACATTTCAAATCTACTTGACAACAAATCTGAAAGTCAACCATAATTTTAATCATCCGGTAATGTTTTATGTTAGCCAATTACAGGGCTCCAAGAGATTAGCTGAATGTTTCATGTCTGAAAAATATGTGACTGGGACTAATTCACTGGACCCTTCTCTAACCTGAGGTAGGTATAAATGAGTAGAGCTTCACTAAAATCAATCGAGCTGTATCCAGTTATACTGTCACAGAAATTGGTGCTTTAGACTTTAGGATAATTTTCCTAATAAAAATAAATTTTAACCAGTGGGTTTTTTTGACTCATACTTGTAATCTAATATTTCAGGCAATATACAGACCTACTAAATCATCCGCTTTCCCTGCATGCATGCCAGATGAGCTTTGCTTTTTACATCCCTACCTACTAGAAAGAATGCTCATGAAACAACCCATAATTCAATTATAAGTACCTCCAGGAACCTCCTAATTATATGTTAGGAAGGTCAGAAATGAAATAGCCATGCTACCCTTTAGTCTTGGATAACAGACTTGAAACGGTGAAAAGAAAAGTTCATCTGTTCATTAAGAGGCCAATTGTAATACAGTTAAGGGCTCCAGCGAGCTGTTTTGTTGAGATCTGAATATCCGTGAAACAAGCCCCTCCAAAGCTGGAAGTTTAGCCAGCCTTTGCTTTTCAGCAAAGAATGGGGAGCTGCTCCGGAGAGTAGGTACCGTTCATTAGTCATTTGCTTTCTCTTACACTAAATTCAGTTGTAGGAGTTCAGGGGACCGGAACGAAAAACAGCTACAGGTACTTAAAGGTGCTATTCTTTTCTTGGAGATTTCTGCACTTGGTCTTAATTAAATCTCCCATAGGATCGCAGGGCTTTAAAAAAAATTAATACAAAACAAGAACGTGTCCATCAGGCAGGTTTTTCTAAGCTCTGACAGCTCTAAATGCAGGCAGCTGCAATACAAGCTTGTCCTCAAATCCTTGACAATGACCTCAACCTCAGGGTGAAAGATAATGTAGTTGCTATGCTCATTCTGTGTGGAGTGTCTACTGATCAGAGGCTTGTGGCAAAATATGTATATTTTTTTCTTATGATATAGACTATTGTTCACTGGCAACTCAAGTGATACCACAACATTATCTCTGTGACAGTTTATTTTTTCATTTTTAAATGGGAAGGAATGGCACAAATTCAAGCAGACTTCTTCTTCAGCAGCTACAGAGAAATGACTTCGTAACGCCTTCCAAATTAACCCCTCCACAGCCACAAGGCTGAAGGTGAAAAGAAAAATTAAGCAAACAAACAATCTAATCCCAGGTACTTTATAAGGGACTTCACACAGACATCTATACCAACAAAAGGAAGATTTCCCAGCAGAGTGGTTCCTGTTACAT
This sequence comes from Machaerirhynchus nigripectus, assembly GCA_013397975.1. Lineage (NCBI taxonomy): Eukaryota > Metazoa > Chordata > Aves > Passeriformes > Dicruridae > Machaerirhynchus > Machaerirhynchus nigripectus. The sequence continues at coordinate 1,565,755 of VZRQ01009390.1, read as the reverse complement.
TTAACAAGGTATTATTTGGGAGCAGTATCCTCCAGTGGTGAAAAGTGTCACTTAACTGATTTCCTTGGAGTAATGACAATTTACATCCTAAGGATCTTCCTCAAAGTGAGAATCTGCCTTCAGTATTTAAAGGCAGATAAATTGTGAGCTGAGAACAGAGCCAGCCATGTAGGAACACTGCAGAAACCATAAATGACAAAGGAAAACTCCTACAGTAAGACTTCAATATTAACATTTTTTTAATTAGTTCTTAATTATCATCGCTATTTCAGTAACATATTAAATACCTTCAGGAACAGCTATGGGAATGTATTCTGATTTAATCTGGGGGTGCAGTTGCCCCAGAGCTGGGGAGGGGATGGATGGGCTGGGCTCGGCGCGGGGGCAGCGGCACTGCCTGTGCTCCACAAGGACAGAACATATGGAAATCTGAGCTGCTAAATATCAAAGTCTTTGTCGCTCAAGTGCAAACTGCAATTTCTGTCAGTGTATAACCTGGCTGGATTTTGAAGGTTTTCACAATAAAAGTCATGTTATGACATAAAGGCTCTCCCCTCACCAACCTTCAAGTCCCTGTTCTGAAGCCTGGGCAGAGCAGACCTGTTCAAAAAGAGCAGCACGACTGCACTACTTGCAAATATTTCTCACAGGAGCATACAAAAATAGTAATTTCAAGTGACACTTGTTAAGCACGGTATTTCTCACAAAGAGGAAAACCTTTTTTCAAAGGCATTCTGAACAAAAATAGGAAGAGACGTGGATAGCGCAGAATGCACTTACACTACACATACCTTTTGGTGGGTGTGCACTCTGAACATGTCTCTTCTTATTCAAAGAGCTGGGATTTTTTACATTACATTAGTCAGCTAAGAAGTTAAGGGGGAAAAAATCGTTTTCATGTGGGAGCCAAAAGTAAATTATTTAATGCTTAAACCAAAAAAAGTTTCTTCTGGATTTATTCAAATATTTTACCATGGAAAGGTTTGATTTGAACATGAGATTCTTTAAAAATATTAACATGAGAGTAAGCTAAATTTGACCTTGAAAAAATATGTAATTCTTTTAATGAAATACCCAAGAAATATTTTTTATGTGAAAAATCAAGATATTATTAAAATGGCCAAAAATTACTTAGCAATTTCGACCCAGATGTGCACAGAGATTTAATTGTTCTGTTACAGTTTAATATTTTTTCCAAAATCAGTCCAACCTGCCTTTGGTGCTGGTGGGATTATGAGAAACCATCATTTTATCATAATTTTTGAGCTGATTTCACAAACTGATGCCAGCCTAGAAAATACTTCATCACATACAATCTGATACCAATAACTTGAGTTTTATTTTACATATAATAAGTATTCAAAGATGTGGTTGTTTCTTTTCTTATGAGAAGCCAGAGGCAGAGACACAGTTTGTGCTTGCACAGAGAAACTTTGTGTAAAACCACTCAGTTTTTTTTAAAATTGGCCCAATAACAAATTAGTTATGCATAGCTACAAGAGTTAGTGTGCAATATTAACTATTTTTGTCTGTTTCCTTCTCTTGGTTATCAGTACTACTGCAAAAAAGTCCTTTTTCTGCCCATGCTTATTTCAGGTGAACCACATCTGACAGATCCATAATCTCTCATCTGTGGGATATGAACCATAGATTAAAATAATCCTGCAGAAATCTATAGCTCCTCTTTTGCCAAGTGCCTCATGCTTTTTTGTGCCATTTTTCCACTTCAAGTGTGTGTCTCTGCTTTTTTCCAAAATGCTATTTACTTGTGATTGCTATTTGGTCCATTTTTAATGATGTTTTTAGAATATGTCTTACTAGTTCCTGCCAAAATATTTCACTGGGCCATTAAATTCTCCTCCAAATATTTCAAGATTTTATTTTTTAGTTTTATGATTTTTTTTCTATTAACTTTAAATCCCACAGTAAAATAGGAGAGAAAATAGACTAGAAAAAAATACCAACTAGAAAGGTATATGGAGAACATGTTAACACGATTTTGTCAGACATTTATAAACCTCTTCCAATGAACTTTGAATTACCCTGATCCTTTCATATTTTCCGGTTAACATACATACATCTGCTCTGCCATGTAATCAACTGATTGTTACACAAGCATTTGCTGAAGCTATGACAAACCCAGATTTATGAGGTCAAACAGTTCAAACTTAATCCATTCAATAGCTGCAATTTATCGTCTGATGATAATTGTATACACAAACATTGTAATGATTTAGATGACACAGTGTAAAGATGAAATCCGTTTATTTTAAAAGGGTTTCTAACCCCTAAAACACGTTGCCATGAACACCTTTCTAGGTCCGCTTTTAACAACATCGTTATTATTGTTTTATTGATCAGGATTTTATTACTGATTTGACACTTATATTTCACACTAATCGAAAAAGGTGTAATTTTTCTGCATGTTTAAGTCCGTAATTAATTATATCATTATTGTGTTTTCAATTCCTTCCATTTAAAGGGGCCCAGAAAAGAGTGCTTAATTTATCATACATGTATTATAAGGAATATGTAAACCTCTTAAACAGACAGAGAGCATGATCCTTTTGGAGATGATGGGATATGACACAGGCACTATATTTATAGATTCTTACCTCTATAGTGACCTGATTTTAGAGTGACAACTATTGCAGAATGGGAGAGTAAATTAACAGCTTCGAAAGCTTGAGTATCTAAAACAATTACTATTCATTACTTTTATAACACTTACTAGTGGCCATTCTATAATGCTTTCAACAGATAAGGAAACAACCTGCGGAGAATTATATGGCAGAAGAACAGTGCTATGTATATCATATGTGTAATTTTATATGTGCATTTATGTATTTTCAGTTCACAGATTTAGGAAACAATTCCTGCAAATGGGCAGCAGCTGTATTCATCTATTTCTTCTAAACATAAAACATGTAACTGACTGTAAATTTCAGAGAAACTCTAAAACAAGTATCTAAATGTGAAATTTAAATTGATCTTTGGTTTACTGCCATTGATTTTGTCAATTTTCTAAATGTAACAGTGTTCACCACTGGGAACAGAAACCTGTATATATATCAGCAAAATTTATGCTTTCAACCAACATAAACTTCACAGAAGGAATGACAGTCCCTGCTGCATAAACTAAAATGCATGTGAAGTGAAGGATTTTCTTCTCTAATTAGATACTGTATATTTTTTCAACATAATGTTAGTAAATTTGCCACAAAAATTTAAACGCTATTAGCAATATTGCCTGCCCATATTCAGTTCAGTTTCCTTAATACAGATTTCCACGAGTAATTTGTGATAATGGTACTAACCCATATGATTAATTCACGTGTACAAAAACCATTATGGGTACTCATAGGAAAATATCTCTAAAGTGTTTCATAAAAACGTCAACATAAGCATAGCCTAAACTAGCTGATACTTGCAGAACTCTAATATTACTTATTGTTTTCACAACTAAAATACAGTAGATTTATACTTCATACTGTGGTACCCCCTTAGCCCATGAATCCCCAAACACTGTTCCAGTGTGCAAATTCCACTTGCAAGAGGCAGTCGTTAAAACTGATGTAAGAGAAGATATCCCACATTTTTTTCAGGCTGCTTCTCTGAGTGACAAGTGTGGGATTTTGCTCACTGATGAAGCTGAAATGCCGTTTCAGTTAACATTAGGAACCCGCCCTCACCCAACCCAGCCTGATCACCCCGGGAGAACATCACAACTGCCACAGAATGGGATCCCAAGTGCATTTATTTCCTCAGGATTCAAACCAAACCACTTGCAAACTTGTGTCACGGACATCAAATATGTGGTGTGCGAAGCAGGCGTACAGCCTACTTTAAAACACCAAGTGAAGTAAAATCAATGGCTGAGCTCATTTTGTGCTAATAGTCTTCAAATGCCTTCATTGTTTCACTGTTCTTAAGCAACACTCAAGACAGGCACATGCATAAAGCTTTGTATTATCAGCCTCAGAAAGGGAACTTCTTTTTGCTGGTATGATGTCTGATAAGGTATTAGTACACAAAAACATTTGCCTTAAAAGATAACATCACTTATCTTAGTATTGTAATTCACTTGGTGGTGAAAAGATCCCCCTCATATTAATGTATCTGCTACATAAACACGTGCAGTCAGTTCACAGACAGCAAATTTGTTTCCTTGAAAAGTGATTTTTAAATAGCGTTATGAGCCTTACTTTAAGAGCATTATGAGCCAACCTGCAAAATGAACACAAGGGAGCAAAGCAGCAGCCACCATTTCTGTTGTCCAGAGGCACATGACAACTGAACCCCCAAGGATGGGGCAGCAGCCAGGGACACTGCTCATCATTGCTGCACCTCCAAACTGCTCCAGGGACACTGACCCTGCACCTCACCTGGGGAGCCAGCAGTGCTCCTCTCTGGAGCTTCACTTAGAGGCACACCAGTTCCTCCTGGGGATGGAGCAGCACGTGTTCATTCCCTAAAAATGTCAGACAAGGTGAAGGGATGGTGGTGTTGCCTCCCTGCTCTGGAGATGACACTTGGGAAGTACCTCCAGCACTGCCCGGCTGTGAGCTGTCCCACATGGCCCTCGACACTCCCAGACACCACACCAAGGATCTGACAGGCTGCAGGGGAGGATGGCTGGGCTGCAGTTCCCCCAGGCAGAGAAGACATTTCCTGGGTGTAGCTCATTAGCACGGAGAGGTTTTGCCAGTGCCAGCTTGTACCGTGACTCACTGCTCTGCTCTCCTGCAAAGCAAAGCACTGACTCTGTAAAATGATCTGCAAACAAATGCTCACAGGTAGGATGGTAAATCCAATGCAATTCCAAACTATGCTTAGCAAAGAAAGACAATTTTCTGACTGTGCCACAGACAGTGCTTGACCTGTCCTTGAGGCATTCACTCAGGAGCACACATGGAAATCGTGGGATCTGTCATGTTTAGGTCAGCTCTTGGTCTGCAGAGGCAAAACTGGCTCTTCACAGCACCCAGCTTTCTGCATTAGGCAGAAGAGGAGTAGGATTTTAGTTTATACTGCTTTAAACTCCTGCTTCCATTGCCTATAAGTACTTGAGTCCACTACTGGACACAACTCGCAGATTTCCCCGATTATGGTGCTTTTCCCACTGCTGGCCACGCAAGGGCAAGCAGCCCAGCTTCCTCCAGCCCAGCCTTTGGGTGAGGGTTGCTTTGAAAACAGATTTTTTTTTTTTTATTTTTTTTTTTTTTTTAGTTGCTTTCAAAATTCTCAAAGTAGAAACGGCCTTCCAGTGCAACTGGGTGCAAAATGTTCCTCTGGTCCTATGAAAGGGAAGGGAAGAGTCTCCCAGATAAAGACAGTTCTGCTTGGACAGATGGATGGACACCACCATTATCTCTGACTCCTCCTGGGTGGGCCACTGCCACCTCCTCTGCACTTCTGGATACACACATTTCCCTGGAACACAAACCCAGCCACTCCTGTGTTTTACAGGGCAGCTGCAAAAGCCCATCTGGCTGGAGGTCTGTGTTTCAGCAGGGATGGTTACAACGCAGCCAGAAGATAAACAAGCTCTAATATCTTGTTTTTGCTACTGAACTCCTGTTATCAGCAGTGACTGACGTTTGGTGGGAGCTCTCGTTTTCGTACACTCAAGTGCTATTGTGCATTTTCTGATAAGAAACCTCAGTAACAGAAGTGTACATCTGCGAGTGACAGAAAAACCTCCTTTCATAGAATTCCCACTTTCACCAGTGCTACAGCAGCTTAGGAGCCCCTTTCAGTTTGCACTGGAAAATGGGAGGACCAGAGTCACACAGTGTCTAAAAAAAAGTCAGTTGAAGAATCTGGCAGAAACATTAGAGATAAAGTTTTCATTTTGCCAAAGGAAAATGAATTTTTTTTACTACTTTTCTAAAGATAAATGTATCTGTTTGGATACAATCTCTTCTCACCCAATCTGCAGCACACGTGGTCACCTTTGGCTTCCAAAGCACCACACTCATCCTAACAGCAAAGTTCTGTTTTTCCAGTTTTAAATATATATCCCCACTCTGAGTAAGTGTGAGGCCATTGGACCATGGTCGTCATTTCTGCAGCAGCAGAACCAAGGTGGGAATCAAATCTTCAGTGGAAAGAGCCTGTACCCCTTCTGTTTTCTTTTATTTCACCCTCCAACATTTTCAGGAGCTTGTTTTGTAAAGTTTTTCTATCTAAGTACAGTCTCACTACCCAGATCCTACACTGCTGAGGGTATTTTCATCTCTCCTACCCTGAGCAGTGTTGTGGGCACTCAGGAAGAGCATCAAACATCTATCACCAAAGTATCAGCCCAGATAATGCCACAAGGCATCCTGGAGCTTCATCAGCCTGAAGAAAAGCAGTAAAGAGGTTTTCTTTCTGCCAGCTTGCTTTGTTAAGGCAGTGGTGAAGGTCTCATCCCTAGGTGCAGGGTCTGTTCAGAAACTGGGTGATGTAGTGACAGCCCAGGCAAATGGGGAGGGATGCAGAGCTACCCTGAGCTACCAAGGGGTGTTCTGCCTGGTGTCACAGCCAGAAGGTATTTCTGGTGCCTGTGCTGCAGCACTGCCTGGCTGCTCTCACCAGGCAGGCCAGAATGGATGAAGAATTTGAGGTGGTAGCAAGGCTGAGTCATTCCCGATATGTGCCAGGGCAGGCAGGGTGCTGAGCTCAGCTTTCTGTTGTTCTCAGGCACAAGTCACAGCTGCTTGGCCCTTTTTTTCCATCCTCTCCTCCCTAGGGGGTTGTCTTAGGGAGGGACTTTGAGCTCTGCTTACCTGGAACTTGTGTTAGCAGAAGGGAAAATGCCAATTACTTACATTTTAAAACAGGCTGAAAGAACATCCTTTCCCTGTTTTTGGTTTTTCTTTTCATTGCTGATTGCCTGGTGGAACTGGCTGAGAGAAAAATCAAAACACCATCACTGATCCATCAAACATTCAAGGTTTGCTTGTGTTTGGGAGCAATCTGGAGATGGAATGAGATGCTACCTGGTGACAAAGGGATTGTACACCCTACCACATCCCAGGCACAGGGCATGCTGCTCCCTCCCATCAGCAGGAATTGGAAAAGCACCAGGTGGAGTTTAACGAATGTTACCATTTTACTAGAAAGTTCCATATGCTCTACACACAGATTTCCCATGCCAGTGAGGATTGGAGCCCTTAGTGCAGCAAACAGGAATGAAATAGAGCCCAGAGCGTCACAGGCTCCTGTTGCACAGCTGCCCATGGTGAAGTGACCATCACTTGTCTGAAGAGAGACCAAAACACCCCAAAGCTGATTTACAAAACACACCAGTGACCGTGTCATTGGCCACAGGTGAGCAAATGAGGAGAATTTAGAAACATCCAACAATTCACCTCAAAGTTTGGCTCTGATGAGAGAAGAATCCTTGGCTCACACGAAGGATGTCACATCTGCCTGGGGAAGAGGCGCCCAGAGAACAAACCTGAGCTCCTTGGCTCATCTTCAATGGAAAATCATTGGACTTCAAACACTTCGGCCATCAGAAGTGGGTGCCTCTGCGATAAATCTAGTTCCCTTTCCATTTTGTTTCATCTCTTGAAGCACATTTGAATAGTTCAATTTTACAGCAGTCAGGGAGGAAGCCAGCTAGGACAGAGCCATGCTTGCTATCTCCATGTCTTCAGATATACTTTAGGGGTAATGGAAATTTAAGGAAGGAATTCATAAACTATAGGAAAGAAAGACTTATGGGCTTTTCAGCCACTGTGTTTATTAAAATATGCTTTATTATCTTCACACATGGTAGAAGTTTTATATATTATTCTTATGGAGATGATTCCTTGTTTCAATGACTGAAAAGCCCTAAAGTTAGATGACACTTTGATTGCTGCTTTCTCTGGGTAAGTAGCAACAATACCTCTGCTTCTTAGGAAAATGAATATTCCCATATTTTCCCCCAAACAACCCCTGCAGATATGAAGACAACACCAGAATTTCTCTTTGTTTTTCAAAATGTGTTCAGAGAGCAACCCACCAAAATATGCCAATACACCAAACAGCAAGGGAACTACTGTTCAAAGATGGTGAATGGAACTACTGTTCAAAAGACCCAGAAAGTAAGTTATTGAACATGTTAAAATATTTTCTGTAGGTGATTGTGCTCTGCCTGTATGCAGTCTGCTCAGGCTATAGAGGAAGAGACGAAAATATCGACACATCCTTGCCTTTCTGACCCAGAAGACATGTCAACAGTCTATTATTGAGGACTAAACTGGCATCTTGCAACATTTCTTGAACTTAAGGGCTATCTGCTTTGCTCCCGAGCCAGCCATGGAAGATGGAATATCTCGGGACACTACAGGGATTATTAGGAAAACTGTCAGTGCTTCACTTGTTGCGTTGGCACCGGCACAGATGTGCAGAGGGAGAGAGAAGGGAGAAAATAGGGACCTTCCTCCATTGGGACCACGAATGTGTCACACACAGCTTGGGTTAGGAATGAAAGTGCCAGTGGCACATGTAACCTCTACAGGACATGCAGACATCTCCAGGATCAGAATGACAGAGCATCCAGCCTTGGACTCAAGAATTTTGTCTGATCTTAAGGGACTTAAAAATATAGGGAAGATAGTTCGGGGCTTGCTTTTCCCTCCAATCTTCCTGAAAATTTGCTAAGAAAAACAGCACACCCATACAGACACATGGTCTAGGGGTGTCTTTCTCAAACACTTTTGAAATGTTTCTATACCACAGTGACTATTTGATATTTGTATTGTCTCTTCTAGGAAGTCTGGCCATTACAGAAAAAAAGAGAAAGTAAAGTGTTTTGGAGAAAGAACTATCTCAGTATCTATAACAGTTTCTGAAGAATTTATCCTGCCAAAAATGAGGTACAAAATTTTGAACATGCAGACATGACGGCGGATTTTTAATGTGTAGAAAATGTTTCCTTCTAAAAGTAACAGGAATAAATTACTTTGTAGCACATATTAGTTTAAAAAGTGTTTGTAAAATGGCTCATATGGATGTTTTTTCATCAGTTTTCAACAGGACATTAGTAAAGCCAAACTTATTTTTCCAGAAACTTGCAGAGCAAGAGTAAACTTAAACAATAAGTTATTCTCAATGCACTGTGGAGTGCCTCACCACCGGACAGATGCATGTGTACACTGGATGATTTTGAGAGATAAAAGCTGTGTTTGGGGGGTTGGTTTGAGGCATACTTTCCACAGGATGAGATCTCTGATACCCATCATTTGTTTTGCTCTTGCCAAGCCAGAGAAGTTTCAAGCGCAATAACAACTGTTTGATCTGTTAAAACATTTACTTAATATTAGCAATACAGAGTGCTACTGAAGGCTGATTCTAATGAAAAAGATATTTATATTTCCTATAAGACTTACATAAATTTCGTTAGGCTCTTTACACAAAAAAATATAATTAAGAAAGTTATTTAGCTAATCATCTCTGTATCAGTATCATTAATGTAGATTTTTTTTCAGGTCCAGTATACACCAGGACCAGAGCAGGTCGGGTCTTAGTTGAATCCTGTGGCTTTCCATTGCAAAACTCATCACTGAAACCATATGTGGACAGTCCAGTATCCAGTGGCATCAACCAAATGGTATCTGTCACAGCCTTTCCTGTCACGACATAGAAGGATCCACTGAGCACCCTCACACTACAGGATGGTGGGGCTTTGGTGGGGTGTTCTTTGTGGTTTTGTTTAGTGGTTGGTTGGGTTTTTATCCAGATTTTTATCAACTAGCTGCCTTTTTAAAAACTTATCTATAGATTTTATAGGGTATATTTATCCAAGTTGTTATGGCAATGGTACATTAGAAATCAAATGAAGTTTTTGTTGGCATGACAAAATTAATTGTTGCCTAGGGTCTGGAACAAACAACAGTAGAGATAACATGCCACTAATATGGCTTGTTTGAAGTGACAGTACTGTATCAATTAAATTGGGGCTGTGGTACACAGCCTGCCTAAGCTATTTAGCTGATGCTTGGGGATGTGAAACTTTACAATCTATGTCAGGGAAAAAAGGATAGACTTAGTGCGTTAATAAGGAGCTGGAATTCACCATTTTCTCTACCACACACTCACTTTCCTATCCAGTGTTTTGTACTCTTGTTTCCTTCCTCAACTGGGAATATGAACAATATTTCTGTGCCTCCCAGAGAAACAGCATTATGGAAGTCTATTTTTCTTCCAGGTGTATAGTGGACTAAATTAATTTTTGTCTCAACTTAAGACAAGCTTAAGTCAGAGTGTTCTAACATCCAGGCATCAAACTCACAAGAAGGGCTGGAGCTGCAGGGTTTCAGGCCAGTGCCTAAAGCCCTTTCTTTAAGATTTCTGATCATGTCTCCAGTTTGGTAGTGCTTCTAATCGAAAATTTGTGGCAGGGTGATCTCCTGACTAAGGGATACAGAATCACTGAAGTTCAACTCTGCAAAGAGGAAACAAAGGCCAGGACAGCCCTCTTTTGGAGGGATTTAGTCGGTGTATTAGCCTCAGTACAGATCTTTGGAGAGGAATTCATTTTGTCTGCAGTACAGGACAGAAATCTCTCTGGAAGGAACACCACTAACACCACCCACAGATGCTATGGAAGCTTTTAACCCTTCACACTCAACACAGTCAGTGGACAGACTCGAGTCCCAAAACTTGTGAGGTGAATTGTGCTCATCAGGTGAAGCACCCAGGGTCTGGCAGCGTGAGCCACATCTACAGGAGAGAACATTTCAGTCCCACTTTCCCTGAGTTTTAACCCTTGCTCCTGTGCAGTAAAGGCATATGTGTGACCCATGTACTTGTTCCAGTGTGTTATCTGACACCGACAGGTGTTGACATGAAATGCATTTCGATATGAAAACACCAGGGCTCTTCTCTGCTGCCCAGAGAAAACACCTTTTACTTGAGAAATGCCTTTTTTTTTTAAATTAGCCATACCAGGATGCAGCTGAGCCTTGTGAAGGAATGCCCATTTCAAACCATACATTCCAAACCAGAAATCAGCTGTTAGAAAGACCAGCACACATAACATAATATAAAAGATTTTGGCCCACAAGTGTAGCCAAAAAAAAAAAACAAAACAAAAACCACAATTGTATTCCATCCTGTCCTAGTAAAATGCGTGTTTCATCTCCATTCTGTTGCATGCAGCCAATTTTTCCATACAGCTGTATTTACAGCATAATGTAGTCACTGAATGCAGCTATGATACCTTATAGGAACCTTTAATAAGACATCCTAACTTTTGTGTCCATCCACCAGGAATGTGCTGCCAGGAGATATCATATTTACAATATAAAAGGGGACGTATTTTAGATTTGTCCCAATTAACCTTGTAACGAGATGTATTGGAGTGCTTATTAATGACAGTAATGAGATGCAGACAAGACAATGCACAAACATCATTGGCATATAAATTGAATTAGTATACACAGATACCTTTATGCACTGGACATGGAGGGAAATTATGAAGAGGCAATTTTGTAGGGAAAAAAGGCTAATTAGAAAAAAATTCAATACTTTTCCTAGCTTGTATCCATCAACGTTAGAAAACCTGTTTGCCCACTGACTGAGGAATTGTTTCCACTGCTTTTACCGTACAAGTCACAAAACTAATTTTATGATGGTTCTCTTGGAAGTATTTACTACAAACAGAAAATATCCATTATCCTTGAACTACGTATTGTTCTGTTTAATTTACTTTGGTATAGATGCACGATTTAGAAATACATCTTCTCTCTCTTTTGAAAGCTACTCTAAATATAAGTTTATTTCTCATTGACACAAGTTTAAATGACCTTATTTACAAAGATCCCACAAGTCTAGATTTTGCAAAGCAGTATAAGAGCCCTAATTCCCTGCCTTAAAAACTAGCATTCTCAAATTATGTGGGAAATGTCCACTTAAAAATGTAGATACTCATGTGAGTAAACTTATTCACAAACTCAAGTGTCCTGTTCTACCATCACATACCTTCATTCAAGTTATGGCTAAATCCCATCCAACTTGGAAAAAATATAAGGTGTGCCATTAACAAAATGGAGACTTAAGAATGATTGTCGTGGACAGCAATAACAACAAACTGATTACCATGCTGAGCTTCATAATAGCATTTCACTTTCTTTTCATTACTGGAATTATAATAAACAGATAAATTACATCCACACATACACAAACAGCTAGGTAAGCATGGCTGAAAAAGTCAGAAAATCACTTTATCAGGGGAGTGATTGGATCTCAAAGGATAACAGAAATTATGTACAGTAAAAGTAATAGCTCATGCATGACTTATAGTGATCAGGAGAGGCAGGAGGCAACAGAATAAAGCTTCAGGTACCTCCGAGTTTTTCATATTATTACAATTGTATCCTGCCGTGTTACTTATTACTTCTTTAAAATACTAAATGAAGGGAAAGTATTTTTGCACGTGTTGTTTAACTCTGGAAATCATCACCCCCCCCAATAACTTTAATCCCCCCCCCTTTTTTTTTTTTTTTAAATTAGAAGGGGAAGAGGAATAAAGGAAAAAAGAACAAGTGGGAAGAGGAGGGAAAGGCAGCAACAGTCTCAGAAGGACTTAATGCAGTGAGTCAGACAAGTTGCAGAGGTGAAGGACAGGCCTCCAAAACATCAGAGCCTGTCCTCTGCCCCATCCCTCTCTGCAGAGCTGCCTGTGCCTGTGCAAGGGAAGGAACCAGGTGCCCAGAGACCGGGTGCCACCAATCCTGCCATCACTCAGCCAGCACTGTGGGGGTCAGGGCTGCTCAGCACCCCAGTCAGACCCCAAAGGGGGTTTCCCCCAAGAGCTGTACAATATTTAGCAGAAGGGTCCCAGACATGGGTGTGGAAGAGCCCTCGCCCAGGGAGGCTATAACCCACACGGGCAAACAGCGGGTGAGGCCACCCTGGAGCCACACTGAAGGGAAAAGCTCAAATCTTCTGGTCAGTGCACTACAATAAGCCAGTGATCTACACTTTCACCAGATGGATTTAAGCTAAACTCATGCAAAATCAGTAATTTTTCCCCTAATGCAACAGCTTCTGCTCAGTACAGGTTTGAAATCTGTGCTGTGAAGGGAGGGGAGTCCATTCCCAGAAACTCATCTCAGACTGGTGCCTCTTTTCTAAACTACTGTGGAGTTTTTAAAGTCTACAAAACTTAGCACGTGACCACGTGAAATGTTCAATATCACACCATGTGCTGTTGGTTTCAAGTTCATCCTCTGAGCTGCCACAGACAGGTTTAGGGGAAGCTGTCTGGGTTTTACACTCCTAGAAGATTTTACTGCTCCTTCACTTAGGGCTTTAAATATGAGCTGATGGCTACTGTGCACAGTACCTTAACTTCTCCTTTTTATTATACAATATTACACCGGTGAAATGATAAATGCAAAGCAAGGCATGACTGAGTGACCACAAAGTACTGGGTTGGGACTACCTAAGCTGCCAGATCCACAGGAGTGTATCAGCAGTGTCAAGCCAGCTCTTCTGCCTCAAATAAATTAAGCCCCACGTAAACTACTGTATGGGGTCTTTCACACTTGCCTTTGGAAAGAACTTGTTCATATGGCCAAATCTATTACCACTTTTAATTTTTTTTTTTGCAAGAGAAGAATTTATTTTAGTGCTCTTGCTTTGAGTGTCACAGCCATATGTAATTTTGTGGAAAGCTGTAGGTTTCCTTTATCTGGGCTACTACAGACCTGGGCTTGGCACCTTGACATACAGCAGGCACCATGCTGAGAATCAAGTGGGTACTAAAGTCTACTGGTGTTTCCTTTACTTTATACTCAGGGTTTGTGGAAGTTTTGCTCAGTTTGTCCTCATTTAGCAGAACAGAAAGCTCTGACTACCATCACTACCTCCCCTTAATATGCAGTCATGACTGAAAACAGGAGATCCAGAAAAACAATTAGCAAGCAGTCTAATTGAAATTGATACATTAAATGCCAGGAGATGAGTGGCATCAGGAACCAAAATATGCGCTTCATAAATTCTAGTTTTTAATTTGGGGATTTGTTTGTTCTTGCTGATGAAAAATCACAGCTAAGGGAACTAGGCACAAAAATCTTGCTACTGAACAACAAAAGAGCTAAATTAGCTACTGAATACTCATTGCCAAGGGCAATACATTCAACAGAGGATATGATAATGACAGATGAATCCTCACTAAACTCTCACTCTACAATATAAGTGTACAGTGTCTTAGACAGTTTCACTCATGCTCGAGTCACCTTCCTTCCACAGCAGCTGCTTGCAGCTCTGTCAGTGAAAGCCAGTAGAGGTATGGTTTCCTGTCATTAATATGACAGAATCACTCCAGTTTTCAGCTGACAGCACTGGATTTTTGTGGCTGTTCATGCCTTTTTCTTTCCTGCTCCTCCTTTGTATTTATTTTTTTCCCTGGGAACTTTATTCTCTTCCTTTCTCTGTTTCCCCTGTTACTGTCCCTTGAGCCAACACAGATTCCTACACCTTCTACAAACCTTTTTCACCTTTCACAAAGGTTGTTTTTCGTTCCAGACAACAATAGAAATGAGGTAATGATAGCACAAGGTGACTTCATTCAGTCCAGTGTCTTTCAAACAGATCCAAGACACAATCCGGTGATGAGCAACAAACTTTCAGCATTAAGAAACAAGAAAAGACTGGTCTGGTGTGGGTAAGACTCATTCCTGACTGTTCAAAAGCCCAACAGGAGGCCAAGCTTGTGAATCTTGTGGTGGTGGGTCCCCTTGGAAGAGTTGATTTTCCATGAAGTGAGATGCTCAGGTAATCCATAGCTGCCCTAATTGCACCCTCAGATGGACATTTTTGCTGTCAATCCTTGTTGTCAGGGATCCAGCATCTATCAGCCACTATCAGCCAAAAAATGCCATCCATTATGTGCACTAAACCACCATAAGTTTAACCCATCTCCATGTTTTTGCTTGGGATGTAAAAGTCCTGGAGCTGCTCGTGGGCTTGGCATGGGGACTTGCTATGCAAACACAGCATCGAGGTCATTGCTCACCCTGGCACAAACCTCGCTGCCTTTCTCACAAGCTCAGCCCCAGCCACAGCCATGCCTGCACAGAGCAATTACTCACTGTGCTCCAAGATTCAAATCAAACTTCCCCTTTAAGCTAAGCAAGCACATTCTTAACAAAGCCATCAAACCCATCAACATGCTTGCTAATTATTAGGAAAAAAACCCCATGGCCCATGCTCCCAGGATTCTGAAATTACCAGAGACCGATAGCAAGATCCAGCCGGAAGCGTATGAAAGTACCTTTGTTAACGTTCTTTTTGTTCCTTCATCAAATTCATTTTGTTTAGAAAGAATATTTCTCCTTATTTTCTTTTGCCAGATAAGCCCAGAACTGGGGAGCTTTTTTAACAAGGGCCAGCAAACAATGTAGAGCTTTGGAAAGAAACCATGTTTAGACAGGCAAACCACGGATAACAGCGATATTGTGTGTCAGGCAAGAGAAAGGAGGGACTACAAACTAATAATGACAGGGCTATTTATTACTGAATAACCAGCCTCTAATTTTAGAAACACAAGATCTCCTATTTTCTATTGTTCATTTTAATTAGTATTTTCCCTAAATAGTCTCCCTCTTCCTATATGCTATTTATACAATTGCAGAGAAAATATAAAGTACATGCAATGTTAGCAGAATGGCAACAAAACATGCTGTGAGTGGTATGGGAGCTGTGCATTGTCTGCAGCAGGGACAATCTAGGGAATGATTTTGTCTTTTGCAACAGGACATTTTTATTTCCTTGTAGAGAAAATATTTGGCTTTTAGTATCCCACCATAGCACCCCATCCCATAGACACAGATTTACATGAAGTACTTCAACCCTGTAAATAGGGTGAAGTAGGTAAATATTTCTGTGAAGAACAGCCTGGAGCAGCTGGAGGAATCAGCCCTGAACTGGGCTCTCTCTCTTTAAAATTCTTTTAGGTTTTTTTTCCCTTACCAAGCTGACAAAATGCTTGGCAGTGGCTCAGAGGCTGGTGCACTGCAAGATATCCTGCCTTGCTGTTTCCTTGCACTTCCCTCATCTGCTGTAACCACTTGTTTCTTGACATAAGTAGGTGAGAAACCTGTGATTTAATATGCAGGGGCCCTCAGCTACGCCCTTCACTCACACAACGAAGGGCATTTGGGAAAGGGATACTTTCATCATGGGCAGACAGGGTTTGTGTACCCTCAGAGTACCTAAATATGCTACTCAGAATGATGTTGGATTTCTCCTTCTTTTTCCTGTAAGATGACAAAACATTTTCTGCCTGATGGCAAAGAAGTCAAACAACCATAAAAATGGCTGCACTGGGCAAAAGTCCTTCTCACCCTGGGTGTGCCTCCACCTCCAGACACAAGTAGATGCCTGGGCAGTAAACAGTGACAGGTCAAGCTTAAAAAAAATTTCTTCCCTTAAATACTACTTAACTCAGGTTTTTAGTGATGTGCAATTTACTCCTTTTAACAGCAATCTGTGGATTCCTCCTCTGAGAACTTGACCAGTCTCCACCTGGACTCGTGGAAACCCTTTCTGCAAGGAGCTTCTCATATGCAAAAATCCTACAAAATTTTTCTAAGCTTGAACTCAACTCTTCTAAATTATTTTGAGCTTCACTTATGATCCTCTTGCATACAGGGACTTGAGAGCAGATTTTCTTTTGACTAGAGCACATATTTTCTAGGCACTCTCCAAAAGTTCCAATGCCCTCACTCTTATTAGTACTAACTTAAAATCCCAAATAAAGGAAAGTAAAGGAAACAGAAGTGGCAAATTTAAAGGGGAACACAAAAAAGGGCAAACTGGCTTTCTATAGGAGAGTGATGCTGCTGGGTTTAGTTGCCTCTGCTCATTTGTGCCATCTCCTCACCACATTTCCACAGGGAATGCATGTGTATTTGACACTATCAGCTCTTACAAATACGGGTGGGAAAGGTGCATTTGGTTAATAATGCAGGGGCTCTGAAAAAAGGGTCCAGCTAGAACCAAATTATACAGATCAGTGTAAAATGCTACTTGTTTCTGAAAGGGATTCAAACTCAAATATTTAAATTTATCGCATCTCCAAGTCTTATAAATGCATATCCCAGGAGGGGAAAATAAATAAATAAGCAAAATCTGTAAGAGCAGTGTAGATCTCAGCATAAAAGACAAGAGGAAATGGGTTTAAACTGAAAGAAGAGAAATTTAGAATAATGTCAGGAAGAAATTCTTCCCCGGCACAGGGTGCCCAGAGAAGCTGTGGCTGCCCCATCCCTGGAAGTGTCCAAGGCCAGGTTGGATGGGCTTGGAGTAACCTGGGACAGTGGAAGGTGTCCCTGCCCATGGCAGGGGGTGGAACAAGATTATCTTTAATTCCCCTTCCACCCCAAACCATTCTGCAGTTCTGTGACAGAATATTCTCCCCTGGTTGCTCGACCCCCAGGACCCCCCTGCCTGCACTCCGGAGGGTTTTTGAGAGAGCATTTCCCACCGCCAGGACCAACTGCAGTTGGCTGCTCCTCCTGACGTGACAAGAAAGCAGAGAAAGGCAGTCCATGCTGGGATGTTTTGCCCTTGGGCAGGACTGAAGCTCGTACGAGGACTCAGGCGTTCCCTTCATTGACAGACTCGCTTCAGCCGTCGCCAAAAGTGCAGCGAGAGAGCTGGCAAAAACCAGCTGAAATTCAGTTTCTGTTGTGTTGTGCCATGATCCTCCACGAACTATTGGTGCCAAGTTTTAAGCAACTCCATGTGCAGCGTTTTGTAAATCACTTCCAGTTATGCAAATAGCATCATTAAAACATTTGCATATACCCGTAAGTTTCTGCTTCAGGTCCATATGCCCAGGCTGCAGGAGAGGGCAGAAAATAACACCTCAGCGTGGCATGAGGCAGGTACGTGCGCGGAGGGAGGGGAGCAATGGGAGCAGAGAGGTGCAGAACGTCCCTGGCTGCCCTGTGAGAGCTGCTCCAGGAGCCCCAGGAGCTAAAACCTATTTTGCAAAGAAGAAAAATGCAAAACACACTCCCCTCTGCTCTAGGCAAGGAGCAACTGGCGTGAGCGAATGGTCTGTGACATCTACAGTGATGGGGACACCTGTCCTTAGACTTGCACAAAGGTGGGGCTTTTTAACCACTTATCCCACTCACTTTAATACTCTCCCACTCTGCAAGACCTTGTAGCATCAAGGCTTCCTCAGCTAACGACATGCAGCACGAAAACTTGAGAAATGTGTTTGGAGAAAGGAGAAAACCACCCATGTGCAATCTGGAGAGTCATTGCAGGGGTACAGACCACAGGGACCTCCGAGGAAATGAGGGATGGGGTGGCTCAGTTTTAAGAAAACAAGTCAGGCAGGGCATTGGAGAGCAGAGTCAAACACATAAAAAGCTGCTGCAAAGAACGGGGAGGAATCTATTTTCCATGCCCATGGCAGAGGGGAGAGGCAGTAATAGGATTAAATTGAAGGAAGAAAGATTAAGGTTAAACATTAGGGAAAATTACTGAACAATGAGGCTAAGGAAGCACTAGAACAGATTGCTTGGGAAGAATGGAGAGACTGACCCTGGAGGTCTTAAAAAATAGATTAGACAAGTGTCCATCAGATATGACAAGTACAGGTGGTCTTGCCTTAATCTGGAGAGAGAGGAAGATGGGACTGATACCTGTCCTGCAGCTTGGGGAAACAGGCAACACACGAATCAGACCTATCATATCCCAACCTGCAAAAATATTTTAAGTAACATTTTTAAACTACTAAAAACCAGTCAAAATTGTAGTCCTCCTGGGGAAAAAAATCCCCAAACATCACATAATGCTCTTCTTATTGTATCACAGCCCTGATTTTAGTCTTCACATGTTTAGGTTTTTGTATCATCAGTCATGCTCTGATGAAATCGTAGGGATTTCTCAAAGCTATAAAAAGGTAATTTTGAAAGATTCCAGTTTATAAAGGGAACATTTTCATTATTATTTTACTTAAAAGGAAAAACATTAGGAAAGGAAATAATTTAACTGACTGATACAACTGGAAAAATTTTAATTGTTTTTTCATGTTTCCTCTCAATTATCTTCAATAAACACCAGTTACATACTTCATTCACTGCAGTCATAAAATAGAAAACCAAGCTGAAAATGCCAAATTATTTGTTGAAAAACTATCTTTCAGCCCAGCTCTATAATGAAATGTAAATACTCATCCTGTAAACCCTTCAACACATGCCTAAGTCCATAATGACTAGGATTATCTGGTCATAATGCCATATCCCTAAACTTTCTGTAACATGCATATTTGACAAAATAAAGTGGGCAAACCCACTGTCCAGAAAAGGCAAACCAAACCGCGCTGCATTTGTTCATAGAAAAAAATAAATAACTTTTTCAGCTTCTTATTCTCCCTAATTCCAGAGCTGTTGCAGAGCTGAGTATTACTAGCCATGTTTTTGAAGGATAAACCAAGCCTGTGCAGCTCACCCCGTCCCACACAAGAAAGCCGAGTCTGGAGAAGAAGCTGTCAGAGATTTTGGATGTGTTTAATTCAATGAGAATTTTCCATCCACTCCCATGAAGCCAAGTTTTCTCCCCAGATCTGCTGTTGCTCCAACAAGTGAGGCGTGCTGTCATGTGGCTTCCCTTACTCAGACATACAGACCTAACACAGATGAGTCTATTTATGGATGATTAGAAATAAATCTACAGAACAGAGTCCTAGAAAAAAGTAGAGGAGAGATTTGCCAGTGCAAACAGGTGCAGAACGTCATCTGGAGGGGACCTGTGCTGCAAAATGAAGCATTTTGCAGGATGGTATTTGAGATAAAAATACAAAACAGTTTACACTTTATGTGTAAATGATCAAAGAATCCTAAACAGGCTAGTGAGGCTAATTTTTGGCTTGGACATCCACATGGGAAAGACAGTCAGGTTTCCTGCAATCCTCATTAAACACGAGCAGTGACTGGCATGGCTTCTGCAGACCACCACTCCTACCTGTGCAGAAAACACTGAGCATACATTGGTCTCTTTACACAAAATCATTTTACTGTTCAATTACAACAACTGAACTAATAAGATATAAACAGACACAAAATTCACACTGCCAGCTTCATAAACAAATCTTTACCCGTGGCCACAAAACATCCCCAAAAGCAGCACTCCTGCCTGGCATTAACTCATTCACAGCAGCCCACTGAAGAAACTCTTTCTGCCACCTTGTGTTAAAGAACATCTGCTCAAAACCAAACCACTGCCCTCAGAATAATAATCCCACAACTGCCAAGGTGAAGATCCCAGGCCACAGCCTCGTGGCAGCATTTCTGCCCAGGGGGCACACTCTGTAGACAGGCACATTTTTCTTAAGAGTCCCAGACAATAGGAAGGTGCATAAGTGATAACATGCCAAGAAAGATAAGGCTGAATTCTGAAAGAGGGGATTTTAGAAAGCTGGGCGTCCCCCTTCTCTACCCCTCAAGAACAGGGAAAGGTGCATAGCCCCCCCAGCTGACCTGCCACACCTCTCCTCTTTAATCAGACTGAAATATTTAAATAAAGGCATAGCAAAAAGGCATCATTAAAAAAGCAGGGCACACTAATTCTTGAACAAAAATACATAATTCATAACGAAAGTTCCCAGTTTGTCAAAAACCTTAAATTCCTAATGCTCCAAATTCTTTGTGAGCTGTGTCCTATATGACAGGTTCAATATGACACATCCCTGCAGGCCAGCACAACCTTCTGCCTGCCCTAACAGGTCTGATGGATAGCAAAACGGACTTAGGATTGGTCTTTTAAAAGAAAACACGATTCGGATTACTCATCTAAGAGCACTAGTTATGCAAGTTTCTGTGTCAAAAGAGTTTCTGGAGAAAGAGTGATCTGTGAAAACAACATTATAATTTGTTCTCCAATTAAAGCAACTGTAGGAGTAGGCATGTTCTGTTAGAGCTTGGTTTTGGTAGGAAACGTGGTCAGCTAGCAGAAGATTTGGCTGTGAAGGTCTGTCCAAGCCATTCCAAAGCCGGTATAACGTGCAAATAGTCCAACTTGTGTATAAAGGAAACTTTTATGCACATTCCTGACTGATTCCTGCACTGAGAAGTCAACGTTCAGATCCTGAGGTGTTTGCTAGCACTTGGCAGGGGGGAACATCAGTGTTGTGCTGGTTTTAAAAGAATTAACAGATTTTCGTTGCGTGCAGAGTGGAAGCACCACTGCTGCATCTCTGTGGTGGACGGAGAGGAAGAAAAGCATGTGCCAGATATCCAATCAGGATATAGAACGTCTTTGGAGTTGAGCTTGCCTTTGATTGTAGAAAGAAACAAAAAATGGGACCTTGAGAGTAAGTAAAAGGTGATAAAAATGAAACAAGATGAATCACTGAAGACCTCATAGAAAAAGATACCAGAACAGGTGGCCATCCAAAGCTATGGAAAGATCAATTTCCAGCATGGAAAAACATGCTAAAGGAAGGAAAACTACACCAGAAAAAGCATTTTATTAGAAACAGATTTGTTAAAAAAAAAACCCCAAAACTATTTTTAAAAACCAGTTTTCAACAGTGCTGCAAACATCTCTAAAGTTTAAAAGGATGATTCTTCTTATCCTCCATATATTTCCATATCATTTAGCACAGAATAAAGACCCATCAGTTTAATTATACAGCTAAAGACAGGTGGTTGTTGTTGTTTGCTTTGATGGTGATGCACTGCAACAATAAACAGGCCTGTTATTTCTATATCAGCATATGGGTTCTTTCTTTGATGATACAACACCTGTGGTTACAGTGTATGTTGAACCGGAGAAAATACCTCCTGGAAACATCTCCACAGACTTAAGATTTCAAATTTAGAACAACAAAAGCTCCGCTTGAGTCCCCTGTTGTTGGAAGGAACAGCAATTAATTATCAAAAAAGGAACCAAAACATTACCATCAATCCTGCTGACAAGAGGTGCTGGTGGTTGCAGTGGACAGGGACAATTATGCTCATATCACAGGGCTACAGACAACTTCTGAATTACAATTACACCAGGAAACTCACTACAAATATCACAGATGAGTACCACTGAACAACATTATCAGGACTGGCTTGAAACATACGTTACACTAGTGCTGGGGGGAAATAAAACATACCCCAACTTTGGAAGAAATGCTTGTCCAGGCAAAATATACGTTAAAAATTTCCCATTTCTGCAGCCTGTGCAAAGAAAGCACCAAAAAAAAAAAAAATCTTGTGCTGCAATAACTATTTTAAAGATATTTAGTATCAAATGTTACTAATATTCACTAAGTAAAAGTGTCCAGTTGGAAAGTTTTCAAGTGCACGTAGAAGAAATGCACCCTTGAAGGTTTTTCTCATGGAGGTAGTCACGACCATGCTGATGAATTCATCAAAAGAGGACAACCCAAGGGTCTTTGCAAGACGTGCTGCAACTTGAGCAGGCACCACTAGGGCAGATGGGCAGGCCAAGACAGCTCATCATCTACATCATTCTCAGACTCTCTCACTGGCAATGCCGTTTGCCCAGGATTCTCTTCATATAAGTCCATGGTGAAAAATGGAGATGGAAGAATCAGGAAAATAAAATCAAAGCAGAGAAATTATAAACCGGGAAAAAAACCCTTTCCTTTGCGGTGGACTCTGAAATAGGACACTGTGTGGTATTTTCATGTCAATATTTTAATATCAAGGAGGATACAAGTCCTGGGCATTTGCTGTAATGGATTAAATTGTCTTTAGAAAGAGAAGGTTGCAAACTCCAACTGAGCACACCTGTAAGGCCAACTGAAGTGACCTGGCCCTACTTTGTGTTTAAAAACCTTGGGTGAAGAGAAAAATGACTAAAGAACAATCTGAACACAGGAAATGGGGAAGAAATAAAGAGGGATAAAATTGGAAGGCGATAATTAAAGAGATGTTAAGAAATCCTATAAATATAGATTCCAAGATGGAAAATTCAGCAAACAAACTTCAGTAGTTGGCATTTCTTATTCTCAGTCCAGGTTTCTTTCCATCAGTGGATCTCAAAGCAGTTTACAAATATTAACTGATAATATTTGTTCTTCTGCCAAGTTCCCATTGACAAAAATCACATCTGTTAATGCAACTAAGAAATGGAATATAGTTTTAGTCATGAAGATTTGAAAAGCTTTTGGATGTTCGGTTTCAAAATATAATCTCTAAAGTTTTCTAAAGTAGCTGACCTGGGAAAGGAAGGTTTTCAGGCTGCTCTTAACATCTACAATTTCCATCAGCAGGGAGTTTTTAATCAATCCTCCAGTGTCCCAGTTAAAAAAGTACTGATCAGTGAGAATAACTACATGACACAGACCTAACGGCCCTTTAATTCAGTCCTTACTTGTTAGATATGAAATAGCTGAGCTTGGATTTACAGAATGCTTTAAGTTCACTGATCACATCCTCCTCTGCTGTAAATTGGCATTCTCACTGATTTTAACAGGGTTCTAATACTTTATTCCAGTTGAATAACAGGACAAATATCACTTATGACATTCCCACTGTGGTCTCATAGCACACAAAATTTAAAAATCACTCTATTTTAGATAGCCACTGTTAAAACAACAAAAAAAGACACAATATAGCCTAGAGTGGCATAATAGTATTCTGTGATTATGCTATCTTGACATCATTTGCCACTTCTACTACAACCTTTTTTTCTTTGCCATGTTCCCATTCTTCCAGAAAATAAAATCTATAATATGTAATAATTTAGAATTAATATCTTGATTCCCTAGATCCTTTAATGAATTCAAATGCACCTAGGGAATCCAACCAAAGACATCTGTTCATGAATAGTGAGAATTATTACCAAGTCCTGGTGGAGACGGCAAGATGCCATCTCTTCCTGAAGTACCTCCCAGCTGAGAAATCAACTGTCTCCTGGCTGAATTTCCTTGTGTCAAGGTTTCACCGTGTTATGTCTCTTGGGATTACTTACTAACAAGAGCTTCCTCCCAAACTTTTACAACCCCCAGAAAGAAAGAAGACGAGCCTGGCATTCTTTTTGCTGTCCAACTACACGTGCATACTACCTTTACCATACAAAATAACGATGGCCTCAGTTAATACAAATTACTACTCCAAACTTTCACAAATCCGTTTTTAATCATCTTTGGGTTTAACTGATTTACCCTAAACCCCTCTGACTGCCAAAAAATTAACATTTCATTAGACAAATCATAACCTACTCCCTATTCTCCAAAATCCAACCCATCTGGAAATATTCTACCTCATCAAATGTCAGACTTGCACAGTATAATGGGAAACTATTTTTATTTAAAAACCACACATACATAAACATAGCAAGTGTGATGCATCTATACTTATAGATGCAGATCTAGAAATATCACCACACCCACATCCCACCCACCACTCACTACATTCCAGAAGATGTCCACTGCCTTTACCAGTTACCATCTTACTTCTTCCTCACTCTTTGCAAATCTTCTCTCCCCCTTCCAAACATCCATCAGAGATTAATTTACCTCTACTGTCAGATATGTAAACCATCAGCAGCTTGTTATATTGAAGAGGTTAAATGAAACTTTTGACATGACTTGTGTTTAAAATCCATCTTTAGCTGATGGCATGTCATCAGCTAGAAAATGTGTAATCAGGAGAGCAGACCTGAAAGTCTGAAAAGTCAGAGAATGCAAAGTTCTGCTGGAGGCTTTTCTTTCCTCTCTCTTTTTTTTTTTTCCCTTTAATTTAACAAGTTCTAAAATATATTTTCTATTTTTGGCTTCAAGTGTGGCTATGGTCTGAACAGTGACTGTGTAAAAATGGCACCTTCCTACTCAAAAGATCTGCTCCTTCTATGCATTCTGAGAAAAAAAAAAATAAAGCTGCTTCAGAAAAACTATGGACCCAGTCTCCAAACGGATAATCAAGGTATGGGAATGCAACATCAGTTTGAGACCTGCCCCTTGGTTTTCCTGCTTTGTAATTTGTTAGGCCCACATAAATAATACACATAGAGATGCATGTGTTTTAATCTTTCTCTAAATTGTCAGTTTGTCTTTTGTTGGTTCGTTTTTGTCTTTTTACCAGTTCCTGTTTGCAGCTGTCAGCAGCACATCTGATGGTCCAGGAAGGATGGACAGCTACAACATGTTTTGTTCACACACATCCGGCATTACACACCAGGCTAAGGCACATCTCTTGTGCCTTCCAGCACCCAAAGTGCTCAGAATCACATAGCCATGGCGATTTTACCCAAATTCTGCTTGAAATCCTATTATCTGACCATGCATCTTGGCTGGACATTTATGTCCCAAACGCCTGTCTCAGACCGGTCGTATGGACAAAAGGTTGAGGAACAAATTGCAGTGAGCTTCTCTACCCTCAGGTCATGGTCCAAACAACACAGCACGTGCACCTGCCCCCTCAGCAACAGCAGCCCTCTGCACCCCTCACACTGGTAAGATCATACACGTCGGAAGATGATCATGCAGGAGAGCACTGCAGGGCCACAGAGCCCAGTGTATCTGCTTTTGTATCTTCTTTACCCTCAGTTCGCAAAGCCACTTGTTTTAACCCAGTCCACGGTGGTTCTTACGAAGACAGTGAGGACCCTGTTTCACAGCCAGTAGTACAAGTCATGGGCTCACACTCACAGGACACCAACTCGTCACATCTCCCACTCCAGGAGCTCTCCCTGCACGATTTCTAATGAACCAGCGAGACACAGTGACCACAGAATCCCCAAAGAGCTGTTCCCGTTGATTCCCAGACTACAGCCATCATTTAACTCCTGCACCAGCTTCTCCCTGACACTACTGGCTCACAGCCAAATCACCTCCAATTCATCCCCTGACCTGTGAAACACTGATTTGGGATGTTCAACCCCTGTTTGATATTACACATGTTCTGATCTGTTCAGTGTTTTTTCATGCTTTCTCACTCACTTTTATCCATAGTACTTTCATTCCCCACTAAATTATCCCAATGCATTTCATTAAAATATCTCATCATCAGAGGTATTATTCTCCACTTTCTACCTCTTTTACCTCGTGTGGATTGATTAAATCAGCATGATGGTAGCTGAGTAGTGTTTAGGACTCAGTGTGACCACATCTGATTTGTTAATAAAGGATTTTCCTTTCTCTGGATGCCAGGGGGGTGCAACTTGACGTTCACTTTATTAGTGCCTTTTCTATTTAGAAAATCAGTTACTGAAATTGTTCCAGGTTAGTTTGTTTAATCAAAAGCACCAGATAAAATTAACACAATATTGACAGAAAGAGAACTTTAAACTCTGCAACTGTGCCAGTATTAGCTGCTCCAAGGTAATTCTTGCAGTCTCGTTCTAACTTGCGGAAAACTTGGGATAATAATACCTTAATAATAATAATACCTTAAATTTATACAGCAGTTGTTCTCCAGAACTATCCAAAGGCACTTTAGTGACTATATATAGTCATTACTTCAGCTACCACCAAACTGCGGCTACCTTAGGATGGAACAAAGCACTCACTTGCAGCTCCCTGCATCTCTTAAACTGGGATTGAAGAACAAAAAGAAATTCTCTGTCATTTCAGGTAAGCAGTTAAGTACACAGAGGGCTGATCTCCAGGAGACCATCCACAGGACAGCTCGCCCCAGTCCTGGGCAGTGTTTCCATGCTTGGTTAGACGTCCCAAGTGCCTGGGATATTTGTGTTTTCCATGCACATAAAATACCTGTTGTCTTTCTTAGTGGGGATGTCTCAACCTGCAGCAAACCCACGAAGGGAGGATAGTGCCCAGAAGACTAAATGACACCTCAAAGCCCTAAGAATGAATGTCTTTTCCATCTTGTCAGTCCACAAAGCCATGGCTTCCCGATATTTGCAATTCCAAATTTTCTGTGTGTTCAGTTATTTTCACGGTAATTTGCACCAGAATTTGAGCCTTTCACCATGTGCTTGTCACTAACTCCTTTGCTGATAAAAGTGGGAAGATTTCATCTTGTTCCTAAGTCCCTGCTTGCAAAAATACCTCTTTTTCTGCATGCAAACAGCAGAATTTGTTGAGTGAGAAGCCTTATTTCTACATGTGCTCTTCTCTCTCTCTCTCCCGCCCGCCACAGTCCCTACATGGCTACTCGGTTTCTTGGCTACAGCAGCCACCAGCAAGTTAACAACATGTCCCCCTACATGCTTGGCGAGGCTCCACGACGTATCTGCTGGCCCATTCTCTTGCTTGAGAAATGCTAAAAAGCATTGCTGGCATTTACATGTCTCATTGCTGTGCTGCCATCGGCCCAAACACTCCTCCTTCCCCTGCCTTCCCACCGGGTACCCGAGCGGCAGGAGCAGACGAGGAGCATCCTAACCCAGCCTCATGTGGCGATTCCAGCCTCGGGACTGAACGGCCAGGCTTGCTGGAAGCCTGCTTCTGGATAGGGGGATCTGCAGAGTAGAAGGTCGACCTGTAGTGGCGAGACCCATGGCAACAATATGGGAAGCGCCACGATTTACAGCACTGGCAACTGGTGCCACAAGAAACTGCTTCAGCCATATGGTCTCGCTCCAGAAATAAACTCATTACACCAGATAAATACTGTTTCTGGGCATAGTGGAAGCATTTATCCTCTCTGGAAAGATGCAACACGCCTCGGGACATGGCAAGAAGCCTGGGATCAGATGACCCAGCTGTTCCTACCAAGTGCTATCACCCTGAGCTGGTCGGTCCTTGTAAAATCTCCAGTTCCGATTGTCTTCCCCACAACCAGAAGGTCTTGCTGCCTAAGCCTTAATCCCATTTGGATGTGGGCAACCAGTGGAGCTGGAGCAAGGCTGTATTTAGCCTTTTATGGTCAGACTGAACCAAAGAACAGCCTCCTTCAGGCATCTTTCCCCACAATTGAGGCACACGCAATTAGATGACGGCAACAGCATTACAGCATTGGGAAAATGCTTGCTTGGTCAGAGCGCTCATACCTGTTGGAGCAAAGTCCCCACGGGATGTTTACAAATGGTTTGTCAAAGCAGAGCCCTAAGCATGCTCATGGTACCCTTTGGAGACACCACCAGCACCAGTTAAGGTGATGCTGCATTTGTAATACATGATTTTCACACCTCGTGTTCTGTGGAGTGTGTGAGGTGGCACCAGGCTCTGGTGGCGTTCGGTCCCACAGAGGTGCTACGAATGTGTCGGGGCACCTGACGCTGGCAGCGAGCTGTGAGTGTCACTGCAGGGCCAGCACTGCCTCCGAACGGAGCGGGACCTGGATGATTAACTCTTAAAGGAAGGCTGCATTGTGCTCCTAGGTAATTTTACTCTGGCATTGATTTGAGGTGCAATTTGAAATTCATGACAATCTATGTAAATGTGCTTGTGACACTGAAGAGACACACAGTGCGGATTATGCGTGACATCTTAAGAGCACACAGATTTTTTCATAAATACTTATACAGTATCTGCCTTTTAGACATCCTGGACGTTCTCTGCTCTTGGGTTACATCCATCACATTTAAAATAACCCCCATGATTATATCAATACAAAAGAATTTAGTTTGGCTTCTAATTCTATCTGCAGATTTAATAATCTTCTCCCTGTAAATGTAGCAGAGAATAAGATATTTAAGGGTCACAGGTACTGATCGTCCATCTTTTAAAGTGGGAAATGTAAGAGGAAATGGAAACGGTGAGGAGGGGAAAGGAAATGCTGGAGAAAGGAGGAGAAAGCAGCACTCCCTCCCTCACTTTATTTTCCCTACGCATTGATAAGGCTGCTTGACCACAAGGAGGACAGTGGTGATATTCTGCTGTTTCTAAACACAGAACGGCCTCCCAAACGTCAATAAAACAGCCATGAAGAATTAGGGACAGACGGTGATGTCCTAAAGCAGACAGTGTGCTGACACTGTAGATAACCCTAAAGGGGTTAAATCCAAAACGAGTTACAGAAAGAGGCGCTTTCATGAGTGAGATAAATATGACTAATGCACTTTTACTAGAGACAGTTAAAAATAAAACCTTAAAGAAGAAAAACCCGCATTCATTTTACTCGACAGACACTATTATTTCTAGATATTTCAGATTCATTTGCAAGTTAGGAAAATTGCGGCTGGGGGAAAAAGAAATGTTAGCAATCCCATTTACAAGCAGAAATTCTACTGTGTTGAGTCATAAACTGCCCCCTTGCCTCAGCTGTATTCGGCTCCGGAGTTAAATCTATCCTTGTGCTCTTTCCTCACCTCATTTAGCAGTGGGGATATCTCTTGGATTAATTAGAGCAATCCTCTCACTCAATAACAACCAATTGTTTCCTGGTCAACCATTCTGCGTAATTGTTTTCTTTGATCCATACAGACTGAGGATATTTTTTATGCGCAATTACCGCGGCCGCCCCTGGGGCGCTGCGCGGGGCGCGGAGCCGGGCGCGGGGCCGCTTCCCGGCTTTGCACCGTTCGGCGATGCCGGCAGAGGGCAGCCAAGCAGGAATAATCCCAGCCGAGCAGGGATACTGGCTCCAGGTACTCCTCAGATCAAACAACTGGCCTCAAAACCTTTTTTTCCCATCTCCCTCTCCAGTTTTTCCCTCCCCTCCCTCCCTTCCCGACACGCGCATCCCTGGCAGGGCAGCTGGCTGCTTCCTCACCCAGCTCTCTCCACCTGAAGAAGAGGCACTGCACTGCCCAGATAAGTGGTGAGATTTTTAAAAGACATGTTTACTAGAGGAAAAAAAACCCTCCGTCCTGAAAAAGTGACCACCAGAGTGGTAACTGGTGTTTGCGCAAGCTTCCAGTGTTACTGCGTGATCTCGTTCTACCGAACAGCAGGAAGGCAGTCGTGCTTTTTATCTTCAAATTGTAACAGCAAACAAAGGGGAATGTGGTTTTGCAGTGGAAGAACTGGTAGCTACATCCTCGCAGGAGGGCTAAGACCTAAGGCTCAATCTTGAAAACATTCATTCATGGAAAACTTGAGGCTTCTATGACTATCCTTCATGAGCTTACACATGGATGTCTTCTATAGATATTTATAAATACCAACATACATATAAAATAAATGTAAACACAAAATTTCTTCATTTCTTACTTTCTTAATTTCTTACTTCCTAATTTCTTACTAAATAAGAATTTCTAATTCCTTAAAATTTGTGTGTGCATATATATTTATAATTGCTTGGATCCTTTTAAGGAAACGTTTCCTTTTTTAAGGAAAAATCATACTTGAAATAGGATTTCAGCCATCAGAAAAGAATGTGACGTACACAACAGCAAAATAACACCAAAACATCATCTATCTTAGGGAAAAGCATTCAGGCTACTCCCAGGAAGTTTCAGGGATCAAGCTGAAAGACTTTAAACTACTGGGAATGTTCAGCATATTTAGGAGTCAATGTGTATTCCAACCTATTTCACTTTAATAGGATGATTGCTCATGAAAATTCCTTACTCTTCCCTCCAACTTGAAAAGAAAATAACTAAAACATTAAAAAAAATTGGTTTGAGCAACCAGTTATTTAAGAGTGCAAACATGACCAAGATGCTCACTTTAAGTTGGACATTTTACTCCCTTCTGACCACAATTTCCTCCTGCTTGAGAGCATGGGAGGGACAATAGGGATGCTGCTGGATCTCCCGTTCTCCAAGGCCAGACCCTGCTCCCCTTTCTCACCCCCACAGCCTGGGAAGGAGAGCAGGGCCAGGATGTGTCTCATGATGAGCTGCTCTGGCTTGGGTACAGCAAACAGCTTCCACCTCTTCCCAAGATTTCTGCTCCCCGGGCCTCTTCTGGCCCTGTGGTTCTGTCACATCATTTTTCCTTTAGTCAACCAAGCCCAGCCCCTTGTTCTCCTTGGGATGTGTTTGAAGGCAGTAAGGGTTCTTGGGGAACAACAACAAGACCTCACCTCTAACCCTGCTTTAAAGTGCCACCTATCAGGATGGGTAAACTGAGGCATTCACAGCCTCTCTCCGATCCAGTGGCCACACCCCTCCTGCACCTGCAGAAGCAGAGGTGGGCCATCATCACCCCTCAGATACCAGCCATGGATGTGGCCCTGGTCTTACAACACCACAAAGTTATTTCAAATTCTATTTTTGGAGAGAGTATCTACTTTAGTTTTAGGTTATTTTACGGGTCCATCACTAGGTGCATCCCTCTATCAGCTCACAAAGGACAGTGGTTGTTTTCTCCTTTTTATAAGTAGCAGGCAAAGCTACTGTCAAAAGAATGTTTTTACAGTAGTGGAAATAATCAGTGCAAGGCTAGTTTTTAAAACCTGCTCCTAAAGTGCTTGGAACATTAAACAATTATTTATGAACACTTGAAACATTAGCTGTTCCACTTGAAACCATTGGCAGGGCTTTAATAACAGCCCAAGCAATGCTCTGGAAGCAACACCAAGGACTCTCGCTAGTCACAAACCCTTTATTTCATTTTTAAAGCCGCTGTTACTGCGCACCAAAATTAAAAGGTTTATCACTATGATTAAAACAAAATCTCATCACCAGCCTGAGCATCTATTCCTTTCAATGCTCCGCTGAGACATTCCCTTCATTTTTTGACTGTTTGGCATGCCTTTGCTTTCCTTTGCTTCTTCCTAAAACTATTTATTCCTGGGGAAAGCTTGACTGGGGCACTGCCTGCCCTCTCTCGCAGGACTTGGGTGCATTTTCACATCAAGGAGGCCAATTGACACCAGGTTAAATAGATTTTCTAATCAGGATTGCAAACTCTTTGATAATGCAAGTACCTTAAACTTTTACTAAAATAAAACTCTTTCTGTTAAGAGAGGGAAAGGGGAATTCAATGACAGATTTCTCAATGACAGCAAAGACCACATTTACTGAAGTTTGCAGGTGTGCTTGTTCCTGCAGCCCACGTTGCCCAGGGAAACAAAAGCATTCAACCATCTTAATTTAATTTATTAACATCAAGATGTTCCAGCCCAAAGCAGAATCCCATTACATGGGGTGCAGCACAAGCACATGGTCCCACCCCTAGGATGGCACCTTTTAAGAGAAAGGAAAGGAAGATGCTTTTCCACTTTGCAGCGAGGAAATCAAAGGGCAAAGAGACTGAGGCCCACTTGGGGAGGGGCTGCCTGTCCCCTGGAAGGGAAACCCAATCCTTTATCAACATACCTGTGCTCCTGGGTCTGGTACCTCCAAGCAATACACACTCCAAATTGAACCCACTCTGTATCCAGCATCCTAAACCTGCCCTACACGAAGACCCAAGGAGGGAGGCATTTCACAATCCCCTTTTAAATTTAAACTCTTATTTCAGTTAAACAGTTTTTGTCCAGAATGTGAAAAAGCTCTGGCCCTGCTCCTGGGAGAACACAGCAGCCATCACTCAGCTGTAGCCAAGTACCCAACAGGGCTCCTTTGTCATTCCTCGTCTTGTGGTTATGATGTTGATCTGAACAGTTAGATTTATTGATTAATTTTTGCACAGAGAAGGATGGAGGCAGGCAGGGGGCACAAAGGTCTTTCCCACCTTGACACAAAGTTGTTGGCTGTTCAGTGAAGGAATCAAGCAGCGGTCACTTGACCACGTGTGATAAACCCAAGCCTTACCAGAAAGGCCACATTCCACTGGATCGAAGGGAAAGCAGGCAGCATGGTGTTAAGAAATAACTGAGGCAGAAAAAGCAGCATAAAGAATATGAAAGACATGAATGCCTGAGGAAATGCAGATTTTGGGGAATCTGTGAGTAAACAGGCATATGACTGACTGAGCCAAAATATATACAGGATTTCACAATATTTAAATCATGGATCTTTGTGTTCTTAAAAATAAATTAAAACTATACCAATGCTTACACATGGGGATCTGACGCATGCTGGGTGCTACCAAACCTGCAGCCAAGGGCCTCATCCTGCAGCCTCCACAGGAGCAGGGCTGGGAGCTGTGCACAGACCCCGGGGAGCTCACACTGACACCAGTGGGAGCAGAGGCAAACCAGTGGTGAGTGGCTTTAATCTCCCACATGAAGAGCCCTAACAGCATTTGAGAATCACACAATAGAACGTGCATTATCTGCTGTGGACCCTGTGCCCTCTTTTTAAGGTGGCTGTTAACTTGGGGAAGGTACTGTGCCAAAGGAGCGGAAAAACTATTTGATCACATTCGGTGATATTGCTGAGAGCAACAGGGAGAGACATTTGAAAAAGTGGCTTGCAGTCATTTATATACCTCTTTCCACATGTTAACCATTTTTACTTTCAATAACCACGCACCAGCGCTCTTGCTGCATTACCTTATAACTCCTTTTCTTCTTTATGGTCCTTTGTGGACACATTTTCACCTGTTTAAATCTCTGCATATCTAGTAGGAAAAAAATGAGAGACATACACACAGGTACTCTGCCATAAGTTATAAATATATTAGGGACATACAAATGTCATCACAGCCCTCAAATGCAGCTTCACTGGCTCCCACTACGGAGACACATCCTTACTTGCTAGAAATGCAGCAGCCAAAATCTGGGAATATTTCTAGGACTGGTGCTTCTCTTTCACCTGGGTAATTTCTTACTCAGTGTGTCTTGATCTTACTAAAAGAGCTATTCCTTCCTTTACAACTCTTTGCTGATCTGCTAGTTTTCCCTAAAGAAATTTAAAGCCTGCTTTGCTCATATTGACAAAGAGTAATTATCTTGTTGCAATTCTGGAGTGGAAATCTTGGACTTACAGGGCTGCCAACAACTTCTGAAAACTTACCAGAAGTTTGGCCAGCTAGATCAAGGGCAACATTCTCGTAAACCATGCATTTGCAAACAAAAGACAGACAGCTACCCATGTTTCCTCTCTCTTCCTAGCTTAGGTCCACTCACTCCTCCTCTCTAAAGTCCTCTGTCGTCTCATGGAGGTGTTGGACCCAGCTCATCTTGCTCACCCCTGACACAATTATATAAATAACAGAAGTATCTGCAAAACCTCCCAGGCTCTTAGTCACCTGCCATTGTTCTTGTTGACTTGGAAGAGATTTTGGATCCTCCCTGAATTATATTTTCAGAAAGATTTTGACCCTTCTCTAGACACGTGTGATCACCATATGTGCAGGAGGGCTCAACATCTGGAAATGTTGACTCTTTGGGAGTGTGGCTGAAACTGCCACTCCTGGAGACGCTGACTCTTGTGATCATCCCTACCCCAGCTTTAGACATGGAAAAGGAAATGGACATATCTGGAGTAGGTTCAGATTGCAAAGACAGCTTACAGCTCATGTAGGACTCTTCCCTGGTGCCTCTGAGAGCCCTGGTACACACATCTTACACAAGGTACTTGTGAGTTTAAGGATACTCCCTTTAATGTGCCAAACAGCACAACACTGCACTTCCACGATATCTCTCTAGTCACACTCTCACACTGGGTAGAAACACTGCTTCAGATTTCAGCAGGATTTTGGAAAAACACCTTGAAAAAAGGGGATGGATTCTTTACCATTTTCTGTATGCTTTCTGATGCAATTCCTGCAAGCAGATAAAGCTGGGAAATCCTTGCACCTGTGAGCAGTCCAGTAAGAAGAGCTGAGATCTACACAGACATCGAAAACATCGGGTAAAGCTTTGGTAAATCATCTACATAGCAGCCAGAACCACCTTCTGTCTACTCAAATTCCATGTCCTTGCACTGCCTTCAGTAGATGATTCTCCTAAAGGGATGGACTGAAAACGCATGCGAGTGGCTGTGCAGCAAATAGCAATATCAATGATTTCATTTGCAGTCCAGAAATACCAAAGAGCTTTGCAATTAAAACTGTTAACACACAATCTCAGACCCAGGGAACTTGCCACTTAGAACTGAAAGTACATGACAAAGAAAAGGAATTAATAAGATGCTCAGGGTGAAGATGTAGAGAATGAATTTATATTAATCTATATTTTAGGACCCCAAGCTCTAGCTATGGTTCATCTCTTTCCCAGTTATTGATCAAGTTGTAACTTCCTAGTTCTTTATGAAGGAGACAAGACCATTATACTACTACGTATGTTTGAGAAATCAAAATATCACCAGCATATGAAGTAGTTGGATTTCCAGTTATGAAACACACGTTTGACTCCTAAGAATGCTGGAGGCTGAATAAAGGTTAAAAACTCAGAAATAATATTGTTCCTGCAACTTTTGCAAAAATCTTTGAGAGATGAATTTAGCAATATGTGGCTTTTAATGGTGTTACATTAAACAGCAGGATTTCCATATGGCGTGAATCTGCTGAATTGTATCGAAGATGGGGATTTTGTTCCAAATTTCTATGGCATTCTGTGATTGTGTCATTAGATACCCGCAAGCCTTTGCTACAATGAAGAGTACAGAATGTGCCAAGTAAAACAATCTTGAGCATGCCTTCCAAGGGAAAATACTGAGACTAACGTTTAAAATTCCCCAGCCCCATTTTCTTTGAAATGCAGCGAGTTCTTTTTGTTAGAAAAGGGTTAAATGGAAATGTGTCATTTTCATAATAATAATGTGTTTTATATTGAAATTTGTTCTTCGCGTCTTTTCTTTTCAGTATAAGTGTTGGTGTGTATGAGTGATATGAGGATAAGTTTGTGAGGGCAATTACCCATTATTGTTGAGTAGCTGAGTAGTCCCCTGAGCAAACTCATGCATAATTTGTTTGTTCATAAGATACTGTAGAGCTGAGGCTGCAGTATCTTCTGTGCCCCAGCTTATGGGAAAATGGAAGCTTTTTCCCACTACTCTGCATTTCTTGCCCTATTGTTTGAACTCTGGTCATCCCTTCTCGCCCCTCTATTATGGGCACCTTCGCTGAATAGGAATCACATATCAAGAAGGTGAAGGTCAGAAATACATCATATAAAAGGGGAAACAGTAAATTCCTTTTACAAGATTCATTATGATAATCATGTCCAAATACATTATTAGAAGCATTAAAGAAATCCTTTTCTAATTTATTTTTGTGCCTCTTACTATCTGCATATCCCTGTTATCTAGGAGGAACAGTGTGGTCTGCAAAGTTGAGGTTACAAACGTGCAGTGGTCTTGGGATAGACAGGACTGGCTTGAGATACAACTTCAATGTTAAACAATTTTCCACATTTTAAAAAATTCTAATCTTTCCTTGCATGGTTTTCTCCTCTTACAGCTCTCTCTTCCTTTATCTGTGAGAGGACTTGCCCTTTTCCTCAGGTAGCAGCATCCCTATTACCTCCTTCCCCTGCACACACTACAGCAGCGATTTCTTGCTTTACTGATCAGCTCTTCTGCAGCTTCACCCTGGAGAAGCCCCACAATTTAAATGTTGCTGTTTGCAGCTCTTCCACTCTAAAGAGCTGCACACATTTAACATCAGGCTGTCTGGGCAATGTGTTTTGTTATTAAAATTGCTCTAATAGGAATGTGAGCTTTTCAAAGTGATTCATAAGAGCACTAAGACAGCTGTGTGCCTTCATTTGCAAGGGTTTTCCACCCACCTTTTTTGTTTTTAAGCCAAGGCAGTTCTACCCTGTACCACAAAGAGGGAGGCAGGCTGATAAACAAGACATCTTAGTAGGAGATACAGGTATTTTTGTCGAGACATCAGTTTCTTACAGGAGTTAACGTTTACTGTTACCCAAAGCCAACTTATATTTACACAGGGGTCAAAATTTTTTATCAGTAGCTGCTCAGAAGTTGAGGGCACCACCAGAGGAAGAAACAGGGATGTACCAACTCTTTGTCTATTTGGCATTGTTGCCATGCCATATTTTGGAAACTTGTGGTTTAGGATATAGACACCTAAAGGGTTTCTACCAATGCTGGTAAGGCATGACATATACCATGACACCATACCTACAATTTTTTGAGTACCTTTCACTAATTCCATAACTGATTTGGGGTGAGATTTTCACAAGAGACTAGATTTACAAAACCAGCAGAAAATTTAACCCTAGGTTTGTCCTTCTTTAGGAGCAGTACTGGGGCCAACACAAAGCACTAGACAATCCCAGCATTACATTTTCCTGTTTGGACAAAGCACTGTCATCAACAATGAATTATATTTATATTCCACCTGTACCAAGCACTTTTTTTCCATGAAAAAATGCTTCCTTCAGAAAGTAATAGTACAAACAGGAGAATGAAGCATCAATATCCAGATGTCAAAATTATATATTTTCAATTTTTTTAAAATAAGACAACTGATTGGAGAAGATCCTCATTTCTTCATTAGATGCTTTATGTGCCTTCCCTCCTATTGTTAAAGCAGATCAGAATCTAGTTGAAGCAAGATCATAGTATCGCTAATATAATTTGCATCAAGTCCTAATGTTTCAGTTTAGAAGAAATGCTGGACCAACAACGTGCATCTGTCCCTATGTAAACCTCTTTGGGGAATTCCAGCATAAGGCATTTGTCAAAGCAACTCTCAAACTCACTCACACCTGAATAGAATGAGCTGAAAATTGAACAACATAATTCCATATTAAAAAAGAGAAAAAAATCCATGAAGTGCCTGAATTCAGTTATCAGCCTCTGCTTGTAACTTAGGAAGACACACTAAGTATCTTCATTCTAGCTCCAGAGAAATTAAATACTCCAAGAAGTTCCAGTCTAGGACTCTCAGACTCACTTTTTCCTGATGAAATTTCCCAATAAATACATTGGGGTTCCAGAGGGATTTAAATGACAAAGGCAGTCATTAATTTTGGTACAAACTTTGGATCAGCCCTCCAAGACTTTATGACACCTTCCTTCACACATGGAACTCTGCCACCAGAGCTTTTATCTCCTCTTTTGCTCTGGCTGGTGTTATTAGTACCAGAAATGCTGTTTGGATGGAAAGAGGAAATGGAGGTATAGCTAATTTCTTAAAAGGTGGGGCCATTAATCCTATCAGAGGAATATGTGGATCTCAAGACTGTAGATCCTCTCAGACTGGTGGCTCTCAGTGATAGATGAGCCTGAGCACACAGTCTCTGAAGCTCCATCACTGCACAGCCCTCGGGTGCAAGGTGAAGGCACAGTTGTTGTGAAAAGGATTAAAAAATAGATAAAATAGATTTTAAAAAAAATTATTCTGGGAACACATGGCACACCCAGTACTGCTGTAAGAACAGCTTATACTGGACAAGATTTATCACCATAGATGGGGAGGGAAGCGGTTAAGAAAATAGCAGAACCTGATATATTTGAAAAGACGTTTCAGGGGTGTGATCTTCTGGGGTCAGGGTAGCCTGTCTGTGACCCAAGAAGAACTGACCCTCCTCAAGGTTTGTATTAGCTGACCAGAGCTGCTAACATCAAATGTCAGTGTAGCTATGGGTAGGAAAATACTTATAAAATACATTGGCTATAGATAACAAAGCAACTTGTGCCAAGAACCGAGAGATCTGTTGAGCTCTCAAGCAAGGAAGAGGGAAGTGGAAGTGGGACAAAAGGGCCTTAAACTGCTAATTAACTACTGAGAAAATGTATTTTTTTTCCCCCACCACCCTCTGGTGACTCTAAAAATGATTCTGGAAAGGGACTTGATTTTTCTTAAAAAGAGTCAGTCAAAGAGTTATCTGCACTTTGTGTTTTCCATATCCATGGCTCTCTAAGGGTTTGTGTTACTTGGGACAGCAAATTTACTGATGGAAGAACAGGCCCTGAAGTTCATAAGACCTTCCCTGTTGATTGTTCTTTCAGCTTTTCTTTTCACTCTCATAGAGTTTTAATTTAAACAAATTAAATAATCAGCAGCCTGCAAACAGTACCAATTATGATTGTCCTAAGGTCTCTATAGGTGATGTACACAGATCCCTCACAAAACAAGGGAGTGACTCTGTCTTTTGAAGGTCCTTTGCTGGTGACTCATACTTGCAGTACCACATTTCAGGTCTAAATCATTATTAGCTACTTGAATTTTTAGTGTATTTTAGTGTAATCTTTATCATCACAAGTCTCAAAGAGTGAAAGGAACACACTCCAAGATATATGCTATGAAGAACTGCTTCTGGGGAAAAGAAAAATGTTTAGATCACACCACTCAAAGCCACATCTAAGGACTAGAAATTTCTGTGCGATGGCTCCAGGGGCTAAACAGCAACAGGACCATTCTGACATAGAAGACGTAGTATCTCAAAACTTGAAAGTAGCTCTTGGTGTCCAAGACAGTTCTATTCCTCAGCAAGAACTCATAAGAGCTGAGAAGACACTGGGGAATCACTTGGAAAATATGACTTGCAGTTAAGCCCTTGATCAATCAGTGTAGTGAAAGGAGCAGTATCACTCTTCGGAAGTTAATTAGACACTAAGAGTAATACTCTAGAAAGCTTTGAGAGCAGATTGTGTAAAGACAGCTCCCCATATAAATCATTACTATACCTCAACTCTGAGTTTCCATTAATTATTAAAGCTTTCTAGGCAAGCTAAGCAGATATTTCAAGATGCATATTTCAGAAATTTCCACATGTTAAAAATTAAGTACTGTCAAACAAGCTGGGCCAGGCAATGAGAGCCTTTGGTGCTCCCCATCCATGTCACTCATGTCACTCATCCCATCTCTGAGGGATGTGTCAGGCTCCACTGTGCCAATGCCCCATCCAACCAACGCTTTGGGGGCTCTTTTCCCTGTAATTGGGAATATCTGAGGATGTTCAGAAATGCTCCCTGGTTCTTCAGAATGCTTTGGGTCAGCAGAGTTCTTATGTCATGGCACAAACTAAAGGAAAAGGGGGTGTGAAATAAAGGATTAGGCAGAGGGGGACTATGGAGAGCAGCTTGTGTAAAGAAGAAAGCCTGGCTAGATGCTAGGAATGAGGCACTCCCCCTCATTCTCCAAATTCCTCCATGATATTTTCCCTGCTTTTGTGATCAGACTTGGACAGAAACAGATCTGGATCAAGGGTGTAATTTGAACAAACCCTCCTGGCATACTCAAATGTTGAGAGAACTCAGACTAAGCTGATCTGTGGCTTTTTTTTGGAGTTTAAGTAGAAACAGAAGTCCACTAAAATGCTCTCATTTGGGATGGCAGCATTAAGTCCTCTCTAAGTCCAGCTTCCCAGTAAAGTGTTGGAGCAGGGGTCTTGTTGATAGTTTTACTTAAATTTCCAGTATTTCCAGTTAAGAGTAACAGAAATACAGCTTAACATATTTTGAAATAGATCTGCATCCTATGTAGGTATCTCCTACAGTACTTCTGCAGTTAAATAAAAGAAGAAAATCTGGGGATTTTAAGTCACTGCAAATATGTGGGAATACACCCCTATTCTATTTGATGGGTCATTTTTTTTGCATTAAATACAAGTTAACTTTATTTGTAAATAAAAAGTAGGCTTGGTTTTCTTCTTGGTTTTGTGGGGTTATTTGTTTTTTTCTTTAAACAAACAAAATAGAAAAAGATTGGCAATGAAAATATTCCTAGGGTTTGGAGGGAATAGCAGGGTTTGGATTTGCATGCAGAGCTTTCAATGTGATGAAATGTACCCAAATAGAGTGTCGCAATTTTCGATTATTCAAATCAAGATACTGCAATATTTTTGGACACTCAAGGCTTTGAGCTGTTTATTTATTCATTTTCTTTCTTTACTGCCTTTTTCCCCTGAGAAACCTAACAACAGAAATACAGCAACAGCGCAGAATATTTATCGGAGACTACAGGCACTTAACAGGATTGCAAAATTCCAAGTTCTCAAGAAGGAAAGGCAGTAGGCATTAAAACAAAAGCTGCTGATACTGTACAACTTTTCACTCTTACAGATAACAGACATCTTCTGCTTTCAAGAGGAAGACGAAGCTTTGCTGAGTAAGTGTTAGAGTGCTTGTCATCCAAACTGCTCAGCAGAAGGAGACCCTTGCAAAAATGTATAAATCCTGTGTTTTACCACCCAGGTAGTATTTGAAAACAGAGTCACTGTTGGATTAACTAAGAACTAATGACTACTGAGGTAGCAAACCAGTTGTGAAAATAGAGCAGCCACGGTGAGTGGTTTGAAAGACTGCAGGCAGTGACATCAACAGTATTTTCAATTGCAGTTTTGGCGAGGATAGGTGGTGCTTCACAAGAGGTACAGATCTGCCTGGCCCCTGGAAGTCCGTGGATAGCTGTCTGGGCAGAAAGATGCTGCCTAATGTGAGAACCACAGCTAAAAGAAATGGGCACATGGGCTGTGGATAGAGAGGCTGGGCTGCCTCGGTTGCCCTTGGGTAAGAGAGCAAAGGGTGAAGTGCTGTCCCCAAGAAGGCAGAGGGTCTCCGTGCCAGGACCTCGCAGAAACACAGTTCTCCTCAAAGACTTTATTTACATTTGACAGATTTTTTTTCAGAATGGCCTCAGACGTCCTGCTTGCTCCTCACACTTCCAGCAAAGCATGTGAAGTGTTTGAAAAACTCTGAGACCATGTCCTCAGACTTCCCATGGCAGGACAAGTGGTTTTGCATGAATCCTTGTCTGAACCCAAGATACAGCATGAAATAAGGATTAGCAGCTTCAATCATACGATCACCTCGTATGTTAATGAATGAGGGAGTAGAAATAAGGTTGCCTGAGCAACCTCAGTTCTGGCATTGCTTAATATCAGAGTATTTGGCTAAGCAACAGGAATAATTTCCTTTTACTACTGAGTGGGTTTCTTGGACAAGTCTAGAGAGCACATTGCCTACTTACACTGCTGGGAGGAAGGATACAGACAAACATCTCACTTCCACTACCTCAGCAGAAATGGGAAGGATCATCTCAGTTTAGGGTCTGAAGTTGTCCATAGAGCAAAACAACACATGCAAGTGCTGCCTGAACTTGCACCCAGGCAAGTTGTTCCCCAGAATAAAACACATTTCCACTCTGCTCTGCCCTTCCACGATTTCTCTCACTAGGAGCTGTCTGGACCTCTGACAACTCTTAACAAATTCTTTTCAGGGTCAGCGTGGAAAGCAATGCCATCCTCAAAACATAACAGGGAAAAAGGAGCCAGTTTCACATACAAACATGAATTTGATACTATTTCACCTGTGGCACACCTTTCCCCACCTCATTTCAGCCTGCTACATATTGGAAAGGTTTTGATAGTTGAAAGTACAATACAACAAATACAACACAATACAACAAATAACTAAAGTTTATGATTGTGTTTGAAGTATCGTGGTACATGGAATCAGACAATTCTCCCCTTTTATCTACAGTCTAGAGAACTGCAATTTTCTCCTGAATTTCTGTATGATTTGAAAAGAAATGGTCCCAGTTTAGAATGACAGTGCTCCAAACAGTTCTTGTGTTTTCCATTAATTTTCGGTTGTATTGGTATTCTGTTCCAATTAGCCTCTGTTAGTGCTTCAAAGCTCTATCTTATCTGCAGATAACATCAAAGATGAGAGCTTCAAGTTTTAAATTTGGTTTGTAGTTATTTTAAAGATACAAAGGCATCATTTGTGAATAGCTGATCAAACAGAATAAATACTTCTTTGTTTTGGCTCCAAAAAGGCCAGAAAACTACTTTTCTTTTTGAAGTTCAATTTCATTTAGAATCAGGCCTTATTTTCAGGGTGCTGAACTCCTGGAGCTCACGTTTTCTTCAGTTGTAGTTGCATGTGCTCAGGCAGGAAACATATTTCTTCTTACACAAAACTTTGAGACTTCACAATTTGCACCATTCCATAAAATCATAGGATGGTTTGGGTCAGAAGGAATCTTAAAGATCATCTGGTTCCCTCTTCCATGGCCAGGAACAACTTCCCCGAGACCAGGTTGCTCAGAACCCCATCCAACCCAGCCTTTAACACTTCCAGGCCAACTTTTCATTAGTCCAAAACACAGATCTTTACAAAGCATCTCGTAGATGCATTAGCAAGAAAGATTCCAGGTAACCCCCTTGACCACCAACCTATTGGCTCCTTTAGGACAAGCTCTTAATCTCTCTTGCCAGACCTGTTTCCCTCCAGCTGGAAAGAAATATAATCATGAAAAAGGAGCTTGACCTGAGGTTTCTTATACCCCAGGGAGAGCCTACCTAAGAGTTCACCAAGCTGCTGATTTGTCATTACTGCTGCCTTCTATCTGGCCTGATCAGGATTTAAACAAGCCAAACAAACTTAGGAAAAGACCCCAAAAACTCATTTCAGTAGTCGTTAGCTAAGAAATAATAGTGCTGACTTCAAGACAACTACAAATTCCTCTGACACCTTCCCAAAATAATGTAGAGATCCAATTTTGTCTTTTTCTTACAAGAGTGATTTAGACAAAACCCCTCCTTCTCAGCTCTACTCAGCACCTCCGAGAAGCAACCACATTTCAACCACTGTTGGGAAGCAGCTTATTTAAAAGCATGAGGGGAAAACACTCAAGCCAGTTTTCTCTCTGTTTAAAAAGCACGGTGATTTCACTGACATCTTTTCTGGGATAGTGCTGTTTAGGGAGCTGCTGTCAA
Organism: Machaerirhynchus nigripectus; assembly: GCA_013397975.1. Classification (NCBI taxonomy): domain Eukaryota; kingdom Metazoa; phylum Chordata; class Aves; order Passeriformes; family Dicruridae; genus Machaerirhynchus; species Machaerirhynchus nigripectus. Next base: position 1,522,469 of record VZRQ01009390.1, on the reverse strand, counting down.
GCTTTGCCAGTCAGCAAAGGAGTCCATAAGTGCTCAGGTTCCTCTTCATTAGCAAATACTTGCCACCAGCTTTTTACATTTGATGGAAGATGAAACAAATCACTCTTGTGCCTACCTGGCTCACAAATAATGTTAAAGACAGGCTGAGCTGCCTGTCAGCGCTTCCAGTATGCACTTGCTGAAAACTTGGGGGATTTTTCTCTGTGTCCCCATATGGGTCACAGTGATGCTCAAGAAGCTGCCTCTGTAGTTTATCAGACTATGAAGAGTCAGAGATTAAAGATATGCATGAATTCCTGAAAGGGAATAAACTGGTGGCACATGTGCAGTTTGGGAAGCACAAAGCTTCATTTCTGGCCTACTCTAAGCACCTGTATGGCAGAAGCAAGGGATTTCCACAGAAATTCTGCAAATGTCCACCAGATGATGGTGGGATCACAACAGATCAGGGCTAACAAGCACTTTAGAGGACAGGATGAGAGTTCAAAATGACCTTCACAAACCAGGAAAACTGTATGAAGAAGATTAGGGTGAAAATCGGGAAGCAGTGCTGCATAATCCTATGCTTAGGTAGGAATAAACAGTTGTATTAAAAAGGAAAACAACAGTTTACAACATTTAATACAACATTTAATACAACATTTAATACAACAATACTACATTGCTGTGCTGCAGAACAGAATCTGGGGAACAGCATGGATTATAAACCAAACATAAGTCAACAATTTCATGCTGTCATGAAAAAGACAAACATCATTCTGGGATGTGCAAACAGGAAGAAAGCTTGTTTGGCATGCCAGTAACCTCACTGCTCTATCCCACATGGGCAGGGCCTTAGGAGGAATGTCACCACATTTGGACACCTCATGACCAAAAAGGTGACACTCCAGCAAAGATCATGACAGTGACCACAGGCTAAAGAATGCGATCCAAATGTAAGTACTGATAAAAACTGAGGGAACGTGATAACGCTCCCTTATCTGTTGTAAGGATTGTTGCAAAGGGACAGGAAACTCACAGCTTTGCACAACTATAATGGAAAGGATAAGAGTTATGGGTTGAATCTACAGTGAAGGAAGAGTTAGGAAAGACATCAAGAGAAGTTTAGGTATTTGTTACCAGGACTGAAAAGCAGTGGACTGCCTGGAAAGGGCACGCGCCCGAGTGTCTTCATGGGACTTCAAAGAGAGCTTGTCTGAGCATTGGCAAGGCAATCCTGCACTGAGCTAAACAAGGAGGTGATTGTAAAAATATTCAGGTAGGGGTTTGCAATAATCCAAGATATCCAGCTCCGAGGCAGCAGTAAAGAATTGTTTCAGTGAAGATATTACCTTCATTATTGCACGTTATACCTGTACACTCCCATAGAAGTCCTGTAACTGCTGCTGATTGCACCAATCTGCCAAAGAATACAACACCTCCATGAGATGGTCACATTCCTGTCTCGCTTATACCAGAACATACTGTGACACAGCAGCAATTATTCACTTTATTTTCCATCTCATCATAACAAGTCTTTCCCAATTTTTCCTGTAATGCCCAAGAGGGCATTTTTTTTCAATTATTTGTCCACAAGTATCTTGTAGCAGGGATGGATCGCTGCAGGCCAAGGGACACGAGGGGCCTGTTTCACCTGCCTTTGCATATGCACCAAACTGAGCCTCTAAAAGGTCCGATCACCCCACAACACACTCCATACCCATGTTTTGAAAACCTCTTGGGTTTACTATACTTTCCACCCAAATGACAGGTCAATGCAGAAGCATCTGTAAACACAGCACACACAGAGGTCATGGAGAACGTGGCCCATGATGGGCAAAACACAACACAGCATGGCAGGATTTCCTGCTACAGGCCAGGAAGTACAGAGGCACACACAGCCTGTGTGTTATTACAAACTCATCATAACCTCTGGGCTTTAATTTTGACTGGGGCCTCTGGAGAGAGAGAGAATGCCCAGGGCCACAGCTGCATTCAAAGACCCTCTCCCAGCCTGGGTGGGGCTTTCATGGTTCCAGGGCCAGTGACTGGGTCTTTCTGCCTTCGCCATCCTCATCCTCAACTTTATTTTGCTCTGGACCTTCATCCTCTTTTCCTAGCAGTGTCCCAGATGTCACCTTTTCACACAGACACCAAGTAAACTCCCTGCCCTCTTGGACAATGAAAGACGTGCAGTCTCTCTCTTTTCTTTACAGTTCAGTGGAAATATGGACCATTCTTAATTTCATTTGTTTGGGCTTTCTCCATGTTATTAGTGACCTCTATATTAACCTGCCTTTGAAACCCTTTTCAAGGTTTTATTCCAGCCTAAACGTATTCCTGGACTTTCACTGACCTACAGAGGCACCAAGTGGAAAAGTGAAATAAAGCCCTGTGTCTCCTTTTGCAGGACACAGAATTATTGAAAAATTATCTGGAGTGTGTACAAGGCACAGTGATGAGGAGTAAAATCTGGTCTTTGTACTGCTCTGGGTCTCTAGATCATTTGTCATTGCCAGTTTGAGGTAGTCTCTCTAAACAGCCTGTTTTGCATTTGAAGCACTCACAGGACATGATGGTTCGGCTAAAAAACCATGCATTTTACATGAAATCACCAGGATAATTTGGCTGTATATCGTGTTCCCACAACTTAATATTCTACCTACAGATGCGTGATCAAGAAGAGATTCTTTAACTTTGACAGGGCACATCACATTATACTCACTTTATTATCGGAAATGATCACCCCAGGGTGCAAAAGGGAGCAAAGACATAGTTTCATCATACTTTTTTTTTTTTTTAATAAACCACAGTTACTGCAGTGTGGGGTATTCCAAAGCTACAGAGCGCCACTTGCCAGTGGACAAGTGGCTATATTTTACCTGGATTGTGCAAAAAAGAAGTAACTTCTTAATTCAATGCTGAGCTGTGTAAAATTCACACTGGAAAATTCAACTTTTAGGCACACAGTTCATCTCCTCCAGTAAAAAGTCATTTTAGGGCATGAAATTAAATATTTTAAATGCTGTACCCACAGATGTAACCAAAAACTCTCCTCACTATGGCTACACATCCTTGTACTCGGGACAGGATCCAGTACTGGACTCCTGACCTTAACATTAAGGAAACTTACACAGTTTTGATGCTTGCTCGGACCAACGAGGCGATTTCTCCTCTGCTTTGGTGGTTATTACAACCAATTAAAGTTGCCTGTTCTCCTGCAAAGATTTGACTGCAACCCCAGTTGAACAGAAAAATATACTCTTGAATCTCAACAAGCACTTGATACAGTACATTTATCTGGGAACTGATTGATACCACATCTATTTTGGCATTAGGATTTTTATTTTTAATCCTCCATTTAAATACCCTATTTCACAATCTGGAAGGAAAAGGAACACGGGATGGCCCATAGATATTTAGTAGCTATAAAATAAAACATATAAAATGAAAGTGAAATGAATTATCAAACCATAAACTAAAGTTCGGTGTTTAAAATGGACCAGGGCTTTAAAAATTCAATTACAGCTTTAACAGAAACAAGTTTACTCAATATTTTAATAACCGTCTCTTACAATATTTTTTTCTTCCTTTGCAAAGCTTGGCATTATTGAGGATGTATGGCAAGGCTGTCTTTCCTCTAACTACTTTAAGATTGATTAGGAAACAGAAATATTGATGCATTTATCCAAAATAACTTAATTAAATGAAGCAAAAAATAGCACACAGGAACATGTCTCAGTAGAAAACTAGAGCTGATCACGATTATGAAAGGTTACATTTAATATTCCTGGACTGAAAACATTAGGACCATTAGTTGGATACCAGTAATGGAGAATAGAAAGTGTAGGAAAGTTATTTAATGTTTTCTTAACTCACCGGTGGGTTATTTCATGTTTAGTAACTTCTGCAGGTTTGCAAGCTGCCAGCACTTGGGGGTCCTGCAGGGCATCTCAGGGCAGCAGGTGAAGAGAACATCTCAGAGCACTAATCTGCATTACCTTTGATGAAGCTCAAATACGTCAGGTCAAATATGAAGGTCTAAAACCCGATATAAAGTCAGGTTTGTTTGCTTGGTGGTGTCAAATTGGTATTGTCATGGTTTGGGGGACACATGCAGCAATGGGCTTCCTTCAAGCACCACTGGCTGCTCACATTCCTGGAGGCTGAGTCCAGGCTCAGTCCTGGCTCCTGCTGGCTTCAAAGAGAGTTTAAGTGACAGAAACCCTGAAGGACAAGGCTTCGGGGGCTGTTATCTCAAGCAACAGCAGCTTTCAGGTCTGTGCTTTTAGAAGGGCTTTCTCCTCATCTGTTTCACTTTCTTTGGGAGGCTTTAGGATTTTGACAAAACCTCTAGAAAAACAGTGAGGATGTGCCAGATGAACTAGAGAATTTTCACTCCAGTTGAGTTTGGAAACAACCCATATCTTCATTTTAAACAGTGGCTTCTGAAATGCAGAGAAGCACCAGGTCCAATCAGAGAGGTCTAGACAGCTCTGTGTGGAGCCCAGATGATTTTATTAGGACCCACCAGGAGCTCCATAGCCTGACAAATCCAGCTGAAGAACCAGCACCACTGTTAAATTTAAAACATTGCAGATGCAACAACATAGAAAAATAGGTGTTTCTGGGAGAAAGAGGAACTACAATTGAAAATACATGATTCTCAAAGCTGCATCCAAGGAGAATGGAACAAAGATCTTAAAATACTACTCCTAGAGCTTTCCCCCCTGTGGTTGCAATTGTTTCTGAAGTACCCTGCTTAAAATAGGTTTTCAAACCATGCAAGACTAATCATTGCAATTTGGAGAGGTAAGTAGGCACTTAGCATGCAATTCACAATTAGCTAAAGATGGTAGAAGAATCTCAGTCATTTTGGAACAGGAGATTAAAAAAAGAAGAAAGAAAACATTTTTTTTCTAGCAAGAATGACATGTGATGGGAGAATAGAGGAAGATAATTGTCATAACAAAGGGAATATGTTATTATTTATTGGCCACACTTAAGCACTGGAATCCTGGATTATAGTATCTGGTGACAAATGCTGCTTGAAGTTTTGTAAATATCACTTAAAAAGTATGATAAATGAGTAATTCTGCACCTACTCCACAACCAAACCTTTCAAAATTCAGTTCTGGGAAGCAGAGTGACTTTTTTTTGGCCTACCTGAAAAGATGAAATGCCTGAGCACCCTAAAATCTTGTTCTCTTTAGGCTTCATCCTACTATCATTAGAGCAATATTGCTGAGAGCTATGGCAAGAGAATTTTTAAAAACAGCTAACAACCTTAACTTTGTAGTGCCTTCAAGGCATGGCATAGTCCAGGCTGTGCTGCTGTCAAGCCCACCCAGCCCTTGTGCTGTCCCCAGCAGGGACCACTCAGCCCTGTGGCCCCGGAGGTAAGGGCTGAGTTGCCCTTTGGGGTGAGGATGGATTTCACCCTCCTGAGCTGGGGAGGGTCACAGCACTCAGCTCCCCACGGGCTGAGACTATTTCTTTGCCAAAGTGATGGCCGTAAATAGATATTTAGTGTCTAATTTCTATATCCTTCAGTATCTTAAACTTATATTTAGCCAAAACCATGACACATTTATCTGATTTGTTGCTATTAATTTCCTGGTTCCCTTTCTATTTTCTTCCTCCTCTCACAGATTCACTGGGTTATGAACTGCAGTAATAACATTTCCAAACCAATTTTTTTCTATTTGAAAAGCTTCTGATTTTTTTTTTTATAACTCCACTAGTGCTGGGATGCTGATTACCCTCCTCCTTCCCTACCCTCCCCAGCTCTAGAAGTGCATGCAAACAACAGCGGAGGGGGGAATAAAACCCCAAACCCTCAGCAGTAAGTTGTCTGATGCTGGCAGCAAGACAAATCTGGCACCACACAGCAGGCAGGCAGAGAGTGCACTGCTCATCCTTTCGGTTTGCCGGTGTGTGGGAATGCTGGACACCAACACCCAGAGAGGGATTCGGCCAAAAGCTCCTCTCCTCGGCGCCTGAACCCTGCTGCTCTCTGCCCCGGGTGGGAGATACAGGTAAAAATAGAGAAATGCTTGAGCTAACTGCAGTCAGTGGCAATATAAGCAGTCAGCAGAAGCCCAGACTGCCTAATCTTATTCCTAGCAGGCAGTGGAAGTAAACCACAGTGCAGGGGCTGCGCACGCAATGCCCTCAGGTAGCGGGACTTGCTCGGGATTCTTCGCATTACAGCAAATAAATTGGTGCAAGTGGCAGTAAAGATTGTTTTTGGGGGGTACACTTTGTTCAAGTTGCCTTTATAAATATTTATTACTATTTATGTAATTATACCTCTCTGACAGCAGGCTTTACAGCAACTTTGAGCCACAATATACAGGCAGCCTGGATGCCTCCTCCTCAGCCTGACCGTACCTATTCTATGCGTTATGTGTTTATCTATTACCACCATGCTTTGAGCTTATAATTCATTTCGTAATGTAATTTATAGTTACATTACGAAAGCATCCCTCTACAAACAGCAACCATGTAATATTGATAAAGCATTTAGGGAGAGAACATAAATTCAACGGCTCAGATATTATATAGTATCAATAATCTGCAGGAAAAAAAAGTGTCTGTGTAAGTATGCACAATTAATTATGGCAGGAACCTAAACAGAGAACATCTTTCTCTGTCAAACTTTCTTTAAGAAAACTTGACATCTCCAAATTCTCTTCTCTCCCACAGATGTCAGAGGACAAGACAAACAAGGCAAAAATCAAACCAGCTGAAAGTTTTGAACATGACAAGCAAAATATTTCTTGGCTGAAAAAAGGTAAGTTACATTGAGTTATTCATTACTGGTTTGTGTTCAGACATTTCTCATTTTAAAATTTCTTTTCTAAAGAAAAATGCACAAAATAGCTTATAGGCTAAAATGTGGCCTGAAATTTCTACCATGAAAATTCCATAGCTTGACTTCTCTGTTAAATGCATGTACATTTTCTTGTGGTACAGAAAGGCCTGAATTGCCAAACTTTCAAGTAACCTGAAAGCTCATTTTTCTAATGTCCTTGCATTCCTGGGAAAGTTTTATTCAACCTGAACTATAAGAAGTATCCGTGATCATCTTAATTCTGATGAGAAGTTTTTATTAATGGAAACTGTTACTGAATTGGATTAATACTAATTTTATTTTCTCCAACATGAGTAAAGATTAAGCCTGAATCTTTGGATTTGGTAATGTTTTATCTTAAAATAAAGTAACTTCAGTTGTCAGCGGTTTGTAGGTACAGAAACACAGACCCTCAAATGTAGAGAAGCCATAAAAGACAGGTATGGGGACCTTTCAGGTTTTAAAGGCTGAAAAATAAAGGGCATTAAGTAAATAATTTGCAACAAATACCAGTATTTCAAATACTACATTCTATTTGTAAAGCTACTTAAAAAAAAAAAAAAAAAAAAAAAAAAAGGGGAGATTTCCTTATTGTTTGTACAAATAAAGAAGGAAGGTTCTTCGGATATATTTCTTGCTGAAAAAAATTGATTTGCCAAGTTAGAACACAGCTTGTTACATCTTTATGCATAGTTGTTGGTCACAGCAGAATCACTTTCCTGCATTTCATACAGACAAGTAGAATGAAATTGAACTAAATAGAATTTTCAAGAGTAGGCTTTCAAGATGCACAGGATAGAAATTAAATATCCATGGTTAGGTGCAAATTATGGTTTTTAATGAGAATGGTTGTATTCTAATCCTAAAAATGTTATTTTTTAAAGACTCAACAAGTGACCTCATATTTTGAAAACACCAACTATGGGGGTATTGGGCAAAAAGCACATTTTTAGCCACTGTTATGTCATCTGTAAGATGCGCCTCACTATTTTAAGCTCACGTAGTTAATTGTATGTTAGATCTTTTAGCTGCAAAGGAGTTTGCAGCAAAGTAGGCCTGAATTAATGTCCCTGCCTTGCAGCATTCCATGTTTCTGCAGCATTTGCACAGAATGAAAAGCTCCTGCTGGAGCAGGGCTCACTGACCAGCAGGGCTCACTGACCAGCAGGGCTCACTGACCAAGGTGCAGACTTGGCTTGGCTGGACATCCAAAGTCCTTTTTCGTACAAGGGGTCACTTAACTGAAATAACAACCCTGCAAGCAGAAACTCTGTCGTTTGAGTGTCCCAGAGAGGGATACAGCTGAACGGGCAAACAGCAAACACATAACTGAATTGAGTATTTATTCCATCACTAGAGAGTAGAACACAAGAGGTTTGCAGCTTTACGAAGGGGTATAGAAGTCCAGAGGACTTTAACATGTCTCTGAACGGGCTAAGACTGATGGCAGGGCTCTCAGAGTCCCACATTGTTATTTACCCTCTGGTCCAGACCTCCTCCAGGAGCCAGGTACATCCCTCACAGCTGCACCTTACCTGAGCTCATTTTACCTAGTGTTGCTACTTCACAAGTGTTTATTTCTCCGGTTCCTAAGGAGACCTCCTGCAGAGTTTCAGGATCATTAGCAACATTCTGATTGTTCTGCACTTGGAGGAGATTCAGTCTCTCAGAAAGAGCCAAGTGTTGACTATTGGCACTTCTCCTTTCCAAAGTGCCACAGAGCAGAATTGGGCCTTGAAGGTCCTCTACAGCAGCTGAGTCAATAACTGACTGTGTCTCCTGAGGAAAGCAAATTTTCCTTGAAATGAGAATATGGAAATTATTTTGTCTTAAACTGAAGTTTGTTTTTTTAAAAAAAAATTGTTGTTGTTTCTTTGCTTTAAGCACTTCTGTGGTATGCACTGGGATTTTAGAATATGGTGAAACAAATTGTCTGGAGCAGAAGCTTAACTTCTATGTTTAAATGTTTTAAAAATACCTCATGTATAGATTTCAGGCATTCCAATAAACAAAGAATTGTGGAGAACAGACTTGTACTGTTTCCATCAGGCACAGTAAGAAGACTATATGTTCTTTTAGCATCCAGTGTTAAAGAAAAGTTATTTTTATTCATGGCTTTGTATTGATTATTTGTTCCTTCTAAAAGAAACAATCATGAACCACATAGTATCAGAAATAAACAACTAGGCTGTGGTTTTAGTGTCTTTCCTAGACTTCATTTTTTCCTAATGCTTTACAAAGTAAAAGCTCATGGACTGGTAGTACAGTGGGTCAACAGCAAAATAAGGTACCTATGCATTTTTGTTGTCTTTCAGCATTAGAAACTGTTTAATCAAGGCAGGGGGGATTTTTATCTGGCTGTCAGTTATTTATCTTCTACTTTTTCTTGGAAGAGGATAATTTGTTTCTGTCTTGAACCCTCTAAGAGCAGAAATCAAAGCCTCGTTCTGAGGGGAAATCTTCCCCAAAGCAAAACAGAAACCAAACCAGCCTTGTGAATAGTATTACAGAAAAACAGTAGGCTGGACATCTAGGGTTGTATCTTATCAGCAGGAAGAGCATAAACAGTTCAGCTCATGCCTCTGTCTCTCAATAAGTCATTTTTACTCACTGATGTGTCCTCACAACCCTGCCACGAGTGCACCAGGAAACTGATAGGAGTTAAAGATGACACAGGGACAAAAATGTTGCACAAGTCAGCACAGTCTGGGACAGAAACACATACATAATCACGGCCTTGCTCTGTATTTCTTTCAAAGATCAATTACACCTTTATCCTTTCCTTTTATTTCTTGGTTGTACTACAAGCCTTCTTCTGGTGAAGGGTCCTCTACAGCACTAGAAGATTGTAGAACCATAATGAAATAATAACCAAAATTTAAACAGGGGAGAAGAGTGTTAAATGTGTTTTCTAGGTTTGCTTAGACTTTAAAAAAGTCCCAAAACATCTCTATCTCTTGAGGCATTTAGCAGTGAAGTCTAGATGTGGATAACATGAAAGACTCCCAGGGCTGAAAGTGAGAACAAGGATGGTGAAATGTTTGCAGTTCTATTCCACAATGTCTCAGGGTAAAGAATATACACCAGCAATGCTTTCTGATAGCATGGAATATTCTTCAGGACTATTATTTCTAAAGATCACACAGCAGATGAGAAGCCCTGCATCTGGAGGGCATGCATCAGACCATCACGGGCAAATCAACCAGAATCGGTATGAAGGAGCATGGAGAAAAGGCAGTTCTGCTTGTTTGACCTTAGCACTGATGTGAACCAACCCCAGGAAAGCCTGGGATATAGCAGCAAAACCAGGCAATGACTCCTGTTTTATGTAGGAGTGGAGATAGTTATTACTTTCTTCCCCCCACGGGGAAGAGCTCGTTGCTGGAGATGGGAGTCACTTTTGGATGGAGATACAGAGACCCCCATGTTAGTGCTTAAAAAAACAGGGCAGAGTGAAACATTGGGTTCATCAGCAAAGAAGCACTTCAGAAGTTATCTGCCATGAAAAACTAGAGCAGGAATCCCCAGTGCATGTCTTATCCCCACTTAGGCACCTCTTGCCCTGATATGCACAAAATAACATAAATGACAGTGCCTAGAATATGAATGCACATGTGTAAATAAAGAACAGCCAATATAACTCGAAGATAATATTAGAGAAATGTCCTCTGCAAGGCCTTGTGTCCCCACCTGCTTCATGCACCCACAAGATTCNTTCCAGACCAGGCTGGACGGGGCTTGGAGCAACCTGGGATGGTGGAAGGTGTCCCCGCCCACGCCAGGGGGTGGGACTGGATGACCTTAGAGGTCCCTTCCAACCCAAACCACTCTGTGGTTCAATGTGCAACGAGCACACCCTCACACTCCAAACCAGAAGCATCTCTGGGCCTCTAACCAAGCATGGTCGTTATAGGGTCCTATAAAACCTGGAAGCTACACAAGACACGCCTTTAGAAAGGCAGAACTCAAGGACAAGCAGCACCCCCAGGAGCTGACTCTGGGATGGTCCCACCTTGCACAGCACAGCCACGGCCACCGAGCTGCCTCTTCCACAAGGGCCAGGGGCTCTTTCCACCATGGCAGTGATTTAGTGCCAGATTAGCAGCCATCTGGTGGGAAAGGAGGGAGGTCAGCGCAGAGCTAAATTCACACCAGCCTCAGCATGTGGCTTTTGGAGTTCCTTGCTAACAAATCTCTCGGTATCACTCGATGATTACAGCCATATGGATACGTGGGAGCAGGAGGGAGCTTATCTGACGGACATAAAGCTATAAAAGGTGACACTGATTTTGCACAGGGACCAAAGTGGTCTGTTCACTATTTCTGCATCCATAGCAAACACAAGGGAAAAAATGTGTGAGGGCCTCACACTGCCCTCCCATGGTTTCATCCCAAACTGGCCACGGCAGCCCAGGAACGCAGATCCAAGTCACACAGAAATGAAATTTCATTTCAGGATATTTTCACACAAAGCCCTCCTGTTTTATGCTGCCCAGCTGTGTACACAAATGCCCTCCATATATAACTTCCAGTGAAAAGTTAATGAAATGGCTTCCTTGCTCTCCTGCCAAAAATATAACTGAAATTCTAATCTCAAGACTTTCTCCAAAATAGCCCCTTTTTGCACTAAAATTCTCATAAATCAGAAACATTTTTGTCTAAAATAAGCCTGTTTTCATTGTCTTGCAAACAGTAAAAAGTCTAGCCCCAATTTCTTTAATCCACTTCTCCAGCCAGCAGATTTTCGCTGTAGGGTGAAATTCAGCCCTGTACTGAGGGTCAGTGCAAGGTCAGCACTTAAACCATAAAATAAGGCTTAAGTGGTAAATAGAGCCTCTGTTCAGGATTATATTTCACCCCTTAAAAGGACTACATTTCATATGAAAAGAGAGATTTACTTATATCATAGACCTGGCTGTAGTGACATTATTCAAATAATACCTTATTCCAGTATTAATCCCATTGGGTGAGACTGGGCCACACTTCTTCATGGTACATCCCAGAAATCCAACACCTGAGCAGACTATTCCTGACTTCACCAAAACTTCCCACTGCCTGGTCCTGGAATAAAAGGAAAACCTTTCTATATGGCAGCACTCAAAAATGCCTTTTTCCCCAGAACACTCCTCTCTCATTTACCCAGGAGCTTCAAAAGACTTTTACAAGCATTAATAAAATGGGAAGGACATAACGCCATGAGGCTGGTTTTGCAGAAGGAGAGTTGTCCTGGAGATACTCAGGGAATTTCCCAGTTTTTACAACCTTCCAGTTTTATCCCTGGTTTGGGAGGACTGGAGTAAAAGTACAAGGCTTATACTTTTGCTGAGACTATTCCCAGCAGAGTGTTTTGATCTGACTTGCATCCCTTCATTTAGGGAGTTAAATGACATTTTTAGAATTTCTTCCTAAAATTTCACAAGTTAGTGAATGCAATTTTACATACAAGCTTGGACACTTGTTTCCTGAATTTTGCTGACTTGGGTCCAGAAGCTTTTTTCACTCTTTTCTTTCGGCCTGAATTAAGTAATTGCATTGAAAAACTTTATAGAAGACTGATAGCAAAGAAAGACTTCTCAGTTTCATGTAACAGAAAATGCCAAATGCTTCTCAGATGAATGTTCTAATCCAAGCAGACTGTTTCCAGATAAGAACACCACACACACAAAAAAAGAGCGCATTTAAAAACCGATGACAAGGATCCCAGGGGGCTCAAATTCCTGGAAGATGCCTTGTCAGCTTCAGGACTATGACCAAATGAATTAATGAAGACAACCCTTCCTTTAAGTTGTAAACCAGCAGATTTAAAGACTCTTCCACTGGAGAGGGAGTATATGAAATCTGCAATGGTCCCAGCTCACCACTCCTAATTACAATGTTATAAACTGAGGGGTCCTTGATCCCTGAGCTGGAAGATCCCTGAAGATGTAAGACTTTGGACGTACAGTAAAGACAGGGGCACGTCTCCGGGTGATAGTGATAAAGTTTTAAAGGTTTAAAGTCACGCTCCTATGTGTGGATATCCTGGATATCTACTATAAAAATGTGCATAAATGTTTATTTAGGTTTGATTGCCTGAAGTAAATTTGTTCTAAGAAGGAAAAGTTTATTTCATTCAACTGCCAGTGCTGGGGAAGACCTGAATATATTGTTTCATTCACTACTGGAAGTTTTCCAGACCAATTCTATTCTTTGCTGTACTTGGGCAAAATAATCAGGATTTTGCCCATAGCTGTGTCAGTAGAACAAAACATGAAATAACACTATGGGCACCCTTTATTTGTTGAGTATCTCAGTAACATAAACATTAAAGCAGAACCCACATGTCCAAGGGCCTCCATAGCACTCCCTACTTCAGATGGCAAACTGGTGCATGGAAGATCTTAGCATAAGGGTCAGTGTCAAAGCAATGAGTAATTCCATTAAAGCAACAGAGCTGCACTGGCTCGCAAAAAAACTGATTTGTCCCAATATGTTTAAGAATAGATACCACTAACCATTCCAGGGCATCACTGCAGCAGGAGGAACAGAGCCATGGCTCATTTTACCACCTCAGTTCACAGAGGGAAGGGTCAAATGCCACACTAGTCTGCTAGATCTCAGGGGGTACAAGCCCATCACAACAAAAACTATGCAGGCCTGATTCACTTTGAGTTAGAAGGCAGAATAATCATGGATTATTCAGAGCCAGTTTTCAGAAGGTGTTTTACAGGCCTGAGAGATTGCACACTGGTATGTAGAACCAAACTGACAGTCAGAGTCATAAAGAGGTGTAGCAAAATCCTTATTATTGGAGGGGTTCAATGACATATTTAGTTTAAATATAATTAGGTTGTTAAAAAAAATAGACCTCCCCTCACCTGACTGAAGATTTGCAATCATTCTTTAAAATAAAACTGCCTCCAAATACTCAAGACAAAGCACTGTGAGGATGAGCTAAATACTGGACAGGCTGGTGGTCTATTGCTTTTGAAAGATATTACAGGAAAAAAGACCAGAAGTGAAATTAGTTTAAATATTTCTTGTTAGCTTAGATTCAACAAAATCACTTTACATCTATTTTTAAAATATGTATTTAGAATTAAGTCCAAATGGAAAGAGACATTAGGAATGACTGCTCTAAATGACCAGTAATAAAATCCTGGACACAAAAGCCTTCTCATAACAGCTTGGTGATTAGATCTGTGACTTCAGATCAGGGCTCAGAGCACATGAACATATGAGAGTACTCAAATTCACTCCTTCCAGAAGAAAACTCTCAACCCCAACTATCAGATACGCTGTAATATCATGGTTTGGAAATTCCCAAGTGGCTGTGTCTGCACTGACCACTTAAAGCTCAGTGCTCCAGAGAGATAGAGGGAAGGACACCTGAGTGAAGGGCAGGAGATGGGCTCTTGTCAGGGAGTTTTACTGTCAGCTTACATCCAGTAAAAAGTGGAAAATCCTTGAGATGTGGTCTCAACACCCCATCCAACTTTAATTCCTTGTTTCCTCACCTCTCTCCTCAGCTTATTGGTCCCAGTTGCCTGATCCTCCTCTGCAGAGAAGGTTGAACGTGGGAGTCTGGTGCCTGCTGGGCAGAAGGGCACATGCAAAAATTAGGTGCTGAAGCCCTCAGTGTCAGCTGAGCTCCTTAATAACTCTTACTACTCCTGAGATTCATCTCTTTGAAGAGAATTGCACGGGGCCTCTTCACCACCTAAGTGATATTTCAGTGTTGCAGAGATCTTTGTTATCCCCCTAAACTAAATTAATTTTTATTTTATTGGAGTCAAACAGTCTCTCAGGGTCTCTTGATTATATAGTCTCATTCTAATTTCAGTCTTTAATCTGAATAAACACATTAGAAAAACACAAACACAATTAACTTAATCATAAATTCAGATGGATTGTTTATTATCTGTCTACTTAATGTGCTTATGATTGCAGCAGTTAAACATGATAATGTTGTCTTCTCTCACATATAAATGAATACACACAGCACAGAAATATGCCCAGGAAGAAAAACTTCTGCCTGAATACATCAGTGGGCTCCAGAGATAGAGAAGTAGATGCACCACTCACTGCTGTGCTCTACAGAAAAACAAACATTGCCATGATATTGTTGAGACATGAGAGAATTGATTACTGACAGATTATGTTCTTCTTGCTGAAATATGCCTACAAACAGCTTCAAAAGCAAGAAGAAGCTTCTGCAGCAGCGATGCAACTAGGAACACTCTTTGCTTCTACCACTGCACCTCTAATTTAAAGGAACTGGAGATTTTGGGTAAATAGGACCACTTGAGTTCTTCAGAGTAAGATATAGGTCAAGTCAATATCTTCCAAGTGAAGAAAACTCTGACAATCAGATTTAGAGAACTTTCTGCTTTGTGATCTTTGTGAAGACAGTTGTCTTAAATAGAAGTTAAACCCTTTTAGCACCAAAAATTTTGTTTAGTTACACGCCCATGGCAACTAAAACTTGTGCCAAAATGCTTTCATGTATCCACAAATACTTGGATGCCAAAATTTAAATTGGAATATGATTCTTCCTGTTCCTACAGCATATTGAATATGAATAATTATTTCAAGCATGCATCCAAGTTAAGTTGGCGATTATTACTCAGACTTCTCTGTCACTAGACTACTTTTCTAATAAGCACACAGTATACCATGATGAAGTTTTATTTGCCTTCAGAATATTCAAGTTTGAACTAAATTTAAAACACACTACACTTTTTCCCCTCAAACAAGAACCACTGAAAAGTATTCACTATGAAAGTTCACGGGAAAAGGGGAAGAAGGGGGAAGATAAAAGAATGGAAACTCAAAAATCAATTCAAATGTCTTCAGTTTCACTTTCTCAACAGTTTCCCTCATCTATAAATATGAAAAAAACTAAATTTCCTTAGTAAAAAAAGAAGTTGTAAGTTAATTTTAAATACCTGAAATCCATGCTTATATTCCAGGAGTGGGCAAAACAATAGAAGAGATGATGAGATTAGGGGAAGAAAGCCAAGAGAATCATAGGAAAAAGCAATTATGCACCTGGTAGTCATTCTGGCTAGATGACGTGGTGACCAAATTTATTGTCAGCAGATATTTTAAGTGCTTCCTATTTAAAAAAATACTATTGCTATTATAAAACAAGGCATATAAAATCTAGCATAAAGTATTTGAAATATATCCAATTCAGCTTCCAGCTAAGCAATCTTTTCTCTTTTCCTAGTTTATTTATGATTTAAATAAATAAATAGCCCATGAACTTCAGGAAGATACTCACTTCGCTCACACTCCCCAACTTCATGATCAACCCTGCTCCATCAGAGATGGTAATTGCTGATCGAAGAAATTCCAAACAGCAGTGGAAGCTTCCCCAGCTCTGGCTTTGAGGGAATCACCAATTCTGGTAGAAGGATAGTACAGTCCCCGTGCCTGGAAATTTTTTCATGAAAAATAAATAAAATATAAAAACTAAGCAGTGGTTTTTACAGTATGACACAGCAGTATTACCTGCATTAGGCCAATTTACCACTTATGATAGCAGTAATAGCACTAAAAGCCAATAAAAGCGGTCTGTTCGTTCAGAGATTGGCTTTTATGGCTTATTCTAAATATTATCAAGTGAATCAAAAGCTGTCATTATAGTGTCTAAAAAGCCTTCGTACCTTGTAAGCAAACAGTGTGACTTTGACAAATAATCATTAATATGCCTGTGTGAGACCAGGGCTAAAAGAAAAAGAAAAAGGAAAACCCAGTATCTCACTTTACATAAATCATTAAGATCATTTCAGTTAAATTTCACACAGAATAAAACAGATTTATATGTAAAATGCCATAGTTTTCCCAAGTTGTTTTTTTTTTATCTCTGTACATTTTCACAAAACAAAAACTTGTCAGAACACTGAGCAGTGGATGACTGGACTATAATGATGTGTCCGCCTCAGCTCTGGGAAAACAAATAGTGCACGTATCTAGGTAGTGTCTTTTGGGCCACATCTAAACTAATCTTCCCTCGACTGTCATCCTGCCTGCCAAAAATTTTATTCTCCATGTTCTCCTGCTGCACAGCCTGATGAACCTTACAGGGTACTCAAGGTCACACCTCCCATGGCTGGATACCCCTGCTGGCTGGTTCTGTAGTGCCCTCATTTCTTATTGGATTCCCTTGGGTATGAACTGCCTGGGCTACCTGGAGACAGGGAGGAAGATGGACAAGGTGGGAACACAGCAGGAGCTTCAGGACACCACGTGGGATGGGACATCACGTGTGGGAAGGGTGAGCACAACACCACGTGAGAGCGTAGGTATTGGAATGGCTGGGTGTGGATGGTACAAGGGTTTGACTGTATAGTCAAGACCTTCCTCAATTAAAGAAAGACTTAATACACAAACTAAAACATCAGTAAAATCTTAGTTGTATGCACACCATGTGCCCCTTCTGCACAAAGAATGATTTTTCAGTGCAGTGTCAGCAAGAGCATTGGGGACCCCCAGCTATTCTGAGCATCTTACAAGGAGGCTGCCCTTAGGTCTGCAGGGCACAGCATTTCCTCAGCCTCCCCTCAGCCCCCAAGCCACCCCCAGTGACCTCTTAGCCACTCTGGCAGACATCCAGGCTCTGGGCATGAGATCACGGCCAAGAGCCTGGGACAAAAATAAGAGCCCTGGGACAAACTAAGAGCCCTGGGCCAAGCATGGCCACCTGTCAAGTGGCCTTGACTACAAGGGCTGGGCAGCTGGCTCAAGCATTCCTTCTCCCACAGGTAGTGCTGTGCCTCTGGGAGGTTTTTCTGCACACCCTATTTACAGTTTTGGGGGGCCCCAGGGATGGCCAGCTGGCACTGACAACGTTACGTGATCCATTGTCCAGCTGCATGGAGCACATGGACAAGCAGGAACATGTGGTGCTGCTCTGCCAGGGGAATTATCCCCCCAGCACGGCCCTTGAACAGCCACGTGTGTTTCGCAGGCAATTTATGGGAGCAGAAAACCAACAGACCTCCTGTTCCAAGCTTCTAATTTCTTTGGCTGTTTTTTCTTTTTCCCAATAAAGAATTTTCCAGAAACACTACATTAACAGTGAGTTAGAAAGATCCCAGGTAAAACTGGTACACCAGGTTTTGCCTAAGTTATCCTAAACCATGTTAGGAAACCTGTTAGGATTTACTACATGCTTGTGTTTATCCAAGAGGTGGTATATTATATCCTTTAAATCTACACCAAGTAGAGCTGCTTCCATTAAAAAAAACACTCACTGAATTATGGTTTGATTATTTCAACCCAAAAAGTAAAAAAAAAAAAAAAAAAAGGCAGGTAAGAGCTAGTTATCTACGTAGAATCATAGAACATTTTGGGATGGAAGGGACCTTATAAATACCATCTTGTTCCCACCCCTCTGCCATGGGCACAGCCTTAAAAGGATAAAAGGACTTTGGTCCATCTGAACCTCCTCTTTCAGGCAGAGTCCAGCAACTAACAAGGTCCCTCCCAGACCCAAAAATTAAAATTCTGCTTTCAAATTAAATTAAATTAAATATCTGCTTTCCTATGCCCAGGCTTAGGTGGTTTAGCAGAGGGTCAGCCATGAAGACCTAGAGAATAGAATCTAATAATGTCAATGTTCCTCTCCCATTCCCATCAACAGCATTTTGCAGTGCTGATTTCAGTCTCCAGCATTCCTATAAAATGGGAGAAAAAGATTTTGCCATTCAAAGATTTGGGTGACTTGGTCTGTTTGGTTTTCAGGCCACAGGTCTGCAATGCATGTATTCATCACACACAGTTTCCCTGTATTATTTTTCCCAAGTGTTCCATCCCCCCATACTTTAGACCCACCTTCATTTCTGTCACACTCAAGTTCTCGATTACTGCTGAAGAAAATCAGAGCACAGGACACTCCAGGTTGCTGTGTAACCCCAAACAACCTATGCACATGCTGACAAAATGAAAACATCAGATACAATTCTTTAGGCCAAAATTTCAAGAGCAAAGTCACCAGAATTACTCATATGTCTGAAGTTAGGCTTGTGCTTAGGCCTGTTGTTGAATCTGCTTCTGATAGAAGATGAAGAATGCCTTGGTTTTGATTAGAGGCCACATCTTGGTTATAGTGTTGCCCTGTTTCTAACTGTTGGTGTAATCAAGAAACTCTATCCTTCCACTTGAGACCACCTGGAGAAATACATTCTCCACCCCAACCCCCCTGAACTTCTCCCAAGAGCCCAAAACTTGGCTTTAATATAATACATATTTTCCATTTTTCCCCCCACTAATGAGCTGCATTGATATTTTTACCTGCTTGTGCTGTACTTTGTTAATGGGAAATGTTTCAAACACTGTGTGGTAATGGGATATGGGATTATATACTTATTAATCTCAAGAGCACTGTGTAGACCATACCAGTAAGTTACAAGCAAACTGGCAGCACAGGGTTTGAGTTCTGGCAGGGAGACTCTTCCAAGCTTTGCCTGTTAGGCTGCATTTGGCTCTGCTTTAAAACTTTATGCTGAGCTAAAGCTGCTTGGGTCAACTGTGCTGCAAACAGACTGCACTGACCCCTCTGCTCTGGGTCAGTCATGTCACAACTAGGGTGACCTGGTGGCCAAGGAGATGCACTTTGAGCAGCTGATCCTTATGGTTTGCTGCATAATGTAGAAAACCTTGTTATACGCAGAGAAAACAGGAAAAAAAAGTTAGTCATGGTGTGTTTCCATTGACAGAAAAGAGCTCTTTCCACCCATGGAGATTGTATTTATATGCAGTGATGCCTAATTCTATCTGAATGTGAGTTTACACCAGATGCTGCAAGCAAACACACCCTCCACTTTCTCTCCTGCCCCAGTAGGTCAGCCTAGAGTTCTCAGTCTGGTGGCTTTTACAGAATTAAAGATATTTTTTGCACAATTGAAAGACCATCACTTGAAGATGAAGCCTGATTCACCCCAGAGGGAACACTGGGGAAAGTTTCCTGGATTTGCCCTTTGTATTATTCAAGTTTGTGTGCAGCAAGAGGAGGAAATAAAAACTAATAGAAAGAGACATTTCCTCTAGGATCAAAGCTGAAATCTTCCAAGAATGCTTTCCCAGACTTTACTCAGAAGAAACAGTTATGAGGCCAAACAATTCACATAGTCCAGCTCTGCTCAGGCACCTTATTTTCCTTTATGAGGGAAAAAAACTGACAAAAGTTTTACTTTTCATTTGAGGGTCTCAAATCCATTTCAGCCATTAACCACTAAAGCAGCCTATTTGCCCCATGAAGGTGATTAATAGGAGTGGAGGTGAAGCAATTACTTAGAAGTGTGATTACTTTAGGTATGTGTAATACTTACATATTCTAAATACCCGGCTTTATGGGTAGCTGAGACCCTTGACTGCAGTTTCCAGTGCCCAGCACTTCTTAATGAAGATGAACTCTGAAGATGAACTCTGCATATAGCCAAGAAATAAACAGAAATAATTTTAGCACCCAAAATTATTAGCTGTAGATGAGGTAGAAATCACAAAGGACTGACATTGATTTTAATGAGAGAAATGAGCCCTTAATAAAAATGTCAGTACTGAATTGTTAGAATCTGGCTTTCCCTGATTCTCAGACTCATTTTCTGTTATTTGTTTTATCACTCTTCGCAAAATAAATTAAAAAAAAAAAAAGGAAAGAAAAAGAAAAGAAAAAAAAAAGAAAACAAAAAAAGTGGCAACACCTACTTTTCTGGCCTCTGATAACCTTGTTTGTGCAATATCAACCTGTTGAAAATCTTACATTTAATTTTATCAGCTCTGAACTGAAGCCCTAGAATTGGTTTTAAAACTAAACTTTCCCTCCAGAAAAAAAAATATTTTTGAGGCAGATTCTCACAGCTTTGTACATAAATCTTAGGAGGTCTCTCTCCAGGGCTGGTCACTGTGACCTCCTTCTCCCATCACTGTCCCCACTGGAATGCAGGTTTTGTTAAAAATTGGATCTGAATCCCATAAGTACCTCCAAATCCTGGATTCCCTTGGACTGCCAGGGAAGAGACAGCAGGCACCATTAGCCAGGGACAACACTGGAGCTGTTGGCATGGCTCTTGCCTTGGAATGTATGTAAATTTACACTACAGTTATTTAAGCAGCTGATTTTAAACTGCTTTCTTCATCTACATTGTCTATAATGTACATTATAAAAATCCTTATTTTCACTATGGTGAAGACTGCCTAAACTCCAGCTGGATAAAGACTCTACGTGCTTTGTCTAAACAGTGCAAGCTCTCCCATATTCAATGACTTCTGTAATTATTGTGTGATCTTTTCAGCTTCTAATGCATATTAATTTGTAATATACAAAACCCTTCAATAAATAATTGTGCAGACTGAATAAAAAAGCAATTTAAACTTTTTCCCCCCCTAACTGGAGACACTTTTTACAAATAGTTCTTTTAAGTAGTCTTAATAGTATCTCTTTAATATTGCCATTAAAATTCACCAGAGTTCAAGAGCAGAGCAAATTTACATCTGTTAAAATAATGGAATTGACACAGATATTACATCATTGCTATTTTAAATAATCATTCTTCATAATTCTAACCTACTTGCTTTAAGTTGCAAATAAAGGGCTTGTTCCTACTTTCATCAAAGTCGATGGCAAAACTCCCTTTGGCTTTCAGGGAGCAGCACCTAGATTTAGAGACAGGGGCTCTGCTGATGTGTTGGGGTTTGAGTGCGTTCCCTAATGCAGCGAAGAATAAATCCCTCTGAAAGAAAAATTACTGAGGAGGGTTCTGTGAGCTCCCAGACAGAGAGGATAATTGTACTGGGCTAGCCTGTTCCCAAAAATCACAGAACTCCATAGACTACTCTGAATTCCAAGGTAGTTACAGTTCTTTTGCTTATTTTCACAAGAAAGCAACATTTTATATAGGTGTTTTTTGCCATTTTAGTGCAATTTTGTGGTTTTCCTTAAAATTTTGGGAGAGATTGTTTGAAAAGAAGCATAATGACAACCCTCACATATTCATCTTCTCTTGGGAGAATATTAGAACTTTCACTGAAATTACATAAGTGTTCTATGAACAATTTAAACTGAACCTAAAGGAATTAAAAATATACACCATACACATCTGGAAAGCCACCTAGAAGGTGAATCAACATAGTCCTTTCCCTGATGACAGCAGAAAAAGAAGCAATGATTTTAAGATATAGAGAATAAAGACTGTAGCTGAGACTATTTAAAACTGGAGAGAAAAATAGACTTTTCATTATCCATTTAGCACTCAAATGAAGAGAGCTTTGTACCTGACTTTACCTGAGCTGTTTTTGCGTTCTTCAGCAAAAATGAATCTGTGTCCACATTGCAGCTTATCATCTGTAAAATCACCATAATTCAGCTGTCTATGTGGACCTCAAGTTTTCAGGGACAGAAACATTTCACCTGTATCTGCACTGTGCATTTAGTGTGACGGATTTCTGGCCATGGCAGAAATCACCAGTCACTCCAGCAACTTTGTGCTAATGCACCACTGAAATATGCTGAACGTTTACAGGACAATAACCACCATGAGTCTTAACCATAATTTTGCACTGCAGTAACGGGGCTGTTACATGTTATCTGGGAACCAGAGAACTTTATTAGCACTGTCATAAAAGCTAAAGCAGAATCAGCCCCTTGTCCTAGCACCACTGACACTGCCTATTATAAATAAGGTATCCATCAAGCATACTTAGATCCTAACCTAAATGGCAATTGCCTTGGGTGTCTTTAGGGTAATTTGATTTAAAAGAAAAACACGAGAGAGAACAAAATGTGACCCTTTACTGTGAAGAAAAGCATAAGTAAGCAGCACTGCCAAGACCAGGAGGAAAGAAATTATTCCAGAAATATCACATTTTGAAGAATCTGCGGTGCTGACCTCTTTACTCCACTTGGAATTACTTATTCTCTATATAACTTTCCACTTTTCTCAGTAGGACACCTGTCCTTATGCTTATTTGGGGAAAAGAATCAAGCATAGCTTGAATGCAAGGGAAATACTTTCCAAGCAAGGATGATTAGGCAACGCTCTGCCTTAGGAAAAGATTCAGGCACCATCACTTAATGATGTTTAAGGAGAAATGAGAGGGAAAACACCTAAGGGTTTAGCCCACAGAGGTTTTCATGTAATGAAGACTGAGTCTGGCTGAACTAAGAGGTCCTTTGCAGCTGCATGACCTGTAATCCTTTTTGGCACCATTCCTCAGCTTTAAAATATTCCACCTTCCCCCACGCCAGTGGCCCTAACACAGGATGATGTCTGGTGCAACCCAGCCTTCAGGACAGTCCTGAATCAGAGAGCAAACCAGGGAAGGGCACAGGAAATATGTTACAAATATGGCTTTTGGAAGAAACGTACTTATATTCCAACCATACTAATAGGAGGAAACATACACCTGACATGGAAGACCAGCTGTTGCCTCAAATCTTCACCACTGAAAGGAGGAATATTCAAATATGCCTATCCCTATCTAATTAAGCATATATTATACAGACTATTTTTATATTATAAATGTACAGTCTAGATTCTTCATTCCAACACTATTCTCTTCCAACACTAAAACCTGCTTATCTGAAGACTTCACGTAGCTGCAAAAATTTTCATTGGAAGAAATATGTTCTCATGTCATCTATTTTTGGCTTTCCATGCTGTGACAACAGAGGCTGGCCTGGTGTTTCTATATCTGAATATTTCTCAGGTAGCAGAAGAGCTGCCGCAGATTGCCTGGCACCTGCTCGAGGATGAGGTGAACAGAAAGCAAAGCAAAAGTATTTTTATTTCATCAAGAACGTTTTGGCCAAGCCATATTTGTAGAAGATAAAAATTGAGGAAAGTGTAAACTGATGGGGAATGTAATCTTTTAATATTTTGGGAGCATGAAATGGTGAAATCAGAGTTCAGAACTAGAGCAGGTTTAGGATGGAGTGGGACAAAAGTGGCAGGTGCTGGGGAGAAATATCTTTTTCAGGATAAGTGTTTTCAAGACCTGGTAGTTATATTTTGGTAGTTCTAATCTTCCTTAAACAAAATCATTTCTGAGAAGGCAATATAAAAAATCTGGAACATGAATGCCAACAGAAACCTATTGCAAGTATGAAACATGAGCAACAAGCCTATGGCTGCTGAGTTATGAAAAAAAACCCCAGTGTACTTAGATGCATTGTCTTTTGCTAATATATTTTTTGAAGATCTGACTCTTTTTAATAGAGCAGCTCTTAAGAGAAACTAATTATGATTTTATTTTTAAGGGCCTGGATTTTCTCTTACATGTATCATTCTAACTCAGGAGTAAGGCCATTCAAGCAAATGAGATTAGGTTGGTGTGAACGAGTTTAAATGATCACACAAAGGCCTCAAGATATTTATGGGTAGAATGAGTCATTCCTGTTCTGGTTGGATGACTGCATCCATGGAGAATTAGTCTATCATCATGCAGGGCCTGAGCCTCCTTTCTCTTACATCACCATACATCAGGAAACACTGTGTGGAGTTAATCAGTATCTCAGTAACCTAAAACCAACAAGTTGGTAGAACTGAGCCCACAGCCCCGGTTCCACATAGTAGTCATGCACTGACTCTAAAGAAGCCACCCCATCTAAACCAGGAGATCATCTGGTCTTTCTTCCTTAGTCCATTTACCTAAAGTGACTTACTAAAGTTTGGTAAGACCTGTTTCTCATTTAAAATGTGAAGTAACTGTGGTCAAAGAACATTCTTTTTCTAGCAACACATTCAAAATGTACCTTTTCTTCCATCAGCCTCCTGCAACACGTCTACAAAGAAGGAGACATTAAATAGATAACACAAGATGGACTACTCAGACTCCCTTTTACACTAAATGCAGATCTGTGAGAAATCTTCAGCAATCCAAGTCTTGGAGTATTTTGCAATGATTTCTAGGTCAAAGTAAAACAACCATGCCAGACCTGACAGGATTATTGCCGTTTTAGGCACATACCAGGTTTGGTGGCGCTAGAACAACATGTGATCCATCCATCTTAGCTCTAAGGATAAGCAATGCCAGCTATTCAAGAAGCCAGCTCACGAAGTGTTGTGGTGGGCTGCTGTGACTATCTAGAATAGACTATGAGAGAAAGAAATGGCTGGAACATCTCCAGCAACTGTTGGAGTTCCCAAGAAGTTTCTTCCTCACAGCAATGACTTTAAGGCTAATTAGAGGCAGAAAACCAAAATTGCAAATTCCCCAGACACCAGGTGTTTACCAGAAAAATCTGTTCCCCAGCCAGACACCGTCCCTGTTCTCAATGGTTTCCATGAGCCTCTCCCCTACCAGACACGAGGCGTTCTGCCTCCCCGGTATGTCTGTGCACTTCTCACTTTGGAGAATTGGGAAGGCTTAAAATCACCTTCAAGGTGGAGAAAACCAAGTGAGGATGTTGCTTGGATCCACCTCAGCAATCCCAGGAACTGTCTGAGAACCAGAGCAAGGTTTTTCATGCTGTAGGCAACCAGAGCATCATGTCTTGCTGCTCTCCTGTCCCTGCCCAGCCAGTGGTCCACCATGAACATGAACCTGGAGAACACTGGATTTAAATAGTTCCCAGTGCAGTTTTACTTCCTATTATTCCACCTTTTTCTCAAGATATTTAAGCACCAAGCATTGCAAGTATCATGGTTTCATGCTCATGTTACATTTTGCTAGTACCACATAGTGTTTATCTGCATTAAGTGGTGTGTTTCTCTTTTCCCACAAATAGGAGATGTCTGCACCATAACATATCCTATGGGCAGCTCTATTCATGTCTAAAGCCCGAGGATTTTTGGGAGGGGGGGAAAAAAAGAAGATTATGTATTTATTCAGAAATTAAATGAGATTAATAATTTTGAAAGCAATTTACAAATAGCAATCAGCCACTGCAATGAAGGTCAAAAGAAAAAGGACACATTAGCAATTGAATCTCTTCCCTTCCTTTAAAGTTTTAATACTGCATACCTGTTAATAATGGGAAATATCTTTCTTCAAGAGTAACATTTTCAAAAATTGGTAGGATCCTTTTGCTAATTCTAATCTTCTTTTAATAAAATAATTTGCTAAAAAGGATTATAAAAAAGCGTGAAAATGAAATGCCAATAGAAATGTACTGCCTATACAATAAATAGTTAATGTATTTTCTAAATGAATGATTTAAAATAGCTATTAAAGTAAAGAGAATGAGCTTATGTTTCTAGTAATGACTTCTCTGCCTCAGAATGAAATCTGTAAATCCCTGATTGCAATTTCACATCCCAAAAGAACAAGCAGTCCTGGGACCGATGCTTATTGCCTTTATCATTAATACTAGCACACTACATATGTGACTTTTATATCCCTGGTTTGAATATTTAGATTTATACTTGTGTATGCTTTATACTTTAAATCCCACACAACCATTCTGTCACAAAAATAAAGCTCTCCTTCAACAAGGCTTTTTTGTACGTACACGCATACGTGTATACACAGACTTTCAGTATAACTACAATTTTATTCATAAGAGTGCATAATGATTCAGGCTGTGATTGTTAATAAAAATGCATTTCTAACCATCAAATTTGAGTCTATTATTCTAAGTTAATTGCATTTGCCCTAAAGAGACTTGCGACTGGCTGTCAGCCTATTTGTGTCAGTTCCATTTTATTCATCAGTCAATCTTGTCTCCTCTTTTTTCACATCCCATATATTGATCAAATAGATTTGTTAGCATGCCTCTGCATCTTTAAAAAAGTTTTTGTTATTTGTCAGGTTTATTTGATTACTATATTAGTTGAGTGTTATCTTAATTGTTATTTCAATAGAAAATAAATGCCCGTTGATAGTCCCACAAGATTCACATTAAATATAATCCATATAACAAGTTAGTGGATGAAGTGAACGTGGTAAGAAAATAAACACATTAAGTCTATTTTAAAAGGTGGTATTAATCTGCAGCTGTATTGTACTTGATCCAAAAGACAGGAATAGAATTAAGTACAGTGTAAAACAATTTTGATAAACATCAGTGCCGTATCATTGCATATTATGCTATGTATAAAATACCTTAACAAAAAGATGTGTGATATAAAATAAACTGAGGTTGTATCTGGAAGAATGGGGTTTGTGGTTATGTGTGAAATTGAACTGTATTAAATATGGCTTTCAACACTAAAAATTAGGCTAGAGAGGCAGTAAGCAAAAGCAAGTGGAAGTGCTGTTATATGGGGCATATTTCGGGTAGGGACAGAAAAAAAGGAAACTAGCTTTTGGGAAAGTATTGCAGCAAAGAATTACCATGTATGTAGGTAGCTTCCTCCTCCATAAAGCTATGATACACTGTTTAGTGAAATAAATGTGAGTTTGGCTAGATTAATATTTTGAAACAGCATCTTGTGCACATCAGTCACTCAGTTTTGGTAATGAAGTCACAATACCAAAATTTTTACCTCAACCTTATCAAAGGGGAAGGTGATGCAACCAGTTTTCCTATGTGAATGTCCCAGAAACCTGTCTCTCATATCTTCATTATCAGCAAGGCTACATAACCCTGGCTCCTTGCCTAACCTTAAACCTGGGATCTGCCCAGCTGGTACCTGAACTTACATAGTGTCAGAAATACCATCTCATTTAAAAAGATATGAGAAGTCCATATGTTTTAGATAGCTACTCAGGATATAGAAGCATTGATTTAATAAAAATTTTAGGAAACAAAATCTACTGCTTCACCTGTATTGAAGTACATTGACTGAACCCATTACTCCCTGAAACTGAGTCGAAGAAATTTATGAAAAGCTAAGTTTCTCTAATTTCTTTGGCCAGGATTAGTCAATCATCCGACTTCAGAGAAGTTTGGTTTCTGGTCTGGGTAATTATCTGCAGCCAGCTGCAGGGGGGAGGGATGAGAGAAGGGACAAAACGAGACTTCCAAAACGGCAATTTTTTCCTTTCTTAACCTCCTCAGTCAAGGTGGGATGACTTGCAGCAGGATGGGCTTGTCTTTCATTGATTTCTGTAAGAGTTTAGGCCAGACTGAACACCTACCATACCTATGAGGTAGAGCTGGAACGATGAACACCACCCTAAAGGAGCACCTCTCTCATTTGAGCAGGAGCATTTTTAAGTGCCTATACCTGGCTGAGGACGTTTGGAAAGTCCAACTCCCAGACTGTTTTTCATCTGGAACCTCTTTATCAGTATTTCATATTAAACTACCATGCTAAATCTTCAGACGCCCTAAAAAAAAAAAAAAGCTCAAATTTGCAGTTGTCCTAGAGCTGCTAGCAACACTCCTGTGATTCAGAAGCACACGGTGTGATGATAGTTTCAAGCTAAACTGTTATGACCAGCTAGTATGGAATATAAACAGGAACAGATGAGAAGAATACAGCCTCAACATTTGAGACAACAAAGAAAGAGTGAAATGATTGCTACATAAAAGACATTTCAAAGACCTCCCAGAAAAGCAAGCATAAAAATCCCCAATAAAAAGGCTCAGCAAGAAAACTGTCACACCCCCTAATCCTCAGCAGACTCTAACAAGATGTTCGCATGAGCCAGAGATTGTCTCCTTCCCCAGAAGACAAAAGGCACAGAAATCAATACTGTCTAGCATAGGATTAGGAGGCAGGAGATAGATAAAAAGGATTCCTTAACCTTACAATTAGAAACCCCAACTCTCCAGCCAAAAAGATAACCAGAAACAGACTGCAAACCTGTGTCACAATAATTGCTGCATCTTTTGCCCTTTGAAAACTGATATTTTCAGAAGATTTTTTTATAATTTATTGCCACCCCAAGAAAGGTTTTGATGGCCACTTAGCTACAGACAACTGCTGCTACCAAACCACAATTCAGCACACATGGCAATAGAATTATTTTTCATTCTTTATGTTTTAACCACCTCCAACCAAGCAAAAATTATATTAGCAATGCTTGTACCAACCTCCCAGTAAATTGTACCACTAAAAGCAAAATGATATGTAATGCACTACTTCTAACAAATGATCAGCTTTCTGTGCCCTGAACCAAACACTTACACAGATTCTTCATGCCAAACCTGGCATAAGCATGTGCTCTGATTAAAAAGGAAACAACTTAGTTGTTATAACAAGCGTCTTTAGCTTTATTTGGTATTACTAATGCTTTTAAACAGAAGGCAGGGTACTGGCAAGAGTAAAAAACAGACTTGAAGGGGGAGGAAACCTGCAGGCTGGAAAGAAGCTGCAGTCTCTGAAGTCTGACCCTCCTGCTGTAGATAACGAGTGACCATAAGCTGTGAGAGCTGGAGAAGTTTGCTGCATAGAAATTTCAGACTCTCTCTGAAGCTCAGCAAGGCAACCATGAGACATTGACAATGACATTTACAAAGCCTGTATTAACTTACAGCAATGACTTCAGCACCAAATCATACGTGCTTAGGTATTATATATTCCCCTTTCATAGGGGGTTAAATAGCACGAGCACTCGTTGAGGGACAGTCAGAATTTAAGCAGTTGGCACATCCAGTGTTACGAGTCTTTCCTGGTCTTCCTGGTACCATCAGAAGAGGAAAAGTCAAATAATTTCTTTTTTCTCCAAGTGCAACACACTTGCAAACCATCACTCCATGTTCTTGTGATCCTACTGTCTACTGAACCTTAAATTTCCTGCCTTAAGCTAACTTTCCATGGTCTTGTTCAGTGCAAGTTAGACACTACCTCAGAGCTGCCTCATGTTCTGTGGCAGATGAAATAACCCCTGTAAGTAAACTACTTGAAACCACTTAGAAAGATGCTGGCAGAGACGCAACTTAAACCATTGTCATTTGTCATGGAAAGACAAACAAATCATCCTTCCCAGAAGAATCGTGACTCAAAATAAACATATGGAAAAAGGCATGAATTTCTGTTCCCTTTTTAGCAAGCTCAAAGACAGCATAAAGCTTGTCTTACACATTCTTGGAGAATAAAAGGGAGAAATGTTTTCTACAGATTTCTAAGTAAGTTTTCTGGACCTCAATCCAGATGGGAATAAGTAATTCCCTCAGTCCACCCCAAAAGGCTGCAACCAGCAGTGTACCAGACAGAGCAACCCAGGATGTGAATCAAACAGGGTGGGAGCAGAGGGCAGCGTGGTCTGCATGGTGGCATAAGCAAGTTAATCCCTTCTCAGACACAAGGCTCCCCAGGGACTCCACGTCCGGCTTGTGGCAAAGTGTCACAGACTCACAAGCCTTTGCCTACAAGCACACTTGTCCCCAAGCCGCAGGAAGCTCCACTGCTGTCCTGCTGAAAGGCCAGATATGCTGGAATTGAGTTTGGGAATAGGAGCATGGCACCCTCCCTGTTATCTGAAAGTTGTTTCCAGGTAACATTTTCCTCATTTTATAACAAAGCAAGCTACTGGTTAGCACTATTAGAAGCACAGCTGGAGATTTACAAGATAGGCTTGTGTTTTCCACAGTTTATATTCAGATCAAGATTTACCAAAGAAACTGCAAAACATTATTTTAGTGACCCTTGTGGGGCACAAAACCCCACATCCATTGGGATCACAATGCCACCCAAGTATTCAGTCATTTAGATAAGAACTATATCTTCCCATCCAAGCAGGGGAGAAAGGCACAGTGCCACAGACACCACCAAGTTTTCAGCTTTGCCATTGTCAGTGATTTTGGAATTGTCAGAGGCCAGGGTGGTGAAAAGCAGTGCAAAAGCCTCATATACCTAAAAAGGGAGGAAGCATTGCTATGCTGAAACGGGGAAGTAAAGATGGGTGAGCTAAACTTGAACTTTCAACATATCCTAAGCTCTCGGTTCAGAAAACTAGACTAGAGCTATGTTTAATAACTTAATCCACTACCTTCAAAAAGTCCAGCATCTTCACCTGTACCATTGGTAGGAGCAGGGACGTGATGAAGCATACAGTTCATTACCCGTGGTTGCCTCAGCTGTGATCATATTAATGAAGATTTTGCATCATTAGGGTTTTCATTTTGGTGTAGGAATCAGATACAACACTTGATATGGTTTGCCCTGCAGCCAAACATTACCCTCACCTTTAACGGGCATTGGGATGGTCCCTTGTGGATCGAGGCAGACTCATTTCACAGGTGCATAAAGAAAACTCAGACACAAGCTACAAAAAAAACCCCAGCAAAAGACAAACTTTACTCACGCAGAAGCTCAGGGTTCAATGCTGCATCAGTGAATCAGGATCCTCAAGGATCAAGTTGTGTCAAGGATCAAGACAAGTTGTGTTGACTGTAGGAAAATTGCTGTGTTCCCTGGGGAAAACACGTAATTATAGAACATTTTGGTTGGAAAACATCTCCAAGATCATCTCAGTGAGAGGCCACAGGACACTAACTAGATCCTCAAAGGGAAGGAGTATCTTCCAACTTCTATTAAGAGTAATTTTTAACACACTTGTGAAGTCAATTAGGGGACATAGCTTGACTTTCCTCTTTCCTCTGATAACAACACAGTTTCGAGGTGTTCACAAAACACCCATGTGGGTTAACAAAGGTACATCACCAGCTGAGGAGCTTTTCCTGCTTAGTGAAACTTTCTTTTCCCAGTCTTACTTTCTCAAACTGGGCAGCCCCTTAGAAACCCAGGTAAACCCTTTGCCTTCTCAGCTCCTTCTCCCCATAGCACATAGGGCATGGAACCACATCATTTCAACCACTGATGTGGCACCTTCCATGCAAAAAAATTAGCTCCATTAGTGTAATTCCATTGGAGGATGCAAGCAACACTTTTTCCTTAATACTTTTCATCTGTTTCAGCTTTCAGCCCGTCTTTAAATTGAGATTATTTTTTGTGTTAGCCGTGCTAAAGAAACATTTTAAGGTTTACTCAAAGCAACAGAACAAGCACAGAAATGCTGTGCAGGGGGCTAAGCCTAGAAACTTTAAAGTATGAGAAGAAGCTCTTAACCTCATCACCATTTTCTTATGAAAATTGAGTAAGAACCCCAAAAGAGTCAGATTAGGAGCCACACAAAGGTTGCTCGCTCCCATTTGCAGAACCTCAGTTGATTACTTTGGTATCGGACAACCCTTAAACTGCCTCCTTTCAAGGGCTACTAATTCTGCACATTACCTGGATAACTGCCATGATGTTGTTTGCCCTCTTTCCTCTATTTATCTACTAAAGGAGAAGCAAGGCCTGTGGCCCTCTCCCCTCCCAGCTGAGGATGTTTTCCTAACTGAGGCTTCTCATACCAATTAACACCATCTGATAGCCTTTAGAATGGGGAGATATGCCAATTTACCTGCTTCCTACCCAGTCGCTCCAGAAGTGGGTAATGCTTATCTGCTCCAATTACTTCTGAAAATGGCATTTGGAGAGTCCCAGCTGGAGCCAACCCAAGAGACCTTTCAGATTTTGGCAGTGGCCCTCAGCACTCCTCACCATGACCATTAATTGGGGTGTTTCTGATTAAAGGATGAGTACACCAGGCTGGGCAGCACGCACAGGCTGGGCTAGCCAGTAACAATGAGCTGGCTGTGTTAGAAACCACATCATCCAAAAATTTTAGAAAGCACCATGGCCCCATTAGGACCTTTCTTAATGGGGCACCCAAGACCCTGTCATTGCAATCAAAAAGCCTACACCCAATGGCTTCAGTACCTGCTGGGGGCCTACAAGAGAGCTGGGAAGGGGCTTTTCAAAAAGGCCCCTTGTAGTGATAGACAAGGTGGAATAGCTTAAATCTGAAGCAGAGTAGGTTTAGACTGGATATTAGGAAGAAATTCTTTACTGTGAAGACAGCAAGACACTGGCACTGATTACCAAGAGACGTTGCGGATGCCCCATCCCTGGAAATGTCCATCCATCCAGGCTGGATGGAGCTCTGAGCAACATGATCTAGTGGAAGGTGTCCCTGCCCATGGCAGGGGGCTTGGAACAGGATGATCTTTAAGGTCCCCTCCAACCCAAACCATTCTATGATTCTATTTGTACTGTAAACACACAGGATGCAAACTTTCTCTCCTGCTTAGAGGACACTGATGAGGCTTTGGTAGGCAAGGTCAAGATGTTCACTTGCTCTGATAAAGCATGAGGAGGTAAATCATCCTGTGCAACTCAAGTCATTCAGATGGTACTTTTGGCATTTTCCCCCCCTCCCGCTTTTGTTCTGTCAGTCTGAAGAGAACAGCTCGTGTGATGTAATTTAGAATGGAGCTTTTTTAAAGCTTTCACTCAGGAAAAGCTTCGGGAGCTCTGGGGGTATAGCTTAGCTCAGAGAAATAGAAAGAAAGCAAGTTTGCATTGACAGCTTGATCCCAGAGAGAGGTGGCTGCCTGCTTGTCTAACAGGTCCTCTGGGTCTGGATGAGGCAGAGACAGAGGAGCAGTCATATTAAGTGAACGCGCGCTGCCAATGTTAAAGGAACAATTACCATTATTCTGCATAGTTCACTGTTTGCTACTGCTATTTTCTTCAATAAAACCCCTTTTCACTTGCCAATTGGAGCTTGTCATATAACAATATTTCTTATGCACAATACACATACTAAAATGCCCCTGTGTTTTTAATACATTTATAGTTGTTAACAATAGCGGTATAGCGACAGAAAAAAACTGTACTTGCTTTGAATACAGAACAGATTGAAAAAAGAACAAACCAGTGGCCCTGCTCTGAAGGATTAATGGGGGTTGGATTTTGCCTAATCTGTGTTAAAACAGTGACACCTCTTCCATTTCTTTGACACCCACTTCTTCCTCTCAGGGCCTGGCCTGTGACCTCCTCGCTTGGAAGGGGTTGTACACCTGAGCCTTGTGCAAAACTTCTGTGATGGTTTTGATGTCAGGGAGTGTTGAGGAGAGGGTTGGGCTCTCACCTGCCCCTGTGCCTGGGCAGCCCTGAGAGGGATGGACAAGGGGTGCCACTCCTTGGCCTTGGCAAGCCCGGCCTGCTGAAGGCTGCCCAACAACCCTTCGATACTTGTGCGTGGTGCACAGATAGGTGGGAGCTGTGCTACCGTCCAGCAACACCTGAAACTCTGGTGTTCACTGCCCACGTCAGACCAACAAAACTCCTTGTGAATGCAGCTCCTGGTGAAGCAGGACAAACAGACAGCTCTGGGGAGACTGGCATTTCCCCCGGGGCTGTGGAGCTCTACAGCTCTCCTCCAAAAGCTCACACAATGGAGACATTGTGTTACTACTGCGCTTGCCAGCATCACAAAGCCAGGTGGAAATGACCACAGTGAAGGTGCCACGGTGAGAAGAAATTACGTGTTTGCACTTTTGAGCAGGCTGAACCTCATATTTCATGCACCCAAAGGAACAAGCAGCTGTTCGGAAACCTTTGTAGCACAATCATGAAGGAAACTTTCTTCTGCCATAAGATTCGTGTTTTCTAAGAACACTATTTTCTTCAGAACAAGTTAATGTACACAGGAAAAGACATCTTGAGTGTTCCTGACTCTCCTACACTATCCAGGAATAGTGATAGACTGCGAGTTTAAACACATTCTTCCACTGCACAGCGAGAGAAGTGTGTTTAATGCTGTGAGCAGAACACTTACCATGTTTGCCTTTGCCAGAGCCGGCAAGACTACACTGTTTTAAGAGTACTTATTACATACATAAGTAACAGTGGATGTCATCTGTCTGCCCCCAGAATAGATGTTCTGCATCTTTCGTGCAGGGGAAAAAAAGGATTTGTGAAAAGATGCACAGCATGATACTTCTTCTGCTTCAGATATTGCTAATTGCTTTGTCTATGGCTTTTTCTGAGAAAAAGAGAGAAGAAACCCAGAGAAGGCCACCACATTGGAGGCTGGTTTTGGAGCCAGATCTGAGCTTCCTGGAACTGTTTTCTTTGATATCTGGTGATACAGGATCAAGCCCTTGCGAAGATAAATAAATGGTTTTCCAGCATGGTCCAGCACAGGCTGTTCTGCAACACCTGGGGAGGTGCTCAGATGGCAATAAGATTAATAATGTTTATTACAGTGTGCAAGTCCAGCTCCCAGTTGGGTTCCAGCATGGCATGCAGGCAAGAGAGAAACAAATGGAAGTGCTTGCTAGGAAAGTCTCATAGAAGACATAAGACTCTCGCAGATTGCCACTCACCATTGGGTTCAAATCAAAGAAAAGCTTTTATACCTTATTAGAAGACATGCAGGGTTGTAGTCATATAGTATCGTGTGTCAGTTTACCACCAGTACAGCTCTGAGGATTGTCTGGGAGAAATGCTGCATCTTCTGTGATTTGCAGCTCTATTTCACAGCGTTTAAAGTGTTTGAATGTATTTTAAGAATATATATAGGTTTGATGGTGTTAATATATGTGGGTTTGTTGGTGTTTCCCCCACCAAATGAAAATGCTGACAGTCTCGGAGCTGCTCTGGCATTAATGCTGTGCAAGGATATCTTTGTGGCCATAACTGTGTGTAATGCCTGCTTTGGGAATAAACTCTTGGCACGTAACTTCAGTGCCATTCAGAGAGCCGCACAGTTGTCAAGGACCTGGGGACATGAAAGGAAGACACTGTGCTGTCTTTTCATTGGAAAGTTCACAAATTCTGCCTAGAGATCC
Source organism: Machaerirhynchus nigripectus (assembly GCA_013397975.1). NCBI lineage: Eukaryota > Metazoa > Chordata > Aves > Passeriformes > Dicruridae > Machaerirhynchus > Machaerirhynchus nigripectus. Next base: position 1,487,136 of record VZRQ01009390.1, on the reverse strand, counting down.
CTCTGATATTTTCACTTTTCAATACATAGTCCTTACCAAAAATAAAACTGAGAATTTTAAGTGCTTTCCAAATTTAATGACACAGAGTTTTACATGGAAAAAAACTCTTTTGTACAAAACTCAGCATTTTCTGTTTTACATTACCTATAAATTTCCCCAACTAAAGAGTGAACAATTACACAAGGATGTCCATGGGTGAGACGTACCTTTAGTTATTGTGCCAGCGTATTAAATAAAGCCCCATCCACGTCTGGCTACTCTGCTCTGGTTAGGATTTTGTTTCTGAAACTTGATCATATTGGCAGACAACCTTAACCTCATTGTGGGGTGAGTCATTAACCATGAGAGGGAGGAAGAGTGAATTAATGCAGCAGTGAAATCGAGGCAACAACAACAACAACAATAGTAATGTTGGTTTTTTCTTTGTTTTGAAAACAACAAAGTCAATTCAGGTGAGACAATGCATCAAAACCTCCAGTTTCACACAGTGCAGTGACGAATAAAGAGAATTTGAGAGGTTTGAGTCAACCCTGCAAAACAACAAGCAGCTGCCCATGACCACTGGGATGGACCTGCCCCAGCACCCACTGTGGGGTGTGCAGGCAGCCCCATCAGAGGGTGGCCTCAGGGGCTCTGTGTGGTGCTGTGCATCCCAAATCCCAGCTCTGGGAAGAGGACAGGGACTGGCACAGCTATATGGTGACTGGAGTGGCCTACTGACATTAATAAAAACAAATATTGCTAAGCCCTCCACTTGGAGGGGGAAGGACAGGGCTGTGTGTTTTCACTTCAGGTTCAATTTGTGACTTGCTTGTTCTGAGTTTTTCTAATTATCCCTTTTAGCAAACATCAGCAGAGTGCAGTCTTAAACAAAAAGAAAGAAACAAAAGAACTTGGAAAGCAGACTTTAGCTCTCTTTACAACACTTCTTAGGGCTGTTGCATATAATAGGGCCACCACACACTTACACGGTCCTCTCCATCCCTGGAGTGTTCAAGGCCAGGTTCCACAGGGCTTGGAGCAACCTGGTCTAGTGGAAAGTGTCCCTGCCCATGGTGGGTGATTGGAACTCGATGGTCTTTCAGTTCCTTCCAACCCAAACCACTGTGTAATTCCATAAGACCAAAAAATCCAGTCTGGGGCTTAAATACGTCAAGTATAGCCACTCCATCTCAGTGACTCCCAGAGAGGATGATTCCCTTTCAAGACCTGCTGGAATAACAACAGGGTGCCAGGATGCTGTGATCATAAAATTCAAAACAGGCAAAAGTTAAAAAAAATGACCTAACAGCAAGAAGCATGTGAAACACCACAGGATCCTGCTGCTCCCTGGGCTAACCCCAATTCCTGTAACAGATTTATCTCATGGAAGCCATTTCATAAAGACACAACCACCGGAACAGAAATACGGACCTAAAGGAAAATGTGATAGGGAAAGAAAACAGTGGCTGAAGGAGAATTTAGGCGATCCAGCCTATGAACAAGACCTGGGGGCTCCGATAAGGATCCCCTGAAGGATGCACGTCTGTATCCCACATCCAGCCCCTTGGGTTTCAGGGATTGCCTTGCCTGTTGACCAGCTGAGGTTGTGTTTCTGCTGCAGTTACTCCTGGATACCAAAGCTGTGAGGTTCCTGTGAAAATTCAATGATTCATCTCAGTGCTGATCAGCCTGGGGCTCCCGAGGACCCCACGCCAAGCTGTGACGGGGAGCGATGGACAGGGAGGGCTCTGGGCAGGCCCTGCAAACCACCCAGTGAACAAAAACCCACTGTCGATTTTGCTATTGTGGTTATTTAGGGCACGAATTATGTCCAGCCTTTAACATAGATGATGATGTCTGATGCAGCAGGGACTTTGGACTTAGCACATAAAAACCTTTTCTTAAAGTGTTTGGTCTCCCTTCTTGCAAAGTTGTTACAACTCCAAGGTGTAAGAGAACAGCATAAAATTCACACTGATCCCTTCAATTCTTTTTTAAGCATCCTTAAATCCAGCTTTTTTTTCCCTGCTATACAGCTTACTTTTTATAGTTAAAAGTAATTTTAAAGCAAAAAAGAACATAAACAATATACACTGACTCTTGACACTCCATTGCTTTTTTAAACTAGAATAATAAAAATTTGCAAATGAACAAAAGAGTGGGAGGAAGATATCTGATTTACAATGTTTTTGAGATAAAGAACACTATAAAAAAAGATCAATGTGAATAATAAAGCATTGTTAACTGAGTCATGACATTTCTATTCTCAGTGAAGATTTGAACAGTAGAGCTCTGCAAATGAGCACCTTGTGCCATTTTCAAAGTGGGAGGAAGACATATAATTATAATTTTTAAAGCGAAGAGAATTTTAAAAAAAATCTCTGTGAAAAAGTTTATTGAAAAACATATCGACATATCAATATGACATAAATTACTTTAATTTTATTAAACTAGGAGGGGGAAAACCTCTTTCTGAAGACTGGCTGCAGAAAGCATTCCTTGAAAAGAATTTTCTTTATTAAAAACTCTCTGCTAAGATGAAACAGCACTGAATGTCAGCACTACCGTATATTTATTCTGTAACTCTTCCAACAGCCGAGATCTATAAAAGAAACATATTTTCAAAACAGTTTTAACCTCCATTGTCTTGATCATTCGTATTAACATTTTTCATGTCACCTATTGAAATCCCTTAAAGGAACCTTTTATTCAGTCAAAATTAATGAAGCCGTTTTCTTAAACAGCCTCCAAAAAGTAAAAAGGACGTAATGTTGTGCATTTTATTTGACATACGTTTTCTGCCATTTCACTTATTTGTGTGATGAGAGCAATATTTCGTATTTATGCTATCAAATCTGCAGAGAAAAGTGATTTTGAGAGAGAAGAAAACCAACTCTGCTCTTGCTGTGTGCGCAATTTAAATCCACAGCGAAAATACAGCATTGATCAGATTACTCCAATTGAGTCATTTAGTGCTTTGGCATTCCTGAAGTTAGGGCCCAGCTGTGAAATCATAGTTGGGGCCAAACATTGCTGTTAGGTGAGTGCACATGGCTCCCATTTTCTTCAAAGGGAATGACACACATGGCCAATATTTAGCTTTCACCTCTTCCATTCTTCAGCTAGTAAAGCCAGAACCAATGGAGTATATGCAGGCAATTTAACAGAATTAAGAATACAATCAAGATTTTCCAGGACTTACTAGTGATTTGGGACATATAATTCAATACACCTCAAAACGCAGATGCTCAGCATATTCTGAAAATCAGGTCATCTCAAATGTCTTGCTTTAAGCAGGTAAAATCGTAAATTATTCTGAGCATTTTGGCCATTGGATCCTAACAAACTGGGTGCAGTACACCTCTTCAAAATTATAAGTTCCAATTTCTGGCTTGGCTGGCATGCCTGGGAGAATTATGACAACCCAACCCATTTTTGTTCCTGTGTCAGCACACAATTTTCCCCCTCCATTACCATTACGGGACTTGAACACAGTGCAGGTGCCCTTCTGCAGCAGGTGGCCTCTTGTGAAAATCCAAGTCTAGCTCTGCAGGTCCCCTGGGATGAACTGGGCTGCTGGGATGGCCCATAAGACCTTAGAGCATAAGTGCCACAGAGAGAAAAAAGGATGCATCCCAAAAATCTAGCTGCCCCATGCTGCATGCAGATCTTAATTTCAACTCAAGGTCAAGTGGAAAACTTTTCTACCATCCTTGCTGACTCTCCTCTTCACTTTCTCCTGACTCCATCTGTTCCTCACCCATCTCCTTCGTTCCGCACTCGCCTCCCTCTTCTTCCTGTGTCCATCTGTTCCCTCCTTCCTCGACACAAGTTGGGGAAGGGAAGTAAATTCAGTCATTCACTGAACAGATTTCAAGATGAACCCCCTTCCTCTCCAGTTCTAACTTCATTCATCATGGTAAAAATTATAATGAATAGAAATGTTGAAGGTGAAAATTTATTAGGGATTGTGTTTCTTTCTTATATGAAAAGCAGTTAAAGCGGCGTATAAACATTGGCTTCATTCATTTTTTCTTAATATATGGTATAATTAGTGAGAAATATTAGTGGAAGTGCTTGCTATGCAGTCCATCAACACATGCCTGTCAGAGCTTAGGATCTGGGCCAAAAGTTTTTGCCAGTCCTGTGATAGATTTATAATAAGCCTATAGAAGGCTTTACAGTTAGCTGGGTCACTAATTCATGAAGTTAAAACGTATGCAATGAGGTCAAAAATTCACTATTGATAAAATACCCCCTCCCGGGATTGCACCATTAGCTTTGTTACTGCAAGAGCAAAATAAAGTAAACCCAAAGCTCCTGTGAATTACCAGTCCATCATCGTAAATCAGCAGTGAAGCACTTGCACGAGTTCATGATGTCATCTGAAGCCCGGGATATATTTATAGCCTTGTGTACTATTTCCTGTTTCCTTACAACAAAAATAAACAGTCTCTAAATCCCCTGCATCCTTATGCCTGAGCTCAGCAGAATGTAGTGGGCACGAATCTCTGAAAGCCCCCATGATATATTGGTCTAGAGCAGCTCCCATCTCATGGGCCGTGGCGCCTGCGCTCCCTCCGGCCTCTCCCATGTGGGCAACAGCAGTTCCCATGGATTTTGCTCCATCTGCTGCACTCACTGCTGGGATAGTCCCACAACCCCTCCTACTTTGCCTCCCTGACACTTGGAGAGAGAAGGAAGGAAGATTTAAGCCCCAGGCCTTAGGCACGGAGTGGAGGGCCTGGCAGGCGCAGCTGAGGTGGAGGAGCTCAGCACTGCTCCATGTGGGGGCCTGGGCTTGCCACCACAGAGACCTTGGGCATCTTGTCCACCACGACTGCTAAGCCATGAAGGTTGGAGTCTGGGCTGAAATTTCCTCTCTCCTCCTTTGTTAAGGACTTGGGAACCTCATCTAAGGTTTCTGGGGTGTTTGGGCACTGATGATGCCTCACATTTCATCTCAGACCTCCCAGCTCTCAAATTTTCTGTACCTACCTGAATTGCTGTGTTTGCCAGTGATCCTCTTCACCTCAGGTGAAACTTTGTCACTTAGCAACTTGTTTTATTTTTTGCTTCCTTTCTAGCCATAAGACAGAGGGTAACACAAACAGCCCACCATCCCATGTGTCCTCCCTCCCAAGGAAATGCATTTGCTTCTGTTTGACCTCAGAGCAACAACTCCTGAAGTCAATGACTGTCACTAAGTGGCTGAGAGTGATAGCTGTGCCAAACCACATTTATTTGACATTTATCCCTCTTCAATTTTGTTTGTTTTCTCCACCAAGACCGTCGCACCAGCTCCCTGCCTCTACTGGCCCTCCCTGGGGTGACACCAAGCAGTGAGGACCACACAGGTAAGCTGCTGGCCCCATGCATGCAGATACTCCCTCCCTAGCAGATAATTATATCCTTTAAACTAGCAAGAAAAAGTGGTTTGTTTTTCTTTTTACTTTTTCTTTTTCGAAGCATTGTCATCAAACCCTGAGGTTTGGGTTTCATTGTTCTGTGAGTCCTTTCAAACCAAGTGAGTTCAGATCAAGCCTTTATATGTACAAGTTATCATCCATCAGGTCTGATGTGGCTCTGCCTGTGTCATCTCAGGACTGAATGGACATGGCACACAGCTCTCTCAGTGATGAGCATGTGATGCATTGAACAGACAGGTAGCGACAGCAGTGCACGGGATAACGAGTGGCGGGGGAGCAGCCGGGCGTTCCTTTGGTGCTTTCGCTGCACTGATACACCAAGATGCCTCAGGGGGAAATTAAAAGTTATAGGTCCTAAACTGCTAGTTTTCCACACAGTTTAGCATTAACCCTTGGGATTCCTTGTCACAGGGGCGTCAGGCAAAGGGCCATTGCCAGGATGAATTGGAACAAATGCCAGGCTCTCTTGTCCTTTGTTTGTAAGATGTGGATGAGCACTAGGAGGATCAGAGATCAAATCTTCTCTTTCAGTGGCATCTCCCCCTAAACAGTTGCTCCAAGAGCTGCTTTGGATTACCTGCATTGCTGCACTCCCTGTCCAGCAGAAGGAGCACCTCTTAAACCCTCTGCCGTTATCAAAAATAGACTTAGAGCCATTGTATGCCTCTATATTAAATCTAATTTCAGAAGCATGCAGGGGAACTGCAGATTCCTGCTCTCCAGGACTGCAAGATGCTGGTTTGTGCCTAAAGCCAATGAAGAGAAACAGAGGTCAGGGGACATACTGCAAATGCCAGTCTTGGTATCACTGCTCCTCCCTTCTAACCAGAGGGATCTGGGGCTGGCATCAGTGGAAAGTAAGTGATTTACTTTGTGCTTTCATGAATTTAGACACTGTAGTCAGCCATCTGAATCACCCAACTCCAAAAAGAACAAGAAAAAAGAAATTTCATGTGAGTATTGAGACTATCTTTAATACAAACATGGGTGAACGATCCCAGTCTTCTACTGCAACAGCCAAGGCGAGTCCCAGCTTCCCCATGTGAGGAAAAAAGTTGCTACTTCATACTATTTAAAAATGGCACATTGTGGGGGTGTACCTTTAGCAGCCTCTGCCTAACAGTCTAACACTGAATAATCTGAGATTTCTTCATCATGATACACTTATTTTTCCCTTTAAGTTCACTTCAGTGGTTGATTTCTATATGTTAAAAACACAGACATATGTGGACATCTGAAGCTGAACACAGGCTCTTAAAAGAGAGTTACAAAGTTTGACCCTTTTCCCATCTCTAATTGTAATTTACGGGTTTTTTATATTCCCATTTAACAGTAATCATAAATAGTATCAGTGGTATGTAATATATATTTTAAGCCTATTTGGTTACATCTATTTGTTCCAAACTCTCAACCTACTACTGTTCCATCCAGCAACCAACTATAATAGAAAAAAAAAAGTGCTAACCACCTTTTTTTTTTCTGCTGGTCTAGCACAATCTTTATTTCTTCAGACACTTTGTGCAAACATTAAATTGATAAAAGACATAATGTAGATGGACCCTCAGCTGAACTGAAGGTAATTGCATAAAAATGAAATGGAGACCTATAATTGTACACTGCTTTAGCCTCTCCGGCAGTGTTTTCTGGAAGCAAGGATCTCGCTTGTCATAGCAAGTTGCTTGTTACAGTGATTGCATGAAGACTTGATCTAGCTGTACAAGACAAGTATAACATTACTGAAAGGGAGCTTTTCAAACTAAGAGTCTGACACTAAAATGTACTGTATTTTCCAAGATGTAGTATGCTTTAACAAACAGAAGAGTCCCTGAGTGACAGCTTTTGTTACCCTTTTGTTTGATGGTGCTGTATTGAAAAATTCAGGTTATGTCTATGCCTTTCTATTTCTGGTTTTGATTTCTCTTCAACAGCACTTCAAGAATAAAAATTGACTCAAAGTATGAATAGTAGAAGTCGGTGGATACAGTAAATGTTAGTCTGGCATTTACTGATTACTTCTGTCAGACTTTTTCTCAGTCTCATTCTTGAATGCTTAAATGCATTCTGTGGGCCATTGTATTGTTGCAGAATTGGGGAACTCAACAGATATATCATGAATTAAAACGTGTCTAGTTTAGATTTTTGGGCAGATTTTGAAAGTGGAAAATAATAGTTATTCTTGCCTAAGCCTTTTGATCTGATCCATGTGTATCCAAAGGCCCAACCTGGGTGTAGCTCTCAGTGTGGACAAACAGGATCCATTTGTAACATAGGCGCCTGAATAACAGGTGGGGCTTGTGTCTTTTGGACTCACAAATCAATTATTATCCAATAAATCCAATGCATAAGTGGGACATCGCTCCCTCCTGAGCTCTGCTGCTTCAGTTAGCACAACTTCTCCTGGAGATGGTTTGTTATTGAATGAAAGTGCAGGCAAACTTGTGGAATGTCATTGATTTATAAACACTGGAAAACAGTCATTACTGTACAAGTAAGGACATCCAAAATACATGAGTTTTCACATTCTGGATTGAAGAGGCTGGCCAAGAATTCAGAGAGGGAAAAAAAAAAGGTGTATTTGTTTACTCTGGGGTGAAAACCATCAACAAATCATCACAGATGGGCAAACCCAGACATGCGTATCCCAGGGTGCTGATTTCCTATGACCAAGGTTACAACCTCAGGGGAGAACTGCCATGCTTTGCACTGCTGGGTCACACCCAGTGGAGCCACTGCCTTTCCTGCCCTTCCCATCTCGCCTGTGGCTTTCCTTCATCATAATGCTCACAAAACCTGACAGTTGCAGGTTTCCAAGACTCCTCTCTGTGCCACTGCTCTCTTACTGCCTCCATCCCATCGTTAGCTCCCTGCCCAAGGCCAACCTGTAAACTCTCCAGGACAGGGAAACTCCACATTTCCATCACAGTAGACTTTGTTGTCATTAAGGCTTCAAATCAAGACAATACCTCTGCCACACAATTTTAAAGCAGTGATATAAAATGAAAATGGCAGCCTAGTTTTTATGCTTACTTTATCCCAAGGTCTTACTCTACTAACCTCTACCCAGCTTTTCTGCTTCTACATATTTCACCAGGTAAAAATGATCTAAAATGGCTTGAAATCTGACTACAAACAGAAATTTAAATTAATTGCTCACTCATTCTGTAAGTAAATTGAGTCATAGATATCACAGAAAGATTACCTTGGAAGGGACTTCCAGAATCACCTTGTTTGGCCCCTGTCAGAAACCCACAGTAAGAGCAGGTTGCTGGGGTCCATGTCCAGCTGAGCTCTTCACACAGCCACAGCCTTGCTGGGGTCTGCTCTGGTGCTTTACACCTCCCATGATGAGGAATTCATTCCCTACGCAGTCCCAGTTGCCCTTGCTGCAGCTTCTGACAGTGCCCTCTCCTCCTTTTGCCTCTGTGCACTGCTGGGAGGAGTTGGGGTGTGGCTTCTCCACTGCCCTGGCTCTGGAGGGGAACGCAGCATCCAGCACAGTTCTTTGCCTTCTCCTGCAGGCCAACTAAGCCCAGCTGCCTCAGCCTCTGCTCACACAGAAGGTCTTCCAGACCCCTCATCACTTCAGTGGCCTTCACTGGACTTGCACCAGATACCACTTAGCCCTCAAATCCTTGCTTCCCCCCTCTTCAAGCCTTATGGTTCCCCTGTTTTTTCACTTACCCTGCAATCCATCCATCCATCCCATCCACATCTCGGCTGCAGGGATTCTGGGGGAACAACTACAGTCTCGTCAAGGTTTCACTCTCTGTCAGCCTTTCCTTGGCTTTTCTTTAATATATGTCAGAAGTCAAAGGTACCTAAAACCCAAGAGATGTGCAGGGTCTCTCTTCAGGCCCCTTACAAGCGAGTGCAAACAAGCCACTTCAGACCATGCACTTACTGATCCTCTCAGAAAGTAGCATTTGCAAAACTGAGGTGTTTGTAAAGATTGATTTTCTGTATATAGCTCAAGAGCAAGCATATCACGAGATTTAAGTAAGATAAAAAGTGAGGCTGTGCTTGATGTGAGGTGAGGAGTTAATCAGCTGTAGATAAGAACTGATGAGGTTTTATCATCCCCACCACGGAGAGAATGACTGTGTTTCTTGGCCTCTTGATCACTTCAGAGAGTGAGTGAAACTATATATCAACCTGTGTTTATCTGTGCCTGAGAAGTTCTTCAGGAATAAATTGAACTCAGAACTCTTCTTAACCTTTCCCCTAGTTGGGGCTTAAAATTAAGCTCTCCCTCTGGTTTTTGAGCTGCCTCTCTGGCACGCTGACAGCATGTGAAGTATCCCATCTCCTAGTTGACTTCCAGGCCAACAACGCAAGTGGGGATGAAGTTGTGAAATAAGGAATCTGGATGCTAAACAGAGACCATCTGGCTTTCTTTGCTACAAGATTATGAGCCACGGTGAGCTGGCACATCTGCATCCAGGTACCACCTACGTGCACATTGTTGGCTGTTAATTTAGGGAAACAAAGTTGCAGCTGAAAAATAACAAGATAATTGTTTTTCCTTCCTTTATGTCACAAATTGAAGTTAGGAGATCAAACTCAAAATAGATGTCAACTGAGAAAATAGTTCTGTTTTCTTTCCAAACCTGATCCCACCCACTGGAAGTGAATTATCACTTAGCCTCTAAATCCTCTGGGTTAGAGAGAAAACCTTAGAAGGCAAGTTCACGAATACTGTACTATGAATAAACCTCTGTAAAGAGACTGCAATCATTAGGTAAGAAGGGTTAGGCCTTGGAAGTAAACAACTGTAGGTTTGAAAATTCTGCATATGTTATTTTTTCAGATCTCTGCCTTGGTATCACAGTGTTTTTTTCCCCTAATCCCACCAGATAACCAGCTTACAAATGAAAAACACACAGATGAAAAGCCTATGAAAGGTATTGTTATGAGTTCTGTCACAGAATTCAGCATCACAGACGCTTCATCAAAGGGTACCAAAAATGAGAAGAAATTGTCAGATGCAAGCAGATCATCCATTGCTTCCCTGGAGAAATGCAGAGAATTCACTTACATTGAAGATGATGCATCAGTACATCAGAGAGACAGTGACGGTATGTTTTATAAAACAGATCACATTTGAGCTGATTTCTAAATAATGCCCACTGCAAAAGAACTATGTATAACCAACTCGAAATTAAATGTTGAACAGGAGGTTCAAGAACATCGCCAAAAGCAATGTTAAGTTGCCCTGCAGACATTTGTGTGATAGATGAGAATTTCTAGAAGATGATCTTAAATTGTCAGTGATATTAAAGTCATAGAAGATGAGCTTGGAGCCTATTGTGCCATAGAGCATTTGTACTTTAGCAATGAGTGTTTGCACAGAGGCACCAGTGTCAGTGTCAGATAAATGCTATTCCTGGTTATTCCAGTGGATGTTGAAAAAAGGCTCTGTGAAATATTTTAGAAGTTTCTTTTGAGTGCCTTTTGCAATAATGGATTAGTGTGTTATATCCAATGGAGCTGGCATCTATCGTGCATATCATTTAGCAATTCTTAAATTAAGCATTTCTAAATACAGATCAACAGAATAAAGTGCCATGTTCTGCAGGAATCATTAACATCTCTATTGTGTCACAAATCCTTGTAAAAGGGATGTCTCTGATAGATCTATCGGAATGCACTTAATTTCAAGGAAGGATCTGAAGTATTTATTTTATTTAGGGGACTTGTCTTCTTGTCCAGACACTCCCTATTTGTGAGTTTGAGGACTATCTCAACCATTACTGGCACACAGGTGTGTACCATGTGATGCAAATAACAGATTTCATACTCCTTAAAAAAGCTAAACGTGAAGGAAATTAACAACAAAAAAACCCCCAATCTGTGCTTAATTAATAGTGTTAAGGGCTGGATAGAAGCCAAGAAAACCAAAGGAAGCCAGATTTGTAGTTGTCACTGCATACTCAGCTCACTCCACTCTGACAACTTACTGCTTATTCCACATACACGAGGCCGAATCCTGTTTGCTGGTGCTTGGAGAACCTCTGAAGACAGAACAATAGATGAGGAAATTGGTGATTATTTTGTTCCCTGTGCTCAGACAAGAGCAAATCCAAAGCTCATATGTCTCACCAAGGATGACCAGCGAGGCTCCAGCAAGCTTTGGACCAGGGTTGTTCAGAGCATCATCTGTGTGAGCAGATGCCACCAAACAAGAGCAGGAAAGCTTAGAGATGAGGCATGCTAGAAAAATTGTAATAACTTCTTCTTTTGTGCTAATTAATCTACTAATGTGGAGAATGAGAGCTGAGGTCATTGTTCTCACTGAGATAAACGCAGTAATGCCGTTTGGCAAACAGCAGGGAAAACAGAGGGGAAAACAAGAGATTGCATCTTCTTTTATGCAGTTTGTGGCTAATTTATTTTCAAATATATAAATGAATGCATAGGAATGGATGTCTAATTGCTAATATCTATTATTTATATACATTACCCCACTTTAAACAGGACCAAAAAGCCTCACACATGCAGATTTTTTGAAATGTGTTACATCCATTATCACAGTTCATGGTGTGTGCTCTGATGGGAATTTAAAAGCATCTTTACTGCACATCACAGAGTCGGTGCTGAAACATTACTTTATTATTAAAATCTTGTGCTTTTTGTGTGCTCTCTTTCCCGGATGAAGCCCTAAGAATCATATCTATTCTCTCCAGATTACATAAGCACCATTATGGTTAACACATTCAGGGAAAAAAACCTGTTATTAAAAAAATGGATCTTTGGAGAGGGAGGAAAAAAAATTGCCAAATCCTTAATTAAGACATAATTTTGAATTCTGTCTCTCACATCTATGTATAGGAAGGAAATTTCAAAAACATAAGCGATCTAAAAAGAATAGTCTTAATTACACCAAGGACTACTGGATAAAATGATTACATTTTCTACAGTGTAAATTTCATACAATTAAATGCAGTGGTGTCACCTTATTAAATGTTTCAATTTTATAATTATTTCAGTTCATTTAGTTAGAAAAAAATATAAGCATGAATTTACTAAGTATCACCGAAATCTAGTCATTCTTATTCAACAGAACTGACTTAGAAGTTAGTTGTGCTTGTCTGAACCTAAATAGATCTTGACATATTTAAATAAGTATTAAAATTGATAACATTGATAGTGATATGCCACTTAGAAAGAAGTTCAATCATATGCTATTTATTCTTGCTACCTGCTTTAACTTCCTTTTTTTTTTTTTAATAAAGAAGCTGGAATGATTTTTTAAAATTTTGTTTTTCAAAAAAAAACGTTTTAAAAAAAAAAAAAAAAAGCCTAATTCTGGAAACTTCCTGGCAGTGAACCTAATGTTACGTGAGATAGAAAATGCCACAACAGAACCAATGCAGTTGAATGAGTTCACAGTTAGTCATCCTAGGGCAAGAAATGTGGTTATAACCATATGCTTTCCTGAAAGAACCAATGAAAAGACATTCATATTGTTGAAGGCATTTTTCCTTTCCAAAAACAAGAAGGGGGGAAAAAAAGGGAAGGTCTGGGTCTGTGCTCCAACTGGATTCACACAGTTGGAATCTCACACCTGCTGCACCCGAGCAGCCTCCCCAGATGCTGGAGGCTCAGGGCTGGGGAGTTAATTAGTTGATTTTTGGAGGGCACAAACATAGCACAGAATTTTAGTCATGGTGACCAAGTTTTCAGGAATATTCACTGGCTCCAGGCACACATCCTACATGATCTGTTTTCCAAACTTTTGACTCCTTTGAAAAATTGACATTTGTGAACAAAAAGGTGAGAACCCCATTTAGGGGGTAGCTGGCAGGACCCTGAGCTGAGGCTCGACCAGCACACTGCCCTCCCTGAATGCCCATCTCCAGACCTGCTCTCCCTCCCTGTCCTTGGTAGTCGTTTAACATATTTAGTACAAAGTCTTGTGAAAATGAAAATAAACTCCAGCGTCACCTGTGCTTGGTATCGTGGTTTAATCCTGGGCAGCAACTCAGCCCCACACAACCCCTCACTCTCTGCCCCACTGCAGAATGGGGTAGTCAGAAGGGTAAAAGGAAGAAAACTCATGGGTTGAGATAAATACAGTTTAATAGGACAGAAAAGGAAGAAAATAGTAATAATAATATTAGTGATAAAAGAATATACAAAACAAGGGATACACATTGCAATTGCTCACCACTCACCAACTGATGCTCAGTCAGTTCTCAAGCAGAAGCCCCTGCTTGTTTTCTCCTTAATTTATCTTGATGCCATATGGTCTGGAATATCCCTCTGGCCAGTTAGGGTCAGCTGTCCCGGCTGTGTCCCCTCCCAGCTTCTTGTGCCTCTCCAGCCTCCTCGCTGTCCAAGCACGAGAAGATAAAATTTGGTTTAAAGGGCTTGTTCTTCTGGATTTCACTGCCACAGAGTATTTCCATTAAAATTATTTTCATGCAGCTGTTGTTTTTCCAGAGCAAACAAAACAGAAAATAAACTTTTCACTTGTCTCTATGGAAGTAGTTATCATCAATGTATTTTTAGCCCGCCCCTCTCACTTCTGTGTAGCCACACTGGTCTAAACCTGGGTAATCCCAGCTCACCCTTGTTCTTACATCTCCCTGCTTTTCCTTTCTCTTAGATGAATGCGCAACACTTATCCTGGCCTGCTTGTTCTGCCAGTTTTGGGACTTTCTTATAATGCTGCCTGATACCTGTGAACACTGGCTGACAGATACCTGTTGTCCATCCAATAGATACTACCAGACCTCCGACGAAGACCACGGCAACAACGACTGCAACTGTGACTGTGACATTGATTGCAGCCTCTTTGAGTCCTGCCACGAGACTGGGGAGTGCCTGGAACTCGCCATGGAGATTTCAGAAGTCTGCTATCGCTAATAGGAAAATAATTGACAAAATTCCTCAAAACTACCTGACAGATTACAAAGGAGATTTTTTTTTTTTTAATATTAATCATAACCAGAGGTTTTGCCAATGAGGACTGTGTGCATCTTGCTGCTCCCTCCCTGGAGGTCTCTATATCTGTACCGTTCTGGTGGCATGATATCACAAACTGCTGAAACCAATAAAGGACAAAAAACAGTCTTCTCTGCCATAGATGACAACAGAATTCCTAAGTGCCAAGCGTGCTCGCTGCTTTACCTGCTGTCAATCCAAGGCTTTTATAAACCTTTAATTCCTCTAAATATGGATTTCCCCATTCATAAACACAGAAAAATTAGGACATTATTTTAGGACTGATATATATATTAGTTCATCTTCCTAATGGGTTCATACCTAAACATGTATTACACATTGTTGGTTATCATAAATAATTTATGATATAGCATCCTTTTATAATTAAAAATTTATTTATTCAATCTCTTAAAACACTCTTATATGCCCAATATAGGTAGAAAAAAAAATTAAATGAATTAGAAACCATGCTACTGGTAATTACAGCAAATGTCACTAAAAATCTCCAGTGAATTTTGTGGAGGAAGCATTTTCACAGGGTAGTGCAATTCGACAGTGTATTAATGTGCTGGCCCATGGTTATGTAATAACAGACTATGCCTATTGTTCATTAGTTTTAGGAAAGGGCTCCTTAAGTGTAATTAGCCTAAATGGGAATTGACTGCACACTTCCAGAGGAGAATTACCCCGTGGATAGCCAGTTACTTCTTTGCTTGATCTTCATTTGTAAGACTTCTGCAAGAAACAGAATATTGCCACCTATTCTAGTGCAAACAGGCATCTCCACCTGTGCACCAAAGATTACAAAATGACAGTATCTATCCTGGTTGTGCTTTCAAACTCCCTCTATCTCTTTTCTGATGGCAGGTCTGATTAATAAAAAGGAAATACATGTTGCCCATTACACATATGACAACAAAAGCATGTAAATTCAGCTGCCTGAGGATGCAGAACACTGGTATTAAGTACAGAGGAAAATACTGTTCCTTGCTCCCATTAGGTATTTATAGACTAACACCAAAGTCAGTGTTTGCCTTGTATAAGCACTAATAGTTCTCCCAAAAACACCACTGATCTCAGTGCAGAAGTGCACGTGGACCCCCAAACAAGGATCCTGGGCAAGTTACTGGGATTTTAAGCACTTCTAAAATCATTGAAGCCACTTGTTTATTAATCAGACCAGTCCTGATGCACAAATATTTAACGGAAAAAAAATCATGAGAATTTCCTTTCCTTACCCCCCTTCTGGAAAACTCATGTTTTCAAAAAATCAGAAATTAAGAAGTAGAACCACTAACAACCTTTGTCCAGGTGTCTTACAAAGCCTACTGACCAGAAGACAGCAAACCTCAGCAATGCAGCAAGCAGCCCAGAACACCTCATTTCTGTGCTCCTTCAGGACATTGGTGGGGAATAGAAGAGATTTGCTTATCCTACATTGTCACATTGACAGCTGTAGTCACATAAAGGAACAATATCATTGGTCCTTCATCACCACACCAGTACCAGCCTGCTGGCTGGGTCTGGACCCAAACCAAACCCCAAACCACAGCCCACTGCCCTCCAGGAGGCACTGGTTTGGGTCACCCACCCCAGGATGGGCCATGCTGAGTTTTAATGCCTCAATTTGCATTCTCCCACAGACGTTTGATCTTAAATCTTCCAAAGCTAACATAAAACTCTCACTGCTACATACCGGGCCACAGAGGCTTGGATCCTTTCTAGCACAGGTTGTCCTTGACAAAGTAGCACGGGGGTATTTATAAATAAAAACTCCGACCTGAAGCATTTAGGAGCCAGAAAAGGGGAAAGCTTGTTCCACATACCATTTCCTAGAGAAGTACCAGTACAGATGCACACTGGTAGTCCTTGCTCTTGATGACACTCTCCAAAGGGGGAGATTTCATGTGCAATGGCTGGAAGGAGCCCAAGAGGGGAAACCAGAGGGTGGCATACCCCCAAATGTTGTCAGTGAGGGAATCGGAGATGGGAAACTTGCCTTTCAAGCCAGGATGTCTTGTTCCAGTTCTGAGACTGCAAGAAAAAACACACTGGCCACACTGGGATAACTCACGGCAACTGAAGTCTCATTCAGGTGCGGAACTGTACTGGGGACTTTTGGCAGAAACCTGGAATTTTTTTCCAACTCTCTTCCTAGGAATGATTACTCAAAAGATTTTTTCATGTTGTAATCCATAAGTTAAGGCCTACTGAGGTCATGTCTACTACAGGACATGGGAAGGGTCAAAGACAGAATTACAGTGGTCACAGCTATAGCCATGATTAGAAAGGATGTCCCAGCAATATGAGTGGAATCACACTGGGAAATGTTGAGAGCTGCTGTTGTAGTGAATGGTGGTGTTTTAAATAATGCAGCAGTATCTCCTTGCCTCAAGTGTACATTGCTCAGTTTCCTGCTTTAAGATGTAGATTTTTTGAAACCTTTTTGAGCAATGAAACTTTGAAAAACATATTCTTTCATATAACACATTAGAATCTGCAGCTTATGATCACTTTGTTTTCTGTCATAAAGTTGTTAATTGCAACATTGTATTTTCATGACACATAGGAACACTTGAATATATTGACACCAGAGAAAGTCAGTCAGACTTTTCCATTAACTATTCCAGAAACTGTGTTTCCTCTTTGAAAAGCCATCCTATTCCCACACTAAACTGACTTCCTATTGCAGAAAAATACCCATTTATCAGGTCTGAACATGGGTAGACATTCCAGTGAAACCGAAGCGTTTGGAACAATTTGAGGCTGTCTCTGTATTTTTTATTTACTGGGAAGGAAGGTCTGGGTGCTCGAGTAGGAGGCGTTTGGGTGGATGGCTGTTGGGAACATGTTGGACTCAGCTGTGCTCCCGGGGAGATGTCAGCGTGTGAAACCAGCTCCTGAGAACAACAAATAGAAGTTCCCATTTTGCAATCGGGAACATCGCTCCGACACGACGCCTCTCCCCGGCACCAGAAATGCGCTGACAGATTGCTTGGGGGAAGAGAGAGACAGAGAGAATAACGGAGAGCTGCATTGCTACCTTCCACAGGAAAGGACCATGGGATGCTCTCTAAGGATCTCCTCTTGGAAATGACCCAGCAGTTTCATCCTTGAGACAAAAATGTCTTTCCACCTCCTTTCACTCTGTTCTCAGAACACAGTACAGATTAGGATGTAAACTTTAGGGGAAATGATGTTTGCTAAATATTGGAAAAGCCTCTGGGGGCTTCCAAAAGTCTAAAGATCAGTTATCTCAAAGGATATGAAGTTGTCTGACTGACCATGAGCCCTTCCATATTGTCATTTTGGTGCCTTACTCTCCATGTACAGTGAGTCCCATGTAAACCCCCAAATATAGGAATGGAACATATTATATTACCTCATTCGTCTTTCCTCTGCTTCCTAAAGCACTTTGACCATTCACACTCTCTTGAGCAATCTTCAACATCTTCCAAATGTCCAGACAATGCACAACTCTGCCTTAACTCCAATGATGCTTAGGGATTCAGGCTGAGTGCTACAGATGAGCTCTAGAAGATTTTGGTTCTCAGGAAGAAAGCAAAATACGGGAACAATTAAGATGTTTGCAGTTGTATTTCTCCTATTATGCTTGTACAGTATCAAAAAAAAGTTCAGTAGTGTTGGAACTAAGAATGTATGTATCTATTAAATTTTTCTTTTAATTATATGAAATGGGTGGTTCCATTGCTTTCATCTTCATCTATCTGGGTTTTCTTAAATGCAAGGTAAGTTTCCTATTATGCAAGAAAATGAGTTTACCAAGCAGACTGGGATTTCCAGGCACTGGTCCACTATAATTCACTGTCACTGAGCATTAATCATGATTAATAATCTATCATTCCTGTGGTTTAGGAAAAAAAAGGAGGACTTTATTGAGAAACTGCCCTTTCTCTTAGCATACTTCATATAATTGCACAATGGAACAATTCTATGGAATTCATTATTCTTCTGGTAATGGTCTAGATTTCCTTAACATTGCACACGAATGGGAATCATTGCCATCTGATGGATGTTCCATGGCCTGTGCAAAATGAGTTGGTGGGTGCGAGCCAATTCATAATGGATGTGTGCCCATATCACAAAAAACACCATTATAATTGGTACCCTTAGGAAAAGTGCCAAGGTCTGAGTGTAAACAGAGCACTTTCTGTCCCAAGAGCTCGCTCCTCTGTGGTCAGAGTTGAAGCACAACAGAATGAGCAGTGCTGAACTGCATCTGCTGCCTCTGTAAAGGGCTTCACTCTCCTGAGGTAGCACTTGGCATCTTGTACCCTCAGTAAAACAAGCAGAAAACTCACTCCGAAGGGCCACGCTTGCGCCTCTTCCCCCACCATCACTAAAGTCATCGTGGGGGCTGTGCAAGTGTAAAAGGGAGTGGAGACAGTCATTGTTACAGTCCATAATTGGTTCTCTTTCCAAGTGTATCCGGAAAAAAAAATATTTTCACTAAATGAGAAGAGTCTGTTCACCAATCCTCGTTTGAAATCTGAAAAATCTTCCTATAAAATGCTGAAAGTCACTGACTTACCATCTCCTAGTGCTTTCCAGTGGGAGACACCATTTCCCTTGTATTGAAGAGGGACCAGGGACTTCCAACAGAGAAGTTCACAGGTCACTGGAATACATTGCTTATAAAATAAAGAGAGAAGAATGAAGATATCTCATGGACATTCTATTGACGGCCTGCATGAACAGAGCAGTTTAAGCAGCAAAGTAATATTGGAAAAGTCTTCTTCCTTATTAGAGAATCCTGCAAATCAATCGCTCATTCACATGCTCACACCACACTATATTGGAATGACCGTGGTACAAAGAGAGGAAAAAACCCCCACCTTATCCAAATGCATGAAAAAATCACCATCAATGTCATTAAAATGCAGACTCAGTTTATATTGCCAGTTTTGCCATGCTTCCTACAAAGTAAAAAATAATGCCTGAGAGCAGTGAAGAAAATTTTATTAGATCAACTGTATAAAAAGCATGAATGATTCCATTAGCAAGCACAGCTGAGAAAAGACAGGATTTAAATCAAATCTAAATATGATAAGATTATACAGCCAAAGTGACATGTCCATTTTAGAAAACATACAGAAGAAGCAAAACAAAAGCAGAATTTTGGTTTTATGCGGTGAAACATGTTCCATCTCACACAGCATTTAAAAACCTGATGGAAGCATCCTGTCAGCTCCTCAGTTTTATACTGTATTTGTTCTAGGTGAGTCACAAATGTGCAGGTACTTTAGAAGAACACCCTTTGTTCATCTCTGTTGCAGTATATTTGCATCATTCTTCCCTTCAGAGAGTCACTGTGCTGTATCACTTGATACAGTCACCACACAAACCCTTTTAAGGGCAAAGCTGCCCACAGAACCTTAATTCTACTTCCTAAAAACTTTTGGGGTATTGTAACCTGGCGTTCCTCCACGTGGAGGGTGAAGCAAAATGTACCAAATTTTGGTGTTAAATGGGACAGCCAATAGTTTAAAATAAAAGGATCAGGTTTTCTAATGTGTTCTCTTTCGGAACAGAGGAGTTCAGCCTCCACTTCATGAGGCTTTACATCAAAAATACAGCTGGAAAGATCTTTCTCCAGTAAGCATTTTTTGGATACTACTTTGTCAAACAAAGTCTCCTGTAAATGTATATGAAGATAGAGAGAGAGAGGGAGAGAGAGAAAGCTGAAGGATTAAGAAGCAGAAAGAGATGGAGTATCTTTGGGTAATGTAATTGAGAGCAGTTGTTCCTCACTTGTGATCTCCGATTGCTCTGTGAAGTTTTCTCTTGTCAGGGTAATCCTTGTGATTTCTGCTGGACCAGAGGCAAAATGAGCCATGGGATGAAAGCAGGATGAGCCTTTGCCCCAGGTCCCAAAGGTTTCTGCTTCCTCATGTGCTGCCCACTCCTGTTCTTGTTTACATCCAGGTGGTCTCTCTCATATAAGTTTCATTTGTAAGGGATTTCACCACAGTTCAAAATCAGGAGTGGAGAAGGACACACATCAGTATTCATCTTCTCAAAGCTATAATCAAATATTAATCCATTTTAAACCCCTTGATTTTACTGTGCATTTCAATTTTTCCTGTAATCTATAACCCGTACACACCATAAAGTCATCACTGAGAGGGGAAGCTGGAAAAATCCAGCTACCTTTCCAAATGGAAATCAGAATATGTATTTTTAGCTACATTAAGCCAACTGCATGCAGCTCTGCACACTTATGTAATTCCCACATAAAAATAATCCATAATATTCCAGAGGAACAAATCCAATTCTTAGTCATATAAATTTTCATATAAGTCCATCAAAACCTATTCCAAAAATGTCTCAGTCTTTTTGAGTGCTAGAGTTGGAACAAAAGAGCGAGTCCTTTAAAATGCCTTTGGAGCTTCCAGGGATGTTAAATCTAATTGCCCTTAGCATAGCACCGATCCACAAAGGTTTAAGTCATGGAAAATGTATTTTACCTTTATACAAGGTATACTATGCAAAGTTTATCGTGGCTCAGTAAAGTCATGTCTAACTTGCTTCGTGCAAATTTCAGACAGAAAGAAATTAACCTTTGATGCTTCACTTTGACTAACCAGGACAGAAAAATGTGTCTTCTCACTGCAGACACACAGTATTGTATTAAATGATATGACACAGCATGGTATGATATGATAAAATGTCCATTTGTGCACTTAGGTCTGTATGTGCAAATAGAAATCCATATTTAGACTCACAGATATTTATAGCAATGTCTCTATGTTTCAAGAAACAAAAAAGGATGGAGAGCAGGCAAAGATTAATTGTGATAGAAACCTTAAGACAAAGCCAGAATCAGCACCATTTGTTAATACCCTAAGAAGCTGTCTAACCATCCCAGCTGAGGCTGAGGATAAATTTTCAAGTGAAAGGGTTTTTCATGACAGAGGGATCACTTGATAAAGCAGACCTTGCAGCACCATAGGTGTTGGGAACTGCTCAGGTCCCTGGAGAGTTCCACAGGGCTTTGGCAGCCCACAGAAAGAGGAATGACCTAGGCCCTTGCCTGGAAACCTGCAAAGTCCTGGAGATTCAGGTCAACTCTCTGTTCCATTTCATTAACATATTAAATAATAACTAGAAGAAAAACCTTCCTTTTTTAGTCCAGAAAGAGTTCTCTTTGACAATCCTCCTGCATGAGGTCTTTAATTTTCTAAAATCTATCTGAACAAATATTTTTCCCCTAACTCCGGAATCTCTGGAGGAATAAACTGCTCTGGTTTTGCCCATAATGGCTCTGTCACAGCCCCTGTTTATAGGCATAAGAGAGACTTCATCTGAGCCAGAGAGCTCCTAATTTTACAGACAAAAGAGGGAACACTACAAGACTGCATAGTCTGCCATAGGAAAGCAGAACAAAGGGACCAAGGTTGGATTTTTTTCCCCTCAGAGAACTTTATTTCTCAGCTAGAAACCTGATCTGCAGTGAGGGGAGCCAAGGGACAAGCCGTGTTTATAACACAGCCAAGGATGCCGTTCCCTCGGTTCGGTCCCCCAGCGCACTCAACACTCCTAAGCTACATCTGCTCCATAAAGGCCCAAGAAAACTTAGGCAGCCTTAAAAAAAAAAAAAGAAAAGAAAAAATTTGCAATGGCACGTCTTCTTAACCAGCATCATGGAAAAGTCATGCTGCTCTGCATATAGCCTTCAGGATTGTGTCTGTAACACTTGAAATCCTGCCCAAGTCTGGCTCCACTCGCGCTAACAGGTACTCTGTGTGCTTCTGCATCTTTTCCTACAAGCAAATGTTGCAACTTTCCCATTGCGACAGCTGTAAGAGGCATTCACTTTACTCTGTTTTTCCTTAACACTCCCGATTCCTTTTATATCTAGTTGGGAATACACTCAAGCGCTAATGGCACTTGTTCAGCCATCCAGGGAAGGCGCAGCGTCGCCTTCCCAGCTATTTGTATTTCTTCATTTTGGCAATCTGAACTTTGCCAAGATCCAAATGCCTGATACTTAACTTGGATTCCTCCCTCTTAAGGTCAGAAGGCACCAGTAATATTATCTGGCAACACAAAATCGGCATCTACTTGGAGAAAGGAGGTTTTAAATCAGTCATTGCTCCCTCTTACTCGTGTAAGTGAGAGCATTCCAGGTGCCAAGTAATTAAGTAACCACTGACAGATGAGACAGGTGATGGACCTGCATCCCTATGCTACCACTGCTAGTTTGGTAACCTCAAGGGATGTGGCTGCTGCTGCATGATAGGGATCTACAGCTGCTGGTGTTTGCTAATCGCTCAGCACAGGTTCCTTCTGCCACCACCTGATGGAAAAGTCCTAAGGGGCCGAGCAGCTTTTAAGGATCCAAAGACAACGTTTCATGGAAAAGGACCTGCTCTGGGGTTTCAGACCATAAACACTTTCAGCTGTTAGCCCTATGGGATGGTTCAGAGCATAGGGAACAGCATCAGTGCAGCCCTGCACAATGGAAAATAGCCCAAACCACCTTGCAAGCCACTTCAAATCTTTGAATCCATGTGGAGAAAGTGGCTTAAGCAGTATAAGAGGAAATGGCATTACAAGCCCTATGAAAGCCTGGTAAGGTAAAGCCAGCAGAGCTGCAGGGGAGCTAAAGGAGTGTGGTGACAGCCAAAAAATTCAGAAACTCCTTCAGCAACCAGGAGAGAGACAAACCACCACCCAGGCAGGTCTGACATCAGGGTTTTGAACAGGAGCCTTCAAAGTTTTATTATGAGGCTCCTTTTCGTGAGGCAGGGCACAGCAAATACTCCATTTAAGGCTTCCGTGGAGTAGAACCAGAAATATCCAGCCTTGCAAATATCCTCCCCAGCCAAGCGAGGAGCCGAGACATGCAAAATGAGCGCCCGTCAGCTCCGTGCCAGCGCAACAGAAGGCAGAAGTGCTTCAAGGAACTTGTGACAGGTTCTCTGGATGCACCAATTCGAGATGGGCCAATCCCTGCTTGAAATGTGCAAACTCTCACACTCCTTGGCATGACCGCACAGCCAAAATGCACATTTTTTAAAGGATTCAAAGAAAACACGACCAAAGGGACAGGAACGCAGAAGAATTTGGCAATGGGGAGCAGATGCTTCCTAGGGAGGAGACAGGACTTAGTTTGAAAAAGGTTTGAGGGAAACTTTATATATAGAAGTTGAATGAAGTTGCTGAAATCTGTTTTATGGGAGAATATCTAACTTACGGGGAGGACTGTACCCTAAACAGTCACACCTAGGAGAGCAACTCTGCGGGGATTCACTTGGGGGGAGTGAGGCAACTTAAATGGTATAAATATCAGAGTTCTGGTTTACCTACAGCAGCTGCTGCTGGCAGCCACTGCCACCATCCATCACAACCCAGGTCAGCCAGGTTTTGTCATCGCTGCTCTTTAACAAGCCCTTTGGAACCCCAGGGGTGACGTATCAGGAATGGCTGCAGCCAGAGGGTGAGCTGGTGTGTGCGGCTGGAGTGGAAAGAGAGAGAGAGGGGATCAAAATGCATTTAAAGCACAAACAAAAAGTGCAGAGGTTCAAGATGAACTCCAAAGTTGCTGGCAAGGAAGAGGAGAAACATGACCAGCAGTCACGAGGAGGGAGGTGTTACAGTCCAGGCTTGTTCCTGGCTCGTGGGATACAGATTTTGGTTGAAATTTGCCTGAGAACTGTAATGGTGCCAAGCACGAAATGGAAAAAAAAGGAAGGACAGGCTGACTTGGGAAGGATGGAGTTTCCTACCTGAGATAACTAGCAGGTTTGAGGGAAAATGTCCCAGGATAGAATAGAAAGTCCTACAAGAGAAGGAAGAGAAAGAGCATCACTATTCTCCTTTACTGCACTAAAAAAGGGCTTGCATCCATAGGCAAGTATGAAATACTTTATTCCAAATGGACCTCAGTTACATCTTGAGCTGAGTCTTTACATCCTTCCATTAAAAAAAAAATAAGACATTTGAGGTTCTCTGGGGCACATCCCTTTTCATACTGGCGTTAATTTTATTTTTCAGGCTGAACAAGATCACTCCTCATTCACATTTTAGGGCCTCCTCATAAAATTAGCCTGGGAAAGCAAGACAATTGGACTGAAAAGTTTTGGACTTGCCTTGGCTTTGGGACACTGTAAAAAACCTTATGTTTCCTTGGAAATACTCCCCATTTGACCAAACTAAACCTGGTCTATTTCCATTAAGTGTCACAAGACCCTACCGCCTTCCAGTGGGACCAGAAAATTTCCTTCCTATAAAGCTGGTTTTAAAGACCAGCTGCACTCTTGAGGCTCCAGCACAGCCTGCAGCCTCCAGCACACCCCATGCCAGAAACCAGCCTCTCCACAGACTCACAAAGGCGGTAAAATATCTTGTGCAGCATGGAGAAAAAAATCCTAAAAAATGCCAAGGAGCTTTGCCAAACACTTTCTGCTTCCTCACACCTATGCAAAATGCTTTGCAGTCTTTTGGGGGGGACATCAGACCCTCACAGGTCAGCCCAGATCTGTCCTTTGCAGAGAACAGCTGATTTTGAGTTAGCTGTGCCTCACCCTCAGCTCCTGCAAACTGGCATCCTCAGGCTGGAGTGAGGTTCCTGGCAGTGACTGACGTGGTTCCTGAGGTTCCTGACGTGCTCCTCCACGTCAGCAGGTGACGCAGAGGATGGACAAGCATCCTGAAGGCACAGGATGGATGGTCCCAGCCATCCCACAACTAAAGGGTTGTCCCTTCCCAGGTCCTGCCCTCATCCCTCGCATCACCTCCTGCACCTCGTGCAGGCACCAGTGCAGGATCTGCCCTGATAAAGGGATCCAGAACCATCACTTCCGACTTGGGCCTGACTTTTGTCAAAACTTGTCATTACATCTGTTTCCCCACTGTTTTGAACCTTCATACCTACAACACTGAAGCCTCAGATTTGTCAAAACACGCAAAGGTGCTGCCAGAGGCTGAGCAACTCATTTCAGTCCCTTTACAAAGCCATTTTAAGGAAAGAAACAACATGTCAGGGCAATGCCAACAACTGACTGTACCAACAAGGAGAGATTTGACGTACCTTTCTCTGCTGCAGTGACTGTTATAATAAAAGACAGGAGTGCATTAGTGAAAGATTTATGCTCGTATTTCAACAATGGAAAACATGAGCTTTGCTGTATTCTCATTCACACCGAGACAGGCAGCGAGGGCATGTCATGTAACACTATTTCCAGGAAAGATGTTACAATTGAAGAAATGCTGATTTGCTGGTACAGTAAGACAATTCCTGGAAGCAGGACAGGCTCTTGTGTTATTATCATTGCAGAGGGAGAATTTGACTGTGCAGCCTCTTCTCCCGAACTGTTTAGGAGGCACAGCTCTCCTGCTCCTGGAGGGTAGGGCGAAAAGGTGAGCCAGGAAGGCTGGGAGAGCTGCCGTGGCCCCCTCTGCGCAGCACCAGCCTCCCTGGCACCGTCAGAGCCCTCCATGCCAGCAGGCACAAGTGCCAGCTAATTGAATTTGCTAATGATACATTCTCTCGAAACCCTTCGCACTGATCCCACCATTTTGCACTTGCAATTAAATTACGAGCACAAAAAAAAAAAAAAAAAAAAAGAAAGAAAAAAAATGCCATGTGGTGTCATTTGACATTTAGATGTCAAAGTAACTGATTGACAGGGAAAAAAATCAACAGCAAAAGGCCCGTTCCTGCCAAAGCCAGCAGGGAGGTTGCCAGAGGCGTTGGGAAGAGCAGGATTGGGGCCCTTGCAGGCCAAAGGGATGAGGCAACGCATGGGGTGAGCAGACAAACCTTGTGCCAGGCTATCCTGGCCCTGGGAGATGCAGGAGGAAGGAACCAGACACCTCCTGGAGCATACTTCCCCATCCCTGGCCCTCCAGCACAGGGGTTTGGGACCCTCTGGGGGAGCAGACCCCAGCACCTTCATGGGAGGGTTGCTCTGGGCAGAGACTGGGAAGTTGGAGTTCTCCCACCTTGTCAGAGGTTTTGACCTCAGAGTGGTTTTTTTCTGCCCCTGTTCAGATGAAGAAAGGATGGATTGTTAAAAAAAATAGTATTTCTGGGCTGACCACTGAGGAAAAAAAAGCAGAGTTGAACAAATCTCTAATTTTGGTAATTTTGAAACCTTTTCTTCAATTTTTTTACCTTACAAATTTTTACTGGTTTTACCCTATAGAGGAAAGTAATGACTATTTCAAAGAAAGCAAAAAATTTAACAGTCAAAATGTGGACAGGTTCCATATTTTTTTGAAAAAGCATTTTTTCACCACAAACCTTTTAAAACTGAAGAAATCCATCAAAATAGGCCCCATCCTGCAAAAAGCCTCAGCAATCTTTAATACAACATTTTTCCAATGGGATTAAAGGTTCAGACACCCAGATTCCTGGTGAAAGAGGGAGACTTGCCCTAGGGGCAGTGAGATGGGAAGGGAACTGCATCCATGCCCCAACAGCCTCCATCAGCATCTGGATGTGGTCCAGAAATGCAAAAGAGCATTTGAGTTGGGAAAGGGAAAAGAGGGGGGAAAAAAATAGGGAGTTGCAGGTGCACGTTTTCCTCATTCACAGCTCTCACATGGAGGTCGGGTAAGTAAATGAGATTCTGGGTCACCACTGCAGGCAGCCCCAGCTCCACCCACACGGTGCTCTGCCTCTGGAGGGGTGCAAGTTCCTATAAGAGAAGAAGCAAAGACAAAATTAACAAGACAAAAATAGAAGCTCGCTGCCCCTCAGGCTCTCTTACACGCTGTCCATAGCAAACACAGCACACCAGTGAGCCTCCCTGCCTGTCCCCTTCCTGCCTGCAGCAGTGAAGTCCCACAGATCCCTCGGGATGTGGTTTTGGTGGGCTCCAACTCCCCCTTCCCAGACCAGCACTGGACAGGCAGAGGGTGCTGCTTTGTGTGTTTTAATGGAATGGACAAGGTATGTACATGGAGTTACAGCTTTGGGGCTTTTTTCCTGCTTTAGGTGCAGGTGGGGCTATAAAACCCTGTTAGCATGAGTCAGAGAGCCAGACTTGGCAAAGCTTGACTTGCCACTTTAAAAACAGAGCACTAATTAAATCAAGTAACAACAAGGAAAAAAAAAATCTCTTTATTTCCAATAACTAATCCAGCCTGAAATGAATTAAAAATATTTTACCTGGCCACTATTCATGTACAGAATAAAGCAAAAAAACATGCCTGAAAAAAAAATTGGCAAAAACCTAATGCAAATTGATCTAGCATGAAAGTGCAGACTCTTTTTTAAGCAGTTTAGATAGATTTAATCACGAAGCTAAAAGCCTCCTCCTTCTCTAAGGAGAGGTCGGATGAATAGCTAGCCCTCGGCTGGGTGTTCTTTGTAGGGGACAGAGGGTGGGACTGTCAGAGGCATTCCAAGCATCCCATTACAATCTGACACTAACAGGCAAAACTGTATCCTTTATCTTCCAATGTATAGTTTACACCCCAGTACTGCTGCGAGTGGGTTCATTAAGGTGAGATTATGGCAGAAGTTTAGAATTTGGGCTGGTCCTCTATCCCTGTGTAGAAGTCAGCCTTCACTGGGCGATGCTCTTCTGCATCAGAATTGTCCCTGACACAGATGCTGAGCTGGTCCTTGCAGTACATCGTGCAGGCACAACCAACCTGGAAGATTTTAATAGTCATTACAGTGATTTCTTTCCCCAAGTGTTCCAGATTCACGCAAACTTCAGGAAAATTAGATCCATTTTCAATGCGCATCAGTGCAGAAAAACATTCATTCTTCCAGTACTTCACAGTTCCTTGGCACTATCCTTACAGATTTTTTTCCAGGGTTGTTTTTTCTTTCCCCTAATAATATGCTGTTTATAAAAAAAAAAGAAAAAAACCCCTTCAGAAATGTCAGTATCAGTGAGACACAGAAAATTAGTGCGAAAAACACTCAGTAAAAATACCGGGATGTGACAGGAAGTAATCTATTTTTAAAACCAGCTAATTCCTCCTGAGCACACCGCACTTGCAGAATTAGTTAGCAACAGCCAGGCTTCACACAGGAGTCATGGGACAAAGCTGTACAGTTGTGCAGGACGCCTGATCAGCTCGTCACGGGGTGCACTTGCCTATAAAATTACTTGGGGCAAAACCCTGTGCAAATCCAGCTCAGTGTACACGACAGCCGTGCCATTAACTCCAGCAGAAACCTGCTCGCCCGAACGAAACAGGACAGACTTGCCGGGGAATTTCTCTCTGCGCAGCGAGCAGTAATAGGCACAAAGCACACAGCCTGCAGTTATGCACTCTGGAAATTTATTTTTATTGGGAGCTATTTACAGAGGTAGCTGCAGCTGCACATTTGTGGACGCTCGGGCCAGCCTGGACCGTGGAGTGCGATCCTGAGGGCCACCGAGTCACACTGGCTCCTGTCCCCGGGGTTTGCTGCTGCAGCCTGTGTTCCTGTGCTCTGCGTGGGCTTATACCTGCACCCAAACCTGCCAGTAACCTCAGGGACAAATCTGGCTGCCAAGGGAAGTGATGTCAGGTCCACTCGGCTGGGTGGGTGGAGGGCACACCATGGACTGCACCACCCCTGAAGCCCAAGCATCAATCCTGTTAATGGCCATTAAAATTCCCAGCTGGCTGGAAGGAAAACAGACATTGGTTGGCATGCAGGGAGTTCAGGAGAGGGAGGAGGCACCACTCCCACGTTTCTCCAGGTCAAACCCAGTTTGGGTATGGGTCACCAAAGCAAGGGGACCCACAACCACAGCAGCTCAGTGCTGAGCCCCCTCACAATTTGTCCCCTCACTGTCCCAAGCACCCCACGTGAACCTGGCTCCCCGATGTTTCTGCAAGGAAAGGAAAACTCAAGGACCATACCTGAAACTACAGAGGAAAAGCAGTTTCACCTGAGACTTTCCAAGTCCCATCCTCGAGTCTTTTCACTGAAGGCTTCTTTGGGTTTTTTTCTAAG
Organism: Machaerirhynchus nigripectus; assembly: GCA_013397975.1. NCBI lineage: Eukaryota > Metazoa > Chordata > Aves > Passeriformes > Dicruridae > Machaerirhynchus > Machaerirhynchus nigripectus. Next base: position 1,457,844 of record VZRQ01009390.1, on the reverse strand, counting down.
AGCTCATTTAAATTACATTAAATAAGATAGGCACGTCACATTTTGTTTATAGAAGTTTACTCTTCAAGTCAGTAGGGAAAATAAAAATCTATCGACTGTGGGTTTTAAACAATAAGAACACAGATTTTTTTTATTAGCACTTCATTTCAGTGCAGACAGAAACATCGCTGACTATCACTGTTGTTTACTGTTAAAGGCACAGCTCCTACTGCCTATTCCACAGAATATTCCCATGGCAATCAATGGAAGTTTAGCATAAAGAGCAAAATATACTCCATCATGTTGTCTCTCTATATAGCAAATGCTAATCTCTTGCCAACTACAAACTTGAAAATTTCTTGCAATACATTGCAACACAAACCTATTCTCAGTGTGTAATTTAGATTTTCAGGATGTGTACATTCCCAGAGGAGAGTCATTTGTGTGTATGTGTGTGCGTGAGCACATGTATAGAAGAAACGAAATGTTAATGATTTCTCCATCTCTGTTTCTTTACTTTTTAGCTTTTCCTATGAGTTTTCTTCTGCCCTTCAGAGTGCTAATTGTGCCTGTAAAAGTCCAGGAAATTTGTGTCATAAATAGTTTCTGCTTATTATAGCCAATGAAACACATACTGAGACAAATATATGGGACTGAATCACAAGTTATTTCACTGAAGTCAGTGGGATTACTCTGCATTTTGATTTCGATTTGGCAAAGCCTGTGGTCTAAAGTTGGTCTTGGAGACGGGAATAAAATTAAGCACATGCATACATTCTTGTCTGGGGCTTTTTAAAAGAATTGATTCCATACAGGGAGCAGAATTTAGCTAAATATATTGAATATAGCTTCCTTCTGATTTTCATCACTATAGATAATAGCTTGTATTAGGAAAAGTGTACCATAAATATCACACATTTGCCAGAGAGTGGGCAAATAGGAAATAGTGATTCTGCTTTTGAATCAGCAGTAGTGCTGATTTTGATGGCCAGGTTACTGCCATCCGGCCATTAATTTTTCTGGTGTGTTGGAAAATAATTTGCTGTTCTGTGTTTAACTAATTAATTTTTTATTCAGGAACAATGAAAAATTCTTTGGATTCTCGGGAGTTCAAAAGTATTACTGTTTCTTTGCCTGTTCCCCAGTTTTCAGGGTGTGTCACTCTCTCTGGTGGGTCTATTCAGCTCTTAAAACTAAGTTGTTCTCTTTTTTCATGTGGTACAGAACTGTGTGCATGTGTGTTTTTAAACAAGGGCACCTGCATAAAAAATGTCTATCCTCATTAGATCCATTTTCTCAATTAAATTCAAGTTTCGATGTCCAAAAGGCATAAATCTGGGTATCGATTTAGCCATAAAATAATGAAACTCCCAGCAGTCTTCTAAACCCATTTTACTTGGATGAGCGTATAAGCTTTTAAAATATCGAGTTATTCCAGTATTTAATACACATAACTGCTTCCAGAGGTCTGAAGGCAATAAGGCATATCTTCCCCACTCCATTTGAAGCGCTGCAGTGAGAGCCAGCCAGTCCCTCACTACTGGTTTTAAGGCTTTTGACAATTTTACTCAGTGTGAGTTTGATATTTTCTCAACAGGGGCTAAATCCCCCGAAGCCAAAATCAATAACCTATCAAATCAAATCTCTATAAAATACCAATGGGCTCTTGGTGGTTTGGTCCCATAAATACAGTTCAGCTTAACTCTACACTTTCAAAACAGGCTGATTCTACATTTTCTGGCCTCTTGCAGAAAGTTAACTGTATCAGCAACAGGCACTCCCAAAAATTTCTTTCTAGGCAACAAATAATGAGCTGTTCCTTGCAAAGTAAAGAATTAAAACCAATTCCACTCACTTGTATTCAGGGGTAACTCTGTGTCTGGTTTCTTTTTTTTCCAAATGTTAAAGAACTTTTCTCTTCCAGTGCCTCCTTTACCTGGTTCAAAGGACATCCACAGCTGAGCAAGTGTAAGCTCTGTGGGCATAGCAGGAGCCTGGTAAAGCATTTAAGTTCCTTGTAGTCCTGTTTCAGGTTAAACTGGATTTCACAGTGCATAGATAAATGTTGCTAAACAAGCTGTAAATGTACATTGGCTTCGTACTCAGCCCGATCTGTGCTCAGGGCAGTTTGAAAATATAGAAAGAACAGTAAATTGAAGCAAATTTCTTTTAAGTGCCACATTGTTTTATTTGAATCTTTTCCACTCCTCACACACATGTTAAAGTTGCTGCTTGAAAAAGCAAGATCTCACAGAGATGAGCATTTTATGAGCAAAGAAACCTTCTCTTCTACTGCAAAGTGTAGCAGTGCAAGGAGTAACTTACCTTGCTAAATGAAAGTAAATTCCCATGCGGTGTTTTTTCCCAGCTTGGCAGAGTTTAGCAAACAAACCTGACCTGAATAATATGAGAAATATTCTTCTAATAACTAGGAGCAACATTTCAAATTCAGGGGGGTTGGAAGGTGTTCACTCTGTTGATGGAAGTTGTGGTTCCTTTGCTTACCTCGCCTTTAGCACCACAAGCTCGGTTCACTGCCACTATCCTGTTATTCCAGGATTTGCACTGATACACAGCTGGGGCAAAGCACCTGTACTGGAGGTTTTCAAGTTATTTCAAAAGAAATAAACTCTCAAGTTTCACTGAAATTGCACACACCAAAAACTGAAGTAACGTAGTGATGAATTAACCTCCAAATACAAGTGTTTTGATTATTAATGAACATGAAATACACTTATTCCTAGAAGTTCCTTGTATACCACCTGAAGTCCTGCTCAGCAGCAAGATTGGCTTCTAAATATAGTCTTGAGGTCAGCATGTAAAAACTATAAAGTGTGGCCACATTTCAAATGTGGTTGTATATCATAAATCAAAATTAATGCCAACAACTTTCATTCAAATTAGTGTCTTTTGGCTCTGCCTCTCCTTTCTTCTCTCTGATTAATGCCTTTCACATAAATATAGTGAGGTAGTTGCTTTTTATTTTTTTCTCTGAATGGCATTTACATAGCTCCCTTACAGCAAACATCACAGGAACTTATTTATGTGTTGATCTCTGGTGTTCCCCAAAAACCAGTTCCCTAATGAAGCACTATTCCAAACGGGTTCTCATATTCTTGACTGCGTTCTGCAGAATTAATAAACATGTTTTCTTTTATGCTAATAATAAAAAAGTTAGAGTGGTTGTTCGTATCGACCGATATTATCTGGAATATTTCCTTCCACTATTAATTCCATCTCTGCAGCTAGCAAGGACGATGGCCAGATTTGGAGGGCTGAACAGCTGCCGAGCAGGACCACAACCTTTGTTTCATGCCACCTCTTGTTTTGACCCCTGCTTTCTGGTCGCCGGAGAGATGATTGACTAAGTGCACAGCAAAGTCCATTTTTAGTGCGGTGGACTGGAGCACGGCATGACAAACTGTGATGTCTGAGTTTTGTGTTACACCATCTGGCCTGCCACTTCCAGAGCCTCACATCAGAGTCCTGATGATGTATGTTTAAGCCTGGCACTATCATTTATCTCGTATCTTGTGTTTAAACAGATGCAAGCTGAATATAACAGGAAAGGAGACCTTGGTGCAGGAGTCGCTGAAGAAAGCGATGCTGTTGAGCTGTCTACAGACTCCAAGATTAGGTGTAAAATCTGACAGGGAGGATATGTATTAAAAAATATGTGTTGACAGAATGATTTAGCTAATATTTTAAAGGCAAAACATCAATTGAATTTCCATATCACTTACAATGTTAGTGAACAAGGTACTACAAAGCAGGCTATCCCCTTCTGTCACCAGCATCTTATTCGCAACTTAACTTTACAGATCAGGAATGTTTTAATAAAAGGAAGCTCTGGGGCCTGATTTTCAGCTGTTGTACATCAACCCAGCTACACTGATAGCACCAGAGTAGCCACATTAATGAAGTGACACAATTTACATCAGCTGAGAATCTGTTCCCTAGTTCTGATACAAATCCTTACACACAGGGATAATCTGCTGCATGGCCAGGAATAAAAGACCTCAAGATAATCAAAATGGGCCCTTAAAATGCTGTGTGTGGGAACCCATGGACTGACCCAGATGTGTTCATCAGCCCAGGAAGAGGAGAGGAAAGGAGAGGGGTCTGCCCTGTGCAACGAGGCCATGTGGTGGTGCTGGGTGTAGGGTTCCCGCTGTCCCAATTTTGCCCAGCTCTTTTTTAACTTCATCCCACATTAAAACCATAAAATCACAGAACCCTAACCCTAACTCTAAGCCTAATCCTAACCCCACATGTCCCCTGCCACGTGTAGGAACAGCTTTCACTAGACCAGGTTTCTCCAAGCCCCGTCCAACCTGGCCTAGAAAACTTCCAGGGACGGGGCAGCCGCAGCTTCTCTGGGCACCCTGTGCCAGTGCCCCACCACAAAACACTTCTCCTCCTGGCTCTAGCTTACATGAATCAGCAAATCCAGTGTAGGAAAGGCATTTCACACCAGCTTTGGATTCGTCCTCTGAAGCCTGCACAAAGTTCAACAAACAGTAGAAATTCAACTAATGGCAATACTTAAATTAGCAGTCCAGGTCTGCACTCCTAATCCACAGAATGAGGAAGGCATAACCAGATGGGTATCCAGCCCTTTTTAAGAAATGAAATATTAATTGAGGGGTGAAAATCTAATTTCACTGACAGCAAAGGGAGTGCTGAGCAGCTGCATTGTATCTTGGACAGCTCTGACCCAACATCCGAAAGAGAAAGTATCCCAGGGCAAACCAGCTATTGATGCAGGAAAATGGGAACTCTGGAGGAGAAACTGGAAGTTGGAAGGGGAAGAAAATGTGATGAACTGAATAAAAGAAGTAGGTAATTGAGACGTGAACAGTTTGGGATGACTGAAGTGCACAAAATCTGGATATCCCTCTTATTCCCCCAACACTGCTGTAAGTGACAACAACACTTCCATGATGTCCATGGCACATCCCAGTGCTAGAACTGGACAAGGAGCCAGGGGAAGGAGGCAGCAGCCCCTGAGAGACACGCACCCTGCAGCAGCTCCTGAGCAGACAATTTTCAGCCCTTATTAAAACGTTAGCACTTTATTTTGTGAATGGAGCAGTACTTTCATTGCATGCACAATTAGCCTTTTCGTATTAGCAACTTCCTAGCAACTCTGTTTCTTAAAATAGGGACTTACAGTGCAAGCTTTTATCTTATATAATCCCTTAGAAAAAGATAGCTCAGACACCTTTTGGGGGTTTTATACATCAAACCTTCAGCTTGAGACCTGTCTTTATCAAAGGAACTAGCAGCTCTATCTAGGGTTTATGTTCTTTAGAGGAATTCCAAATTGCCTGTTTTTTATAGACTACCTACATAACAACCTCCTACAGTATTTAAATTTTTGTAATTTTCTACTCCTAATGTGATCTTCACATTTAAATGCACACAGATTATTTTACATTTATCTATTTAATATCATAGTTATGCCTTTCTTTAAATGCCTGTTATTCAACAACTTATTAATAGCGAGCTGGTTTTTTTGAACAGAAGCCATTTAAATTTAGTTAGTTTATGGTGATTCTTGTATCTTTTCAGCCAGGAGAAAAGCCTTAATAGCTTAGAAGACTATATTTATAAAACATATTTGTCTATTTAACCTCAGATATATCATAATTATGAGAGGACTAAAGTATTTTTCCTGACTTTTCTCTATACAGATACTTCATGGTGGTGCATTAAAAAATGTGTCTTCTCTGAAACAGACTTGCTGGCTATCACCAATCCAAACAAAGAGTTTTGGCATTGGAAAAGTCCCTCACAGAGTGTTTAAGCTGTCCTCGGGGACAAAGGTCACAGCCAGAGACAAAAATCACAGGACAGCAGTGCTAACCTTGGCTGTCGCATTGTGGGGTCCAAGTGAAACAGTCCCTCAGCCATCACCAGCCAGATGTGACCCCATCCCTGGTGGCACAGAGCTCCCAGAGGTCTGGGCTGTGCACGGGGGTCAGCGGGCGGGATGTGACTCAAAGAAATATCACCTTGTCTGTGAAGGGTGTCTACCATCTCCTGGGCAGGAAAAGGTAAGGGAGGAGAAGCAATGTGGGGTCATTTAGCACCACACTCACCCCTGCAACCTTCTGATTCATGCGCACTTCATTTTGATGCACAGGTGGGCCGTGGTCTGGAGCAAAGCCGTGGCATGGGCTGTATGTGATGAGCAGAAAAGCTCACAGGGTGTCAACGGTGCCCTTGGACACTGTTCTGCATGAGTGAAATGTGTGTTTTCCCAGCTCTGAAACACATGGGCAGGAACAGAGGAGGGTTGAGGGAGAAATGGGATCAGCTGAAGTGGTGTTTGTAATGACCTGCACAGGAACATCAATGGTGGGTCCAGCTGACAGCGTCACTGACTTCACCCACATTGTTGACTCCAGAGCATCTCCCAGGCAGGAGGGAGGTGACCCCCTCACTTCTGATGGGTGTCTGAACATCATTGCTCTGGAACAGGCTGAACAGGAGGAAATTAAGTGTTTCACAAGGATGGGAACAGCCCTGCTCCCTGCATTCCCACCAGATGATCGTGAGAAAGGTTTGGCTGTAGAGGTGGCTCTGAGTGCAGGCAGGGCCTTGGACAAGGAGCATCTCAGCCACCTCTTTGGGTTGTCCTCCTCCCTGCAGGACCTGATCTGCTTGCAGGTCATGCAGCTCATGGCTCCTCCCCTGCTGTGGGTACCTAAGCAGAGAAGCTTCAAGGAGTCCTTTTTCTCCTTTTTATTTATCCACTGAGCATACTTCGCAAGGGCTAATTTATATTTGAGCAGCAGTGTGTGTGAAGGTCCACACAAGGCAGCTCAGCCACCAGAAAAGTTAATATGTGCTTTGCATTTGCTGCCTCTAATTACGGAAGGGAAGGAGTGGAGGTACAGCCATGGCTCTGCACGAGCCACTTTGCCTATTCGAGAGCTAATTAAATATGTCTCCTGTATATAAAATATATCATCTCCAGATAACAGCACACTGTTAAATTCTTCATCTTATTAAAAGCTTGCATTAATGCTTTTCCAACATAAATTTTAACTGTGGACAGGTACTATTTGAGGAGCCTGACAATAGGGCTGACCTAGATTAGGCTGACAGTGCCAAAAGATATATCACCTCTAGCTGTCTGGGGGAGAAGAAGGATGAGGAATACATTCCCCATTATTGCCTAATGCTGATGTGCCAGCATTATCTCCAGAAACCCAATGCTGCTTCTCCTCCTGCTCCCTTGGTTGGGTAGGGGGCTATACCATGCTGAGGAGCGATATTCTCTGCTTGCTGGCTCCTACTTCCCATCTTATAACTTAGCTGCAGGGAGATTTAATGGGGCATTGGGTAATGATTTTAGAGCCATTGACAAGTCCCCCTATAGTTTACAGAACTATGGGAGGATAATTCCAGGTGGTTGGGTTTGTGCAGTGAGTTCTTGCAGGCATTTGGTCAGGGCTGTCTGCAGAGGGGCAGAAAGAAGCCTGACTTTACCAACACTCAAGCCATCGCAAATTAAATTCTTCTCTAAGGTTGCTTGGACTCTTGCTTGCAAGGGGCAGTGATGGCAGGTTTAGAGACCTCAGGGTGTTTCACCACACAGGGAACATTTTTTTCTTTTAGCATATGTGCACAGAGCTGAGCAGAGATCTTTTCAAGGCATCCTTGTAAAAAAAGGAGACAGCAAGTGGGCTTATAAAAAACCCTTTACTGTCACACAACTTCTAATGCAGAAAACAAGACTGGTGAAGAGCAGCAATATTTCTCACATGCATTACTGAATATTCAAGAGATATGAAAATAGCTTTAAGAGTCTAAGAAAATAGAAATTCCAAATATTAATAGGAACTCTGCCATTGATTTTAGCACAGAGCTTGCACTGACACTGTGAGATTGCTCTGTGTTAGACACTTGATTGACACAGTGATGGCTCATTCAAAGTGTATGCAAAGTCAGTGCAACTGTATTAGGCTTTTCTCTTGACTTTGGATTTTTTAACTTTTACCACTGACATCCCAAGGGCCATTGTATTGACAGAATAATACTTCTTTTGCAAAGCTGCTGTATGAGACACTTTCCATTTTGGGAAGGGGGAAGGGAAGACTTTTCACTGCTGTCCTCCTGTATGAAGAGCTCAAGACACAGTGAATGAGGTGCAGCTGCAGAATCTTCAGCCCACGAAATTCTTTTTCGACTAATTGGTGGGTTGCACATGCAAAAATTCAGTGAAACCCAGAGTGAGCTCCCTGTACAAACCAGCACCTCTGAACGTGGGAGTTTGTACATACTCTGCTCTGTGGACAATGAGGACAAGGATGGGTTTTGGAGCCACACCTCTTTAAGAGTTGGCTGGGCTGTTTCCCAGAGCTGGCTCAAGCCTCCTCAGCAGGAGAGGAGAAGACCAGCATTGTCATGCTCCAAAAGAGGACAAAACTGCTTCCCAGGACAAGAATGCCATTTGGCATGTTCCTTCCCCAGGTACCCAGCCAGTCATCTGCTGAAAGGGATCCATCCTTTCCCCAGGCAGTGACCACACGGTCCCTTAGTCATTGACCAAGATACCAGTGCAGTCAAAAGTGGCCTACTCAGAGAGGAAAAAAATCCCATTGGCATCTGCTTGTGCTGTACAAGTGAGTGAAATATAAAGAAAAAAGGAAGAAAAACTGATGGAGGAAATGCCTCTCTGGGGGAAAAGTTGTTCCTCAAGCACAAGGACAACAAAGTAATATTTATTGTATCTAGGGATTCTGTCTAATAAAAAGAAAATTCAGTGCAAAGCAAAACTGAGGATTGGAAAGACAAGAAGTGGAGGGTCTCAGGATCACTTCCTAAGCAGTAGTAAATGCATATAAATGCACTGGATTTAATACCAAACAAGAATATTTCAGGGATCTATCAAAAATGTCCTACAGAAACAGATGTTTCCACCTACTCAGAGATATGGGCAAGAGTCTCAGTTACCCTAAATCCCTCTCATGCTCTTCTAAATATATACCCATCATATGCCCCTTAGAGTGTGAGAATGATGCAAGACAAACTTCACGTGTATGAAAATTTTATCCTGGATTTTTACAGGGAAAAGCATAATTTACCATTAAACTTTTTCCTAACGGTTCCAGTGGCTGTGGAAATTCACCTCCTCATTTTGGAAGGTGCATACAAAAATCTGTCTAACTCAAGGCAGAACAATGAAAAGTAACAATGAACCATTATAATCTGCTTGATCAGCTGGATGGAGCACAGAAATAAAAAATGCTACCTCTTAAAAGAGTAGTTGGAATTATCTTGATTTTTACATAGAAATAAGTGACAACAACCTCCAGATAGCACCACTTCCCACCCGCATATTTAACTTAAAAGTCAAGGTTGAGTGAAAAAATATTGCTGCCTTGAAAGATAAATATATTACTTATATTAGCTATATCAGGAATATGTGCTAGAGTATAAATATTTAAATTCAGATTTGGAAACCATATATTTTGAAGAAACCTAGGCCAATAAATATTGGATTACAAATTCATATTTACCATTTTCTTTTAAAAAAAAACCTTATTATTTCTGTTTCAGTAAAATGGGGTGATAATAATTTATTTGTGTTGTACAAATGCTTTATTTGCACTCTGTTCTCCAAGCTAACACTTCCTAATGCCTTTTAACTACCAGAAAAAGTGAAAACATTGCCCTAAAATATTTCCATTCAAATTTCCTAGATTAAATCATATGCTTTTAAAGCTCACTGTGTGATCAAGACTGTTCTTGCAGCACTCCACCCCAGCTAGTTGAGAGGCATGAAAAGCAATAGAGTTGTTTTAATAGAGCAGTGCTAGTTTGGAATAGATAAAACAGGAAGGTTTCACAGTCAGCAGCTTACAAAGCCCATTGCCAACAGAAAGATCCTCTTGAAAGGAGGACCTTTGCAAATTTTTAAAAATAAAGAGGTGGAAGGAAGAGACCATTGTACATAATGAGAGCAGAAAGGGCTTGAAATGTCTTAAAATATAAGACATGCTCCAACCTGTAAAGAACACGAGCAAGGAGGAGGCATTTCCTTTGGCCTGCTCTTTCATTCTGACCTACTGTAAAAATTACTGCATTTAGCTCCAGGGCAGCTCTTATGGGTCATTTTTACCTACAAAATTATGCCTCCATAGCCTGGGGTCTCATATGATCTGATGGTTCCTGCATTAATTACTGAAGAGCAGGTTCTTCCCTTCTTGCTCGGATAAGCTGCTGTTGGTCTCTGATGGTGCAGGCTTTGAATCAGAGGATTTGTAGCTGTGTCATGGCAGGAGCTGAGAAATGATAAACCAGGAGTAACAAAGAAAAAACTGAAAATTAAGTTGTCTAAAAGCACTAAAAGTTCAAAGTACGCAAAGGATGTTTTTATAAAGTTTGTGAAGAATACAGACTGCAGTCACACAGATTGCATGGAACGAAATGCTTGAGTGGTGCTAACAGTAAAACAGTGAAGGAAGAAAATTATCTGATTGTCCCATCCTGCAAATCAACAGCTGCAATTGTTCATGCTGGGTGAGACCCCAGGGGCTGAAATACCATGTCACTGAAGTCAGACTCCTGTATCCTAGTGCTGGACCCCCATTTCAGCTCCGGAGGGAAGGCAGCACCTCTGGGCAGGCATCCCGGGAATGCTGAAATCCTCCCCAGCACAGCTGATGGTACAAAGAACAGCACATCACTCGGATTTCAGAACGAGATTGCTGGGTTTAGCTGCTCTTTTTGGGTGGCTGCCCAAGAGAATTGATTGCCAGAGAGCAAAGGCTTGGGCTGACTGTGAATCAGGAGCTAATAAAACGTCCCAAGGGACAGGTGAAGGCCTGCCAATTGTTTTTGAAAGCACAGGCTTTTAAACATGACATGACTACCAAAAAAAACCCCAAAAAACTCAAGAAAAAGGAGAAAAAAGAAACTAGTTTTTATCATAACTAGCACAATAAAACATCTGATTTCAAGGGGGAAAAAAGAAAATAAGGGTTTTTTTTCTGCAAAATCTGACTAAAAATCCATTCAGTATTTAAGCATCCACAATGCTGACTCAAATAGGTAAAACTTTTTTTTTTCTCTGGGAAAACTTCATTATCTTTTACATTCCCCTCCTTTTCTTTCTAGAACTGACTGTTGTGACAATGAAGTGTAACTCTTGCCAGTTACTGGACCAGTGACTGTACCAAAGAAAATGCTGTGTACAGTTAGTGCCTTGATCCACAGGGAAACACTCATGACAAAAAAGCTTAAAGAAGGCTGGGGATAAATTCAGTTTCACTAATTTAAGTTACTTTACCACTCTTTCCACCAAATTTACTTCAGCACTGATGACCCACTGCATTCACATGGGGTGTGGCCATCATGTAAAATGAATTTTGACAATTCATCTCTCTCTCTGGAACACAGCAGGCTGACCACTGCGCTTCCAAATCCTCCCCTTCTTGGGAAGTTTTAACACTTGTTCATTAATGCTTAGCTTAAGGGGCAATTTACTGCCCACTACAGTGTGGCCAGCATTTTTAATAAATAATGCATGCTGTGTAATGAGGACAATAAAGGCCAAGGTAAAAATGTAAAACATTTTAATGGGATGTCTTGATGAAATCTTCCCATCACCTTCTCTAAATACTTTACTAATGATCTTCTAGCTTCGGGAGATCTTTTTTCCTTAGGAAAAAGTTAATAATGTACTAATAATACGCTGTTAATTGTTGACGTAGCAAAGTTCAGATGTGTTATTCCAGCTTTTCTCACTGAGTAAATGTGTTTGTGTCACACACCAAGATGTTCAGGAGGGTGTAAGAGTTACGTGTCTGGGACCCTCTGCAGCTCTGCACTGTCTGGGACAACTTCAGCCTCTCAGCACCAGGGTGGATTCCAGTTTTCAGCGGTGGAATATGGAATAATGAAGTGAAATAATAGCATTAACCAATACCTAATTAAGACACCATCTATTTAATTTCTAGCTCCACCATTAGGTTACTATTAAAGTATATTTAGTCGGCCTGTGTAAAACCACATTATGGCAGCTTTTCAGAGTCAGGCTATTCACAGGCCATTTGCAATGTTCATTTCTCTTCTCTTTAATGTCATAGATTTAACTTCATGAAGGTCTAGTGCAGGTTAGTGCAGAAGATGGACGATTACAGCCTAATAGGTTTTTCTCTTGGCCCCTCCAGAGGGTGTATTAGAAACCTGCACAGATTCAGAGCAGCAATGTGTCTGTCTCCTCCTGACCTTCCAAGCTGAGGGGGAGCTGCATTTTTCGGTAAGAGGAACTGGGATTTTGGACAGAGCTGTGTGTTTCTCTGCTGGGCACCAAAACATTTAGTATTTTTGGATACTCAGGCATGTAAACACAGCCAGTGCCTGAAGGAAGACTCTACATCCTATGGAATGTACAGCGTGTAAGGTCTGGGTCTGCACATTCACTGTTAAACTATTCCGTCTGCCCCAAGCCTGACTGGGGTCACAGGTATTGACTGAGACCTTGGGGAGTCACAGTCCCATGTTCTTCCCTGCCAAGACTCCCAGCACTGATGGTCCATATCCTCAGCTGGTAACTTTAGCAAATCATTCAAAATACTGCCTAGCCCACAACATAAAGGACAGCTGTGATTTAGTAAGGCTGCAGAGCAGAGCTGTCTGTGTTACCTCAACCTAGAAAAGGATGAGTTTTCAACAGACCTCCTCAGGATATTTTAATTTGTGTAAGTGCATTCGAAGCATGAAAGCAGACGGACAATATGTGAATTATGAACTAATTGGGGGAAGATGGAAATGAGAAGGTAAATTTCATTTACATTATCTCCCTTTTTATGCTTGCTAAGGTCTAAGGTAAAGGCTTGGTCTCTTTCTGGTCCATAAAATATGGATTGCTATTTTCAAACTACATCAACACTGCTAATAGCCATTCCCATTAGTCAGCCGTATAATAGCATTATGATGCTATGAAATATTGACACGATAAAACAATGTAGCCAGAGGTTACTGACAGTGCACACTCTGATATTGACAAATAAATGCTGATTTTTAATGCACTCCTTTTGCCACCTTTCTACCTGGCTGACAGTGTATAAAAAACATTTTTCCAGATCCTTCACTCACTAATGTTAATACTGCCAGTTGATGGCAGAGGACCACTGAAATTAATGGGGCTATTCCCACTGATGTTTCTCAGGGTGGGAAAAGGATTCAGGAGTTTGGTTAAAGTGGAGCCAGCACTGCAGATTTTATATCCCAGCCAATGTAATGAGAAAAAAAATCCTGTTTGTGGAGGGAAAACAGGGGTGAAGGTTCAAGGAACCAACAAAGGAGTTGCAAACTTGGTGGTCAACATCGAGCTTTTGGGAAATGTAAGCACAAAGAAATGATGAAGGGAAGACAAAGTGACAGACCTGGTTGCTCCAGCACCTCTTTCTTGCATCCATATGTCTTCTCTGGAAGGGAGCTGCCCTGTACTCTGTCTTCTTCAGCTACTCCTTGGATATCTCCTTCAGCTACCTGCAAAGTCATCTTTGTGCAAAACAAATATGTATAAACACATATTCAGCTACCCCAAGGGAGTCTTCTGTTGGGCATTGTAAAATATTAAAATCAATTATATCATCCGTTCAGAACCTAATTTTATACCCTAAATCATATCTGCAGTAGTATTTCTTTTGTTGGGTTTAGGTAAATTTCATGTAACATTTGACAATGCAGTATAGATAAGAGGGAGAATCCTACTTTCCAGAAATAATGATTACTAGCCATCTACTAGAATGTATTCCAGAAACACTGAGCCCGAAATTATATCTTTAATTAAAAACATATCCTCTGTACCAGAGGCTCTGTACCATTCATTAGTGTTTTCTCCACCTCTTGTTTTTAATTTTACCCAGTTTCACTGTTCTGACTCTTCCTTTGTAACCAAAACATGTCTACATAAAATTTCAGGTGTGGCCATCTTTATCTTTCAGTCATTTAAGTGTTGTCTCCTCATTTACAGCTTTATATCCCATCAGAATTTGGAATAAAGACTCTTGCTAGGCAGTGGTGCTTCACTCACTGATGTTTGTAGAGCAATTGGATGTACCCAGGTGCTAAGGTCCAGAGGACCACTTCTGAATATATTTCTGCTTCCTTTACAGCCAAGGGGAGCCCAGAACAGTTTTTTGTGTCTCCTGGAGGATGTGTCTGCTGAACTCACTCCCCTCTTCCCAGGACTGCACCCTCTCATTCCTCCAAACCCATCTGGTTTAATGATGACTAATTTCCACCACACATAAATCACCAGCTCCCCCTTGTTTTCCTGGAAGCATCCTTATTCTGTGGTACATACCTCCTTATCTGTTCCTGTAACCAGCTGTCCTTTCTTTGTTGGTTTCTTCCAGAACTGCTACACAAATCCCCAGACTATACAAATCCCATCCTGTGGAAATGTGGTGGTTTTGCCACCGGGGTGTCCAGCCCGCTCCTGAGATGACAGGACCTGAGGAAGGGTCTGTAACAAGCACTGGCTTTGATGTTGTCTTCCCACACACTCTGTCGCCTCGTGTCTGAGGCTGTTTTTCCTGCAGGAGGGTACAACAAGGGCAGCCTGAGGAGATCTTGTCTGGCGAGGCTCATTCCAGGAAGATTCGTGTTTCTGGTCTCCATTATCTGCAGGAGTCAAACAGAGGACATGTCAGAGCGAGCTGCTGGGGGGTGCTGAGCTAGGGAGAACACAGCTGCCTCTGAACAAACACAGCTCCTGTGTGCCTTTAACAACTTACACTTCACAGGCAAGGTCTGGCTAAGACAGGAAATTTCCCCACCAGATGCTGTAGCCCCTACCTGCATCACAGACCACACAAGGGAGCGGGGCAGCGCGGGGTGAAGAACAGAGGGAGGGAAGGATGGGGTCACTGCTCACCTCCTGCCTCCCAGCACTGCTGGAACACTGAGATCTCCTCTTGCTTCCCACCAGTGTGTGACACATCCTCTTGCTTAAGATACAAAGAGTGGCTTTTGGGTACAAAGACACAAGGATGCTCCTAACTGCTGCACAATAGAACAAGGATAAAAGAGAGAAATAGAAGTAATTAAGACTTTGCAGCTGTGACTGTTGTAGTGCCATAGGGCTGACAGAAATCCTGGAGGAACCTTAGATCCCTGCTAATCCCAACTGCTTTCCCTGGTTTTATTCAGGACACAGCTCACGAGAACAGGCACTCAAAACCAGACTTTCCTGTAAGATTGCCATTACCAGATTTTAGCACAGGTTTGAAACTTTGCTCAGACTAGGACTGGATGCTTGGAATATGCTCTCCTGAGTTAGCACTTTCTCTGCTGATCTGGCTCCTTACCTGAGCAGTGCTTAATAGCCGTGAAGTAGCAGAGAGCATCCCAAGCTTTGTGCTATGCTGCTGAGCTGGTGAGTGAAGCGTGGACAATTAAAAATGCAGTCAGAAATAAGTTTTCAGTCGCAATAGATAAGTGATATGCAAAGCAGCTGCTTGTCCTTACTATTTATCTTGGTTTAGAAGCTGATGGCAACCCTCCAAAGAAATAAGTTTAAACTGAACACTGAACTCAGTTTAATTAGTTTTAAGGTATTGACACCATAGCAAGAACCATCAGACAAAACTTCAGTGCTGGATCAAACACACGGCTTTATCTGTGTCCAGTGTGAGGCTTTTGCTGCCTAAACCTGAAAACTTCTTATCACTTAATGGCTTGGCTCAAAAGAAAGCTGATTTGGGATAGTAAGTGGATTGACTGACCAGTTTGTGTTTTAAGACTAATCCACATGTGCTGTACTTCACAGTGCTCCTTGGTGAACTACTCACCTTGTTCTGAAGCTTTCAGTAAAAGCTATCTTCTGTGACAAGTGCAGGGAGATGCAGTGAAGAGTTAAAAGTGAATCTCCTGCCTCTTTGAACTGTTTTCTCAGTACTTCATGTACACAGATACACTTTTGATGTGTTAACTAGAAAATCTGACTGAAAAAGAACAAAGCAGCTGTCACTGAAAGGAAGACACTGACGAAGAACCACACAGCCTTTTATTGAAGAACTGTCAAGATTGATCCTACAGCACTCAGTTTGTCTGTAGTATTTATCAAAGACCTAGATCAGATGAAGGAAATTTAAAAAATAATAAAATTCTATCCACTGGACATTTATAAATGGTATCTGAAAATGCATTACATTTAAAACACCTATGAGAGTGTTTTTTTAAGAGTTCAGGGACTGGAATATAAGCACACTGGCATTTTTCACAAGTCTTGGAAAATAATAGTTTGCCATTGTTGAGCAAGCCCCCTTAACTACTTGCAAAGTTTTAAGTAGCAAACTTGATTAAAAATCATTCTGTGCTAGTAACTAAACGAACTCATAGAAAGTTCAAAATCTCTTGAAAAGAAAAGCAAAACATTCAGTGGACTCTTCTAAGCACTGATATTCACATCATAGTTGCAGTCTAAGAGCTGAAAACAAGATCGAGGCACAAGAGTGCCAGAACCTCCCCAAACATGTGGGCAGGGTGCTGATGGCCACATGAGCAGAGGCATTAAGGTGTTCGCCCAAGGTCCCACAAGGAAGCCTTTGGACAGTAAAACCTGCATCCCTGAGGGTTTCAATCCAATACTCCACCACGAGGCCAGCTGCTAATTGAACATCCTTGCTGGCCTATGGATGAAGCATGTTATGCATTTCTCACAGGACTGTCAGTGAATGGCATTGAAAGGATATTGAAAGCCAAAACCCTCTCTGGATCAATACAAGTCCTGATCCTGAGCTCCTGCAGGAACCAGCACTCCGTGGTGGGTAGCACAGCGCTTACTGCGTGGTGTCTCTTGGCAAATGCCTGACAGCTTAATGGTGTCAGCTTTGGAGTTATCTCCAACACAGAGACAGTAAGACCTCTACTTAAAAGTAACAAAATTACTCTCCTTTCTTTCAGAAAAAGCAGTTGCTGCACAAGGTACTCTGAAGTATTATTCAAATGGTAATTAACATTCAGATTCTACTCATCTACACACACACTTCAGGAGAGGACAGGTTAGGGTTTCTGTCAGCCATGGACAGAAATTGCACTAAATGGAAGTTGCACTGAGGAGACATGGAAACCTTCATCTAAAAAGAGTGCTTTGTGCCATTGCCCTTTATGAAAATGTACCAGTAACTCCTGGAAATTCTGGTGCAGAATTCTGCTTCCTGGGCTTTCTCTGGCACTGTTTCACGTGGACTGCAAGAGGGGTTGCTGGCCTTTCTTTAGCCAAGGCTCACCTGAAGAAGTTGGAAGAAACCTGCACCTCACTGAGTCCAGGTCCTTCCACCACCCTCACAGATTTTCACTCATGATAGTTAACACCTCCTAGCTCCCAAGGCTGCCAACATTCCCACCTCTCCTCCAGAACAGTAAACCCACATCCCTGAGCAGGGTAGGGCGTATGGCCAAGAGAGGCAGATAAATGGTATATCTGAGAGCTGTCCATGGGGGGGTCAGGCACTCTCTTTGCACTGCCAAGAGGGATGTTTGCTAATAAGGTAGTCAGGCCTTCATCATTAATTCATGTGCCTACGGATGAGCACAGCTCTGGCCTGCCTCTCCCATGAGCAACAGCCCTGGGAGATGTGGCAGTGGGTTAGGCAAAGCAGGGGTTAAGGAGTTGGATTGGGAATAGACGTGTGTCTCAGTTTGACAGTCATACACTAACTGGGGATGGGTGAACAGATGCTCTCCGAATGCTAATGTCACTCATGGTGTTCTACTTTGGGCAGACTTTCTCCACCAGTACAAGTCATTTGGGAAGCAGCTGAGCTTGGAGGAGCTGGTGGCCATTCTCCTGGGGCACTGGGGCTCTGCCCAGCCAGGCCTCACCCCAGCACTTGTGGTCAGGCTCAAACACTTAGCTCAAACATTGTTTAAGTGCCTTAGGCCAGCATTGCCCCTTTTTGCCAGCCCTTGACAAGGGGGGGTAATTTCTCTAAATCACCTGGGAATGGGGCCTTAGACATTCAGATACCCGGAGAAATTTAAAAAGTACATTGGACTTGCCATGTACACTGTAAAAGACATTTACAAGTCCTTAGCCAGCTTATCTTCATCGATTTAGACACCAGTTCTGTATTCAGACTGGCTCCTACTCAGACTCCAGTTCTGAAGCACCTTTTGAAGCTGAAGTGTCTGTGCTATCAAAGCCAGTGCACGGTCAAGACCTCGAAAAACAGGCTGCTCAGATCGAGGGTGTACCACGGGGACCTGTGACATTGTATGGTGATCATTAACGAGGCTGACTTAAACTGCACTGGGAGAAAATAGATATTTATATAAACTCTGAGCAGAAGACCCTGAAATTTTAAAATCACATTGGAGCTGTCCATTATAAACAAAACAGTAGAGCTCTTCCCTAGCTCTAACCATGCAAAAACCAGGCTGAGGCTTGCTCACATATGATGCTGTCAGTGCAGTAACACTGATTTACACCACTGAGAATCTGTCCCAGAGATTTGACTTTTTCTGAAAAACACTTCCCGCTGTGGCAGACATAACGCCATATCAAAGGCATGTGCTGTAATACACAATAAAGATATAGCTTTCATAATTTTCAATTACACTTCCTCTGCAATGATGTTAGTGAATCTCACCCAAAAGTAAATTATTCAGTGCAGATGATATAGAAATCGTTTGATGAGTGTCACTTTTCCATTTAAAGTTTTACCAAGATCTTCTTGGATAAGGGTCTCTTTTTTTTTTTTTTTCACTTGACACATTTTATATTTTGTTTCTCTCCCTTACCTTCATTCAGCAGGCTTTTTCAACTTTTTAATATACTTTTCTTACAAAACATTGAGTAGCCATTCAAATAGGTCTATTCAGGAGAAGTGCTCTTTCATTCTGCCAGAAATACTAATATATATGTTTTATTTAGTTTTAAGAATACTATTTTTTTCATTTTGAGAACTTTGAAAGCTGGAGCCAAATATGAAAAGGCAACCTTCTTTCAAGGCAGGCTTGGAGGGAGAAGTATTGTGGGCTGCACTGGAAATCCTTTTCTTTCATGTAAATAAATAGTTCATTTACAAGAGCTTTTTAAATGGAAAAAACATATCCAATACACCAATACATTTAAACTCAATCATATGGTAAAATACAGCAAACTGAAAAGCTGATTTCAAGAATGTTTTTATCTTCCTTTTCATGAAGTTACAGATACATTGAAATCTAATTCCAAAAATCATTCAATGTCCCTTCAACTTCACAGGGTTTTTTCCTGCTTGCTGTGCTTCAGAGATGTACAACAATTAACAATTTCATTTTTCAATCATTTCATTTTTCAGTCTGGTCTTTCTCTTCTACCAAGCTATTCAGAATCCTGCCCACGTGACATGGCCAGTAAAGGATGTCCAAGTAAACTTTTTATATGATGCAAATTCCTACTTGTATGTCTGGATGAGTAATACATTCCTTATTACCTCAGTCATACTGGTCAAGAAACACCAGGTACCAGTCCTGTAAGTGTTCTGTCAGTTATTCCTGGCTGGAAATGGGTGGGTAACCCTTAACTCCAGCCGTAAGTATTTTTTCAAGCATGGAAGCAAGGGAAGGAGCTGGAGGAAGAAAAGGAGGCTTGTACATCATTACAGAGTTTAACCAGCATACAAGGAAGCCTTTGTACCATTGTATTAAGTCAGCAAAAAAAGCCCCATCTCTGTCTACTGATGGAATGGTGGAAGTCCACTGATGAACACATAGGTCAAGAGAGAACAATATGAGCCTTGAATAGGAAAAGCAGCAGCTTGTGTGAGGTGTAACAGCAAAGGAGATGAAAGGTGATGGAAGTCTGGACAAGAGAGATTTAACGTGTGTTGATGTACAGGAAAGGCTGCATCAGCCATCAGGAGAGGAGAGATGACTTTCTTCACTGTTTTCCTCCTTCTGCCATGAGCACTGTGCCTGCTTGCATTTCCCTGACTCTAAAAAGGGCCTGGATCTATCTGCAGCTCATGACAGGTGACACATACCCATGAAAACCTCCAGGCTGCAGCATCTGTCACTGAACACATCCAAAGCTTAGCAAAGTGTACCTGTTCATCCTGGCATTTATCCTGCACTTGCCTTATTTTTGCACTGCTCAGGCAGTGCAATGCAAGTCTGGTTCCAGCTTCTTGTAAATAGCCCACCACCAAAGGTCAAAGGCAGACTTTAATCTTGTGCCTTACACTAATGGTGTTTTTCTTGATGCTCTAGAAAAAGCTTCCAGAAGATTAAGAATCCTCACTAGTGCACAGACACATACAAGATTTCGTCCTCTACAACGATAATCTGGCAACAGAGACGTGCAACACCTTTTGAAAAAAATCAGGGAGTTTTTCAGCTGGAAAATATACCACTAACTTCTGTAAGTCCAACTGAAGTTCTGCATATGCAAATGATGCACAACTTTGGCAGAAGAAACCACAAAGTTTGATGAATTGTTCCAGTGTATGGATCAGAACCTGTGTTATGGGCTAACACACTGGTATTACTCAAAAGTAATTTAGAGGTGAGTGACAGAATAATCAAACCTGTGCAAAAATCTTTATGGGAAGAGCTGGAAACGAGTTGAATTGTTTACCTTAAAGGAAAGGACATGCAAGAGAAGCAGGTAATAGAGATCAACTAGGAATTTTGGTCTCCCTGAGTCAAAAAATAAAGGGAACATTAAAAAGGGGAAATTAAAAACTGATGGTTACTTGTATTTTCCCAATTTCTTCAAGTGCAGCAGAAAGCCCTTGAAACCTAGAGCTTTGTGAGATTCAAGAAGGAACTGGACATCTGGACAAACTTCACTACCCAGAGAAGTTTTAACTCTGTTTAGCAGCCTTCTGGTAAACACAACATGTCATCATTTTATCCATTCTTAGATTGTAAATGGCAGAGCAGTCTCCCTATTGCTGGGCTTTACAATACAAACGTGAGCGTTCCCAGGCTTCTGGGGCTCATGGGCCACCATGAAACCACTGATGTCCCTACGGATTGCCACCCTAGCAGTGGAGAACTGGGAGACTTGCTAGTGTTGCCATCCAACACAGATCCATACATCAGCTACAGATCACATCCCCTTGCCATGCAACCAGATTGACAGCCCATGCTGGGGAAGCTGGTACAAACTTTGACTACTGTTGGCGTGCTCCTTGTGCAGACTTCAACTCAAATGTGAGCGGTACTCAAAGGAACAAGGCCACAGCCCAAAAGACAACGGGACACCCCTTTCCGCAAGCTGGCTTATCTCCCTAAGCCAGTGATCTATCAGGAACGTGATTCCTCCCTACCACAACCCCTCATCTCTGAAAGAGGATTTGTAATTCCCATTCTTGATTTCCTTTCAACCTGTTTCTCTAAAACGATCTTCCCCTCAGGCAACGTGAGTCTCCAGCCTTTGTTTGGCTGAAGATGTAAATATTTGGGCACTCACTGATTTGATATATATACATATTTGTTGGAACATTTACCACCTGCTATTCAAAGTTAAATCCATAGATTACAGAAAAGTTCTTTATCACTTTTTGTCTAATGTAAAATTAAAGACAGCTGAAAGCCTACAAGCTTTCTCTTGCTTGTGAATCACTTGTAGCATAATTACCTCTCCAAGGCTTGAACAGCAGTGAAGAGCCAGATCTCTGCAAAGGCCCATCATCCCAGCAAGAGCTTCAGGAGTTTCTCTGCTCCTGAGGACATTAAATCAGAGGTCATTAAAGCAGAGGTCACAAACTAATGAAAACTCCTTGGCTGTACTCTGTGTCTGCCAGTGCTAAAAGCTCCCTTGTCTCCCGAAGCAGGGAGACCCAGGATCTCCGTAAAGCATCATATGCCTCCTTCTGAGACCAGTGCTGATACCACTGTAGGGTTGCTTTGCACAGGGTTCTCTCAGCCCCATTCCCAAAGCTGAAAGAATTTTGTAGAGGTCCATTAGGTCTTTAAAGAGCCAAACCCTTCCTACGTGTTAGGTCAGGTGTACCAAACCTGCATTGATTTCCCAGAGTTGCTTTTCTTCCATAAGGCACTGAAGCCATTCTAGGAACAAGATCCACCCCTTGCTATGGGCAGGTTTCTCCTCTCTCCAGATTTTTTGGGAAGTTCCTCTAACTCAAAATTAGCTGAAGCATCTGGAGGAATTGCAGTGAGGTTCTGCCAATGCTCAAAGTCAAACTAACAAAACAACACTAACCAAAAATCCAAGGAGATGTGTTTTCCAGGAAAATTGTGCTGTGTTCTTATTGTTTATTGCTTACAGTAGGTTTTCAGATGGTCATCTGGGAGATATGAGCAGAGGAGAGCAAATTACATAGGAGCAGGACATGTGTGTGGAGTGTAGGGTAAACTGCTACAAACTGCAGCAATGCCATGACCTCCAGTATCAAACTTGGCTTGATGGTCAGTGCTACGCACAGGCCTCCAGGCTTATTTCACTCTGGAAGGTTTCAAAATATGCTTGAATAAAAAAGTCACATCCCTAAAAGACTTACCAGGCTGACTTCAGACATTTCAGAATTTCCCAGTCCCTTGTGACTCCTCCCAGCAAACAGGTACCAGTTCAGTTTCAATGCCTTCATCCATCCAGCCTGCAAGCACAAACCCAAACTGGGTCACCTGGTAACTGCTGTTTTGCACTTAATTGTACGTGTGCCAGTATTTTGGAATACCCAGCTGTGTGTATGGGACTGACACGACACACACCTAACAGGACACACAAGAGCACAAGCAATGTCCTTCAACCTGGAAGGTTTAGAAATCTGAGAAGCAGAACAGCTGATGGCTGGTCATTAAACTGACTGTTACAGGAGAGGAAGGGTATGTCTCTGCTTCCTAATGAAAAGGACAGACAGATATTGAAGAGGAGTAAGTTGGACTTTAATTACTGATTTTGACATCTGATCTATAACTCCCTAAAAGTTTTGTATGGGAGTAATAGGGAAGCATCAGAAAATTCCACTGGGATATAGATGAGGTCCAGTTTGCAAAAATACCCTCTTCATAAAGAAGCTCAGTGCCCTCTTTTACTTGGCAAACCATCATGAATTTATGATGCATTGCATTTGGAAGGCAACACGGCGCACAGCTGAGGCAAGTAACTGAAACGCCGGGAGAGTAAAAGCAAAATGTTCTGAGAGTGAGGGTGCATATGGGGATGTATTTGAAAAAAATTATATCTATATAAATATACACACACATTTGCTAGAGAAAATGTATATGTATTTATAAAAAATCTAAACTTCTCACCAGTCAAAAGTTAGAAATGATGCGAAACGCATCTGCTTTGATAAGTCTGTTATAAATCTCTTTGCTTGAAGCTTTTAACTGACCCTTTCCAGTTCATGAATATTTTAAGGGAACCAGTTTAATTTAAAACAACCCTGGATCAATATATGCATTTATTCTGGCACTGTCCAAATTCCAGATCCTTGTATTATCAAAAATTGTATCATACATCTCCAGTTTGGCTCCGAATACAGGGTTCATTCAAGGCTGGATCTCAAATTAGGGGTAAACCTAATTGGACTGAAACCTAAAAATGTCTGTATGGAACCTGGACAAGGAAGACAATTTGCCTAACTATATTTAGAGCAATCCCGTGACATAAAGTCTCCCCTATTGCCCGATGCTGATGTTCAGAGAAGCACAAAAATGTCCTGGGGAATGGGTGGTTTCCACTATCACTTTGGGACGGCGTTCAGCTTGGATGCAGAGGAAGGCCACGCTTCCCAGCTTCAGAAACTTAGCTGCTTGTTCCCCAGAGCACTAATGGGGAGAAGAGATGCCTGCCTGTCTTGGGGTGACTTATGTGTGTGTTAATGTGAGTGTGTAGAGTTAGAATGTATTGGTGTGGGCATTGAGCCAATGATATGGGATAAGGGGTGGAATGTCTTGGGGTGACGTTATGCTGTGTATCCCCTATCACCGTTCTATGCCCAGACATGATTCCTGTGCCTTTCTCTGCCTTTAAAACTGAGTGCAAGACAGGGAGAAAAAAAACTGAGCGAACTTTTCAAACAGTCTGTACTTCAAGGACACAGAGATTAGTTTCTTGCTGCTGAGGAGCAGAGGAGAGGTCTCTTCTTGCTTTTTCAGCCAGTTTTTGTTTTTTGGCTCTTCTTCTTCGGAGAGAGACGGAGAGTGGCTTTTCCGGGACTTTGGTTCTTTTTCCTCCTTTTGTGGACTTGTTCAGAACACCAGAACACCAGAACTGAGGGACCTTCCACTGGCATGGAGGGGGGCCCCCACGCCGACCCAGCTCCGAGGAGAAGGAGAGAGACCACACCCACAGAAGGACTCTAAAATCTTCCAGGTTTTCTCTCACAACGAGAGGTTTTCGTTATTTAGCACAATTATTATTATTTTCCTGTGTGTTTGTTAAATAAATAGTTTTTGTTTTCTTTTTCACATTCCTCTGAGGAAAAATCTTCTTTTTTCCCCGAACCTGGTGGGGGAGGGGTGGCTGTAACCCTTCTTCCTTTGAGGAGGAGACATTCTTTTTGAACGCTTCCCTGAAATTTGGCTCAAACCATCACACTGGCTACCAAGAACTGGCACCTCCAACCTCACTGGGAGCACCTTCCATGCGAAAATAATTTCAACAGCCCAAAACAGCAGCTGCCCTGAACGCCCTTTGGAAGAAGCCCTCCTGCCTGACATCAAGAACTGCAAGAAAGAGGGTGAGAACTGCAAGGCTGACAAATAAATCTTTGAAGATTTTTAGGGTCTTGGAGCACTGGCATGACTTTGCAAAGCTTGCAAAAAGCAGCTGTTTATAAGAAGAACTCCAAACGTACTGTCCACTTTAAATATTAATGGCATTAGCAACTCTTCACTGTCCCACACATCAGTGTTCTCCACCTCTCATCTTCACATAAGAGGCATTTCTTAATAACTACAGTGAAAATTAAATCCTGCCTTCCTCTAAAAGTCAATGAGAGTTTTGCTCTGAGTCATGATTTATTGTGTACTTATGTTTTTCCTTCCTAGCACTGTTCATTTTTTAAAAAAAGTTCTCTTGAAAGACACTAGCATATATCCTGCTGCAATAAATATGTTTTTCATTTTGGAACCTCTCTTTCCATACATCTCCATCCACTGCAAAATTCATTCAGTGCCACTAATACAACACAGCTCCTGTACCAACCCAAGCAGGACACTTCTATCACCAGTGGGTTTTGTAGCAGTGATGGCTCCCGGGCAGTCATCCTCTCACCTGGTGCCAGATCCTGCACTGGGACACCCTTCTGGGCACAGCACCCTTCAGAGTCCTCCCAAAAACATGGACACAGATTTACAGCTGTCTCTGGGAAGGGCTGTGGTGGTTTTTTATTCTCAGGCATCATTTTGATGCCTGAAAAACAATTTCCATAGGAAGGAGAGCCTGAATCAGCTTCCAGATTCTTTGGTAAAAAGAAAAGCTATTGATCATTTTAAATGCAATGAATAACAGCTATCAAGTCAAGACTGCATCACAACACCAGCATCTCCACCTAATCACACATGCTACTGGTGATAAAAAGGCAGAAACATGGACTGATTTTGCATTTGAGGTGTATCTGTGGGGATTTATTCTGTGCACAGATTGTGTAACCAACCTCTAAGGAAATACCTACATAAACATCCAGCCTGTGACTTCATTAAGCTGCTCCCTGACTCCATGGGAAGTCCGGAATAATCTCTATAGAAAGAACACGATCAATATGTTATTGAGAAGATAAGTCAGTGTCAGCGCTAATGTTTAAATATTCATCTACTTGTACCAACATCTTGTCTGTTACTGAAACAACAGGAATATTCAAAGATTAACTCTACATAAAAGAGTTGGTAATTTTTTTCTCCAATTCCTTGTTTTTCTCTCGTCAGTGCTACGAACAGTTGTTAAGTAGAACAGGTTGGCATTTTTTCATCAAAACGTTACTTATTTGAAAAATGGGTCTTGGAACAAACCAAGACTTTTGCAGGAAATTTTCATTTGGGGAAATTTTTCAGCTTGTTGTCAAGAAAAGTGAAAACTGAAAAGAATTCCTTTTCCAGGATACACAATAGTTCTGAATATATAATCAAAAGAGTAAAAGAAGCAGACGGTATTTGTTTTAAT
The DNA here is from genome assembly GCA_013397975.1 of Machaerirhynchus nigripectus. Lineage (NCBI taxonomy): Eukaryota > Metazoa > Chordata > Aves > Passeriformes > Dicruridae > Machaerirhynchus > Machaerirhynchus nigripectus. The sequence goes on along the minus strand of VZRQ01009390.1, from coordinate 1,431,773 downwards.
CCAAAGAATTTGAAGGGAGAGAATATAAAAGGACTCATATTAACTGCAAGCACATTTATGAGGAGCTTCGGAAGAGAGAAGATTTGCTTCTTCATTCAGGACTACTTAGACTAACTCCAGAAAGTACGGGAGGAGAGAAGGAGGGAGGATGACTCCCGAGCATCTGCGACCCACTCAAGCCATTTCTAGCACTGAGAAGAGACTTTACAACATTTCTGCAGTGAAAGGAGAGTTTAAAATTAGAAATTTTTTTTTAAAAAAAAAATCTATGTAGACTATTCAGAAGCCTGTGAAACGCTTGGACAGAAAGATGCTGGAGTTCATTGAAGCTTGTGTTCTGCGTGGTGCTGCTTGGAGGATCTAAATATAACCAACGTTTCTGCCACCAGAGGCAACAGTCCCCTGCAAAGGAGGAGAAAAGTGATCTCCCAGATGATCATCACACTGCCCTGAGAATTCCTGCTGAAAGGCACTGACGTGGTTTCATGCAAGATGCCAAGTACATCTACCTGAGGTCTGGAAAAAGTAATGTATAGTGGTGAACCAAATCCTACATCTAATTCCTCTGTTACAGCATAGGCACTTTGCAGCGTGTCAAAAGCAAACCAACACTTCCAACACCTTATTCACAGGTAAGCACTAAAGTAGAGCCTGTTACCATTTCTTAGGTGGGATTTGAACATCAGAATTGGATGAGTGATGTGACAATAAGAGAAGTAACAGAGACAAACCACACTGTCATCAAGGGAGGCTTGTAATGGAACAGTGTAGCTTTTGCCATTTTGCTATTTACCAAAAACCTTGTTTCAATCAGGGCTGTAATTAAAACTCTTAATCATTCTGCATAGTTTCAAGTGAATGGCGTCTCTCATGTGTTAACATATCATTCATGCAGCAACTGTACATGTAAGGTAGTGTCAGGAGTCTGTCTGGACATAGGAAGTAGCCTATGGAAACATAAATCTATTTCTCAGTATTTTAATAGAAATCTGAAAATGCCAGTTTACACATTTAAGAAGCTGTTACAAAGTTGAGGAAAAAAAAAAAATGTATCTTGTGAATTAATGAGGCTTCCTAAAGACGCAAAGTGTGTCTGTACACAGCCTGCTACGCCAGAGAGAGGGGAGCAAATAGAGCATGGCAGAGAGCACTTGCAGCTGCAGTGTGGGGTTGTGTCCCAAAGGACGTCTTCCAGGGGCGGGAACATCGTCCCCACACCCAGCATATATTCACAAACACCTTCATGTCTTCAAATAGGAAGAAACTGAGGTGGCAGTTACTTGTACTCACGCATCGACGAGAGCCTTCCTGCCTTTGCTACGGCCGATAGAGTCCTGGTACCAGAAGCTACATGGATTGTGATGGAGTCATTTGGGAGGCAGGTAAATGAAGGTTAAAGCCAGGCCTTGGCATTGAGAGGCATTTCTGGGCAACTCACACTCTGCTTTGTCTTTCTCCAGTGTTCTTCTTTTACCTCGTGCAATGGGGCAGCAGCAGGAGCACTGTCAGCAGAGCAGGGGGAAGAGGTCAGGTAGGACAGGTGAGAAAGGAGAGCTCTAGAGAAAGAGGAAAGAGGTGTGAATGGAGAAAAGACACCTGGTGGGTGAGAATATGGCAGCAAACACTCACTGTTATTCAAGAATTTTGAAGAATTCCAATCTATTTTGGTGGGAAGGCATATTCTGTAAGACTGCATTGGGGTTCTCCAAGGAAGAGCATGTACTTTCCTTCCCTGCTTTAAAGAATTGAAACAGTGTGGAAATTAGTATATAATCAGATTTATAATTACAGTGTAAAACATTTATGATATTAGGCAAGGCTGGGAAAGTTGTCTAATTTTCAGTCCTCAGCTCCTTGTGTTTCCCCTCCCAACAACTGTTTAACTCTCTTGAAGTTCATAACTTTCTTGTACCTGGGTACTACTGCTCCCCTTTTTCCTCTGAAAAGTCTCTGGAAAGGCAACAAGAGCCTCCCAGATTTTCCTGCTCCCTAAAGCAGTGGGAAGGGCAATCCCTTTCTAACTTGCTAGCCAAAGGTGTGGGAATTTGCCAAAAAAACTTTTGCCCTACCAAGGGCACCACTGATTTCTTTAAGAAAATGTTCCAAAATAGGTTTTGCTGAACTTCCAGTAAAACACTGGCACGTTTCTGAGGAAGAACTGGCAGACTCACAGTGCTGTGGTGGACTTCACAGGGAAGTGCTGGCAATGGGATGGACTCCTCAAGCTGGGCATGTCAGAGCCTGGGCCTCCCAAAAAGCAGAAAACCATGACAACTTGTGTCCTCACAGCACCTGGTAGGTCCAGTTTCCTTCACACACAGCAGCAAGCCCTGAGAGCCACATCTCACAGTGCGATGTCTCCTCTCCTGCTTCACACTGGAAATTTCAACGGTTCCCAACACGTGTGCTCCAGTTCCGTGCTGGAACAGAAATGTAAAATGCACCTGGATGAGACACTTTACTGACCTGCTGCCCTTGGCCTTGCACACCCACATCCTTGAGACACCTGTCTCACAGATGTCTTCCAGCACCAGAAACATTATGTTTCACTCCAGGGCTGCAGCAGGGGGTACGATCAGCAGGTACTGCAGGTCACTGTCCTTGGGTCACCAGATGTCACTCACAGCACCTCTGCCTTCAGAGGCAACCTTAAAGCATTTCCTTCTGGGTGATCCATGATTCATGGGTGAGCTAAAGGTATAAAATCCTCCTTTTTCTCTCAGAGACCACAGTAACATTCAGCCCCACTTCCATGTCAAGCTCAGGTCTGCATTTTAACATATACATCTAGGAGACTGTGTAAAAAAAAAAATCTGATATTACGCTTTTGAATAGAGAATTTACCTAAGTAAATAATTATTTTTAAACCCAAGATTTAAGCAGCTTTAGTATTCCACATTATGCTAATGTTTGACAATTACTAAGTGTGGGTATCAGCCAGCATTTTTTTTTTAAGTTTAATTTAAAGCAATTTGACATGGAAAGGTTATTACTTTAGTTGCCAATAAAAGCTGTACTTTTAACATAAGTGTACACCAAGCCCTAGGGTATGTGACTATTATCTTTTCTGCAATTATGTGGTGTTCTACATAAATGTTTAAAAAAAAAAAAAAAACTTAGAAATAGCAAAAGTACTAACTTAGCTGCAATATAGACGTTGAATAGCAGAGCCAGGAAGCCCGGCTCCCGCAGACACAACACAGGTTGAGGTTTCCTCCTAGAGGTACCGCCGGGAACGGCGCCTCCGCCTGCACAGCATCGCATCCCCCGCACCGCATCCCCCGCACCGCATCCCCCGCACCGCATCCCCCGCAGGTCTTCCGTGCGAGGAGAGGAAAAGGCTTTTCGCACATTCTTCACAGAATCATAGAATGGTGCTGGCTGGAAGGGACCACAGAGTGTCCCCTGGTCCCACCTCCATGCTCAAGCAGGGTTATCCTAGAATACACAGCACAGGATTGCAACCAGACAGTTCTGCAATATCCCCAGCGAGGGAGACTCCACACGCTCTCTGGGCAGTCTGTTCCCATGCTCGGTCGCTGCACAGTGATGAAGTTCTTCCTCCTGTTCAGGTGGAACTTCCTGGGAATCAGTTTCTGCCCATTGCCTCTTGTCCTAATACTCGGCATCACCATCCTCTCTACACCCTCCCTCTGGGTACTTCTAGACCTTGAGATAAACCTCTTGAACCTTGTTTTTCCCTTTAAAGTGGAAATTGGTGCTTCCACTTGGCTTTAGGGCTGTGTCTCCAGAAGAGACCCCATGACTGTAGCAATGAGCCTCTCCCTCGGCACAAGGCAGAGTGTGGGGAGCCCCGTGCCCAGGGAGCAGCCACCCCACAGCTCCCAACCCAATTGCCAGGTTTGGTGCCATCAGACAGAAGCAGCACTACATGGTCACAGCCCTGCCTTTCAGTGGAAATCCATCACTTCCCTCAGGAAATTCTGTGGGAGAGGGTGAAGAGTCACAATGTTATTTTCAGAGGTCCCAAATGGATGAAGCCCTGGGTTCAAGGCCAGGTTGGATGGGGTTTTGAGCAACCTGGTCTAGGGCAAGGTGTCTCTCTCCATGGCAGGGGGGTTAGAAGATCTTTAAGGTACCTTCCAACCCAAACCATTTTATGACTCAGCAGATGTGTGGAGGAGATGAAAGTGATTCCTTAGGAAGAGACAGGCCCGCTCACACATACAGGGGGAAAGACACTGCCCTTCTGACACATGGTCTCCTCCAGAATGTTTCTCTCGCCAAAGTGAGGATGCCATGAAAAACAAAAGTGCTGTGAGGGTGTTTGCCAGTTAGCTTGGGAACTTGGCACCAAGCGCTGCGTTCCCTTGGGCTGCTTAGTCCTGAACTCCTCCTGTGTCAAGGAAGTGAGGGACAGCCCCTTCCACCAGCCTCTCTGGGCCAACATGGGGCAGGGCCGGGGCCCAGGTGGGCACACAGCAATGTCCCCAACAGGAGCCAAGCCCCACATCAGCCTGTGCAGGTAAACTCACTCCTCTGCTCTGCCCGCTCAGCCCTTCAAAGGCAGAGCCTGGGGGCAAACAGAGCAGGCGAGACAAGCTCTAGTCCAAACACCAGAGGCTGCTTAGTTAAGAGATCATTTTGATTTTTTTTTTTTTAAGTCTAGGTGAATTTTTTTATGTCTGGGTTTTGTTTTTAACTTGAAACTTGTGAAAATCACAGCATGACCTTTGCTGGCTGAAAGTCTTCCCAAAACCAGCCAGCACCCGGGCAGTGAAGTTCAGCTTCCTGCAGTGCCCTGCCAGTGCCTTTCAGTGCTGAACTGCAACAGTCTCCAGGCAAGGAATGGGGATTCAGCCTCAACAGTCCCTTCAGCCCTTTGTCTTTCTGCTGAGAAAGTGAAAACACTGCTCATAGTTGCAGTGCCAACTGCAGTTCCTGTTTCAAATTAACTAAAGTTCATTATTTTACACTTTAGGTAGAAGCTGCAGCAAACTGTTCACCAGCAGTCCAAGCAATAGTATACAAGCCCCTCTAGGATCCCTTGGAAAAGCTCCTGATGAGTTCACCAATGTTTGCACATTAACCTCTGGGTGAAAAGCCAGCCAGAGGGATGTGAGAACTCCGCTGAGCCCTCCAGAGCATGACACAAAATGATGCAAGTGTGGGAGCTAGGAGAGAAAAGGTTTTGTGAGCCCAGAAAAATAATAAAACGTTTAAACCCTTAATTGTTTTGCTTGAAGATTTATCCAAAATCAAGCTCTACTTAAGCCTCTGCGTTTGCAGAGCATTGTCAATAAATTAGATCATGCACACAAGGCAAGGATTTCAAGCCAAAAAGCTCTAGCCCTGAGTCGCTTAATAGCAACACTCCCCAGAAAAACGGCTCGAGATGAAACATGAGATATGTATTAATTATCAATGGTCTAATAGAAAATTTAATGCAGACAAGTATCTTCTTGCACTTTATCCACGATAACGATGATAGTACGTCAGCGAGGCGCATACCTTACAATGTAGCAGTGAATGTCAAGTCTGAAGCCATTATAGCAATTCCCCACAATAATGGCCAGCCAATGCATGGGCTTGTAGCACTTAATCAAAGTAATGACATCCATCCACAATTATTTATTTTATGGTAACAAAGAGCTGCCAAATGCAAAACAAATGACATGAGGATTTGCAAGTGAATTTCTTCCCGTAAATTCTCCTTAGGTTATGCCTAAGGGCCCTCAGGATGGAAGTCTGTGTATATCCAGAGCGATATCAGAACCGTGGGGTTATAGTGCCACGTTTTACTGCCTATAGGCAATGAACCCAACGCTATCACCAAAATGAGCTCTTCAGCCAACAGAACTGTATCAATATCATTTGAGCTGGCCTTGGTTTACACCCAAGAGTTTTCTTCAGAATGTTACAAGAGGAAAAAATTTATTTGGAGGATGACCTTTGCTTACTTCTGTCTATCAAGGAAAACAAAGACCCAGTTGTAACAACACTTAAACATGCATTTAACATGAAGTATATGAGCAGTCCCTACTTACCTCAATGGGTTTGGGTTAGAGCCATTATAATTACCAACCATGAATCTCTATTAAGTGCAGCACTGTTCTTTCAGGGGCATTTATGTGGGTGTTTGTATAAAAACACTGTCAAAAACTAAAGAACACCAGTAAATATAAAACGGCAACATTCAGGTTCAAATGTAATGAACTAATTTATTTTTTTTAACACTACATCCAACTGTTTTTCACCACTCACAGATGTCACTGGAACAACTTGAATACAAAAAAATTGCCTAAGAACAATAAACTACACAGACCAGCTAATATTGATTGCTTTAAAAATGCCCCCTGTTAAACTTAAATAATAGCCAAATCTCACTGCAGTAAATGTACTTTTATATCATTAAATACTAATTTAACAGAAATGTGACTGTGCAGTGAAAAACACGAAAATGCTGGGAGTGAAAGATCGCCCTTTTTTTGCCTTATTTTTCCTGTGCATTAAACAAGTCTCCAAATTAACACCCGAAAGAAGAAAACAATCATTTCGTATTAGCTGGCCACGTAGTCGCACAAGCCAAAGCTGGGACTGAGCTAAAATCTAATATGCGCTTTCCAAAGCCCCTGAGAGGGGAGACTGGAGGACGCCCCTCACCACAGGCTCTGGCCACCCTCGATGACCAGGTTATGGCCAGTCATGTAGTCGGAGGCTTCGGAGGCCAGGTAGACGACGGCAGCCTGCAGGTCGGTGGGCTGGGCCAGCCTCCCGGCGGGGATGTCGCCCAGCCAGCGCCGCACCAGCGGCCGCAGCTCCGGCGAGCGGATCAGCGGCGTGTCAACGATGCCCCTGCAGCGAGCACACGGACCGAGGGGTTAGCAACGGGTCCTGCCCAGAAGGAAAGGCAGCACCTAGAGGTGCTTGAGGTGTTAATTCAGAGGGAAAACTGTGCGTAGCACGAAGGAGATGAGCACGTCCAGCCTGCTCTGCCCTTGCTGAAAGACGTGGCGCAAACTTCTATGACGCTCCTTTCCTATCGTCACCTTTCACTGCTGATGGGCAGCTCAGAGGTTTCTTTTCAAGTACGCACACAATCTTCTTAACTAATAGCACAATCCTCTTATTCTTGTGTTACTCATAATCACAGGTTTAATTTTTTTTTCTAGAAAACAAGCACAGCATTGGAAGCAAAAGTGCCTTGAACTGGGTCTGTCGCAGCTCTTGGGAACTGTTGTCCTTCTAGCAATTTCTCATCACTCTACAACTGATGTCACACGGCGTGTTTGTACAGCCCAGAGACTGAAAACAGACCAACTCCTCACTGTCAAAAAACAAGCGAAACAAAGGCCATCGCCCCTCTGGGCACCAGACCCTTTCCACACAACAAAAGGAGAGGCAGAAATAAGCACTGCTCACCCAGTGTGATGCCCCTTAAACCAACACCCCACAAATCACACTGATTTACCTGTCTTGCCTCTTTTACATTAATGAGAGACTCTACCACTTAATAAAACTCTGCTAAGTTTGGTTTTTTCCAGGTGCCCTAAAAATGATACTGCAGGAAGCACAGTGCAGGGCGAAGATTTGGCTGGCTTTTGTGACTTTAACTGCAACTGATTTGTCATACTCCTCCTTAACAACATATTTGTATTTTGTGAAATGTATAATTTTTTCAGCCCCTGAACAAATATATTTACATAACTGTGTCTAACGAGAAATTACATTTAACTTCTCAGAAATGACAATAACTAAAACCTGAACTGCCAATTCCACTTCATTAGTGTGGTAGAAATGCATTCCAAATGTTAATAAAAATTCCAACATGCTGATAAATTAGCGCTTCTAAGGAGCATGTGACACCTTGGTTAACATATTCAACCTCAATTATATTTCTCTTCAGCACCCTGTTATCTGGAACCTTTGCTGGCAATCAGAGGTGCTGTTTTTCAGCGGCCAATTTTCTAGATAATGTAGCTTATCAACACTGTGGGTAAACTTGCCAATGAAATCAGGCTGCACTGAACCACACACACGCTAATTGCATCTCTTTTTTATGCATATTTACAGACTGTCACTTCAAAGAAATCAGTGGCCCATTGAGGCAGCCAGTTAGCTGGAAGAATTGCCTCTTGCAAATGAAAATTAGCAAACAAGCTAGTGATAAATATGAAATGAACAAAGTATAAAAATACCCGTTTTGTTCTGAAACTTCATCGGCATCCCAATTTAGACTTCCAAGGAAATAATTTTTTGAGACAGACTGGATTCTGGGTATGAGGTTTACCTTTTGTTTTAAATGAAGGCTGAAATCCACTATTTACTCTGTTATGAAGTGGAACTAATTCAGATTTTCCCCCAAACATTTCTGTTTGCACTAATCAGGCAGGATTTAAATATCAGCTTTATGTTTTATTGTAATTGTCAATAAAGAGCAGAGCAGTTCAGAAACACTGAGCAATGCAGCTCACTTAAGTTCTGGCAACGTAACAAAATCAAGAACATTCCAGTATAGGACTGCGAATGGTTTACTTATTTCCTTCAAGCACAGCCCCCTGCTCTCCCTCCTTGCTTTCCCGAACTCCTCAGGAACTGGTTTTCTTCAGAGAGAAACGTGCTTTGAGCAGCAGACGTGAAATATATTGAACTCCTTTCCCTTACGTGCCTCTCACGGTGCTTACAAAACCATCACCGTCAGCATCATCCTGGCTTTACGCTATCAGAGACCAGAATAAGATCCATATGATTTTCTTATTTTTTTCATTTACAGCTATATTTTAACCCCAAGGGAATGCAGATTAGGGAATAAAACACACAGTCCTCCAGCACAACAGATTTTGCTAAAAAGGGGACGTTTTTCAATCTGTTCAGAAAAATGATCTTTGGTCTGATCACTGCAGCCTGCGAGTCACCACGCTGTGCCTCTTGCTGGACCTTTCCTTGGGTTCACTTCACGTAGCAAAAATTTAGATGTACAACCAAACTTCACTACAAATTTTTGTTATAGAAATGAGAAAAAGATGTAACGCAAAACTTAAAAGTTGCAAACACACATACTGATGGCACTATAAATATTAGGCATGTCATTGATACTACACATCTTCTGGGAAAGCTTTGGTGCCAAGTTGGGCAATTTAATGTTGTCGAACCCTTTTAGGCAGATTTTAGTTGGCTCCTAACCAGTTCCAGCAAAGACAACTGCCAATGCATTAATTCCCTACCTCATCTTGTATGCAGTGCTGAGCCTATCAGTACTTTCTGTTGCATGTCAATGTAATATCAAACTGCTGGTTCCTTAACGTCAGATATGAGCATCAATATTTCATTATTGATACACAGGACAATTTGAGACATGAGGGGAAAAAAAAGACCAAAAAAAAAAAAGAGAGAGAGAAAAACAATTGCCTAAAACATTTCCACTTTGAGAGACACATTAGGAAAAATATCACTTACCAGATACTTAACTGGAATTGTTACGTGCACTCAATCCCCAAATGAGAGCAAAAAAAGATTCCATCTGTGTGTAACTTGATTTCTTTCAGATGAGTTATTAATTTGAATGAGTTAAGTACACTCCACTTAATCAGGAAGTGTTTAATCACAAGATCCACTTAATTGGGACATCTCCCAAGGAATTAAGATTTAAGTCCAAAGATACTTACCAGCAACGACTGCTGCTTAATGGGGATAGTAATGCTGCTTAATTGGGATGCCTTCAGGTGATGCTAGGGTGCTCCTTCTCCTGCCAGCTCTGCCTGTCCTTCCCCCTTATGGGGTGTTCCCCAAACCTGCAGCGATCCTGCCCTGCCTGCTTTCTGGGGTTGCAAGCCTGGGGCAGCACCGTGTGGCTGCCTTCATGCTGACCCAGAGGAGCAGGGCAGGATGCAGGGCACACAAAACCTCTTCGCCCATCAGCCCAAACCCAAATCCCTGCAGCCCATCACGGGGGAACCTGGTTCATCCCCCAGGGCTGCTGGCCTGGATGCAAGTTGACCTTAATACCAACTTCCAGCTGCCCATCCCAAAGTTTATCACATTATGGCATTTCATGTCTTGCTAATCAAGAAGAAGGCAGTAATTAGACAAAAAAATGGACATCAATTCAGTGTAATGGCTGCAAAAATGACCTGTTCTAATGCTGCACATGCCAAAAACCAGACACCTTCCAGAATCCCCTTTTCCATCACACCCAACACACATCCATGTCCTGGGACCAACAAAGAGACTAAACCCTGTGGGCAGCTAGGCATCAGCCACCAGTCCATGCTCTGTAAAAGTCCCTATTCACACCCCAGTCCCCTGTGCAGTTCACCCCCACCATCCCTTTCAGGAAGCCTCCAGGACCTTCTTCACTTTTTTGGCATCAGCTGTGCAGCAGGCTATGAGGTGATGGCACTGGATGGTGGCACAAGGACTGAGCACAGTTTCCACGACAGCAACAGCGTAAGTCAGCCAAAACACCCAGAGAATATCTTTTCTCCCTGGGCATCAGGTTTGCCTGGCTAGCAAGAGAAGCCTGCATGTTCAATTTTATAAATGCAATAAATCATCCTAAGGACTCTGTCATAACATTTTATGCATTGCTAACTTTTATGCATTGCTCTGCATAAGTTTTATGCACTCATTAAGAAATTAAGTTGATAAAAAGTGACCAGATAGGAAGAGGGGGAAAAGGCCAAAAGGTTTGCACGGTGAAATAATGTTTAAGGCCAGACTGGAGCATTTGGAGCTTCAGACAGAGGCACGCTGAGAGTGCCTTAAAGCTTTAATGTAACCACGACTGGGAGGGGCAAACTACTTAAGGACACAGTTATTTTACTTATCCAGAGCTGATCTTGGGTACCATCAAGCCTTGTATCTACATCTGTGCTCCTCCGACTCCTTAAAATCCCATCCTGTTATAAGATGACACTGAGGCTCCTGTTGGTGTTGGGTACTCAGATCAAGGGGGTTGAAGGTGTCCCTGGTCCTCGGTGAGTCACATCAAGAGACAGTGACACTGGTGAGGCCCACAGCTCTGGGGATGGGTCCGAATGTGCACTGAAATGCAGGTTCACATCTCACACAGACAGAAGTGTAAACGTGGATAGTTATTCACTCAGAAGCAGATGTGGGTTTGCTCATGTGATGAGGGATCTGAGCTCTATGAACTGCTGCAGGCTCCTTCCTCCTGCCCTAGAGCTCCCTGGGCAGCCCCATCACAAGGCGCTCGGCCAGAGCTTGGAATCTCTGTGAGGGAAGTTCTGTTGGTCTCCAGAACAGCTCAGTCCAGGTTCCCACCTGCATTAGGGAAAGCTGCTCTGTCCAGAACAGGGGACCTCAAGGACAGCAAAATATGTGTTCTCTGTGTGCCCTTGCTGGCTAATCCTCCAAAAAAGCAACACATCTCCCCTTCCTGTTGTAGGATTTTAAGCTCAGAGCTAGAGTTTCAGACAGGTAGAGATCATCAAAATGCAACCCTGTGTTGCTCTGAAAAGTAGAAAGAGAAGCTCTCTGGTTTTTCTCCATGCTCTGGCAACTGTCTCCAGGAACATAACTTCTCTAGATGTGAGTGCTTGCTTCCAACTTGCACAAAACAGTGAGTTTTGATCATTTGGTGCCTATTTTTTAAATTTATGTAAGCCCTTAAGAAACGGGTAATTCCTCCTCTGAGAGCCTTCTCGTCCGTAATTGCTGTGAATGTGGCACAACTATCCCACCTCTGCTGCTGCGATTACCCGTATGTTTTCAGACACAATCCCTGCCAGGTCCTGCTGAGATTCCCCAGTTCCCTTCATCTCCCCAGCTCCCGACAGCCGGTGTAAATTCACTAGCGCTAGTTGTGGGAACACCGTTACAGTGCTGCTAGCACTGGCATGGGGAAAATCCCATTAGGAAGTAAGATGCTGTTGAAAGAATCTGTGGATCACATAGAGCGACGGCTGGAGTCACTGGTATAATTAGTAATAAATAATCATAAGGAAGACAGCTAGCACAAGCAAGGGGAGAGCAGACCGGCAGTAAAAACAGAGGCACTTGCCATTAAGCTCTGTGATTTTTTTTCCCCTCCACTTCGTGGATTAAAATATGTAATTTGTTTTCCCTAATTTGATGTACATTATTATCTTCATTATTACAATTTAACTCCTGGGTTAAAATCCTGCCCTTCTTACTTACTCTGATTGACTTCAATGGTCTACAGAATTTGACCGCTTCCAATTAACGCTATCCACTTGGGTTTCTGCTCAGCACTATCATGCACTGCTAATTGTTTAATAAAATGACTGGTTGGGCATGTGTGTGAGAAACAGCGAGAGACAAAGTGGATCTGGTAGGAAAACTTTTCTTTGTGGAGAAATACCCTAAAACATAGAGCTTAAAGTCTCTAACAATAAGGAAAATGTAATTTGTAATAAATCTATATATTTACAAAACTGCACCTGGCCTCCTGTGACTGTCAGAGCTGAACAGAAGCTCAATAACAGCAGTAAAATGTAGCTTTTAAAGTGCCTATGTATTTGTCTCAAGTAAAAAGGGAAAAGAAGTATTGTCTATTAAGTGTCAAAAACCCTTTCTTTAACCACAGGAGGCTTGGACAGACTAAGGAACTATTTCATCTGGAAGGGAAATGCTAAAAACTACCCTTCACATCATTGGAAAACCTATTATCAAATTCTAAAACCTCTCCTTAAATCCCTGAGTATACACAGCAACAGAGCAGGCTTGGTTTTAAGTATTTAAACCTTTGTTAAGGAAAAGACAACATAAAAAGGGATGCAATCCACCTGCTAATTAGAAACTTTATTTGCTGAGATAGTGTTCATTTGAGCTTTGTAGAACATTTCATTCCCTTTGTAGTTTCAAAATGAGACTACATTTTACTTACGGGGAAATGCAGTTGACTTTTACTCCTCTGTCAATCCACTCGGTTCCCAATGTCTGTGTTAATTTTACGACCCCGGCTTTGGAGGCGTTGTACGCCAACTGCTTCTGTGGGTGAGGGACTACAAGGGATTCAGAAGGAGAAAAATTATTTATTCTTCCCAAATTAAGATGGCTTAGACACTACACAGACGACTCCCTGCACTGAGATGAGCTATTTGCCCTTTTCCCAGGTACCAGGCAGGGAGCACCAAGAATTCAGCCCCCTACAACACAAACCCCTAAATATGTACTTTGCCGTCTAACAATTTTGTCTCAGCAGATGGGCTACTGGAAAACAGTGGTGAAAAAAAATAAAGACACTTAAAAGATCCCATATTTGGGCAAAGAAAAAAACCAATGTATTAAACATATATATGCAACACTTGACTCCTCTGAAGAAAGAGAAAGAATCATATTCACATATGCACATTCATATATTATACACGTATCTATGTTTATATACTTGTACACTGTAATACTAATAAAACATATTATCATATAATTATAAAATATTATATAATTAATAATATAATATCTACTACAGATTATGTATTCTATGTTATGTAATATATTAATATTATTTATAATATGATATATGATAGATAATATATGATGTGATAACTGAATATAACAGTAAATTGTTTGATATGACATTATATGATAGAATATAAGTGCATAACAGATTTTATATAACATATTATATATAGCTTCTTGGAACAAATTATTCTCCCTAATTTTTAAATTATCCATAGCCTGAAGCAAACACATCTTATTATCTAACTGGTGTTTGTGTGGATGTGAACACAGGTGCATCCCAAAAATTCAGAACACCCACCACTTTCAAAATCTGAAGCTTTTGAAAATGTTTCAGAGATGTCACATGTCAGTCAGAGACAGAAAATGATCAGCTTGCTAATTACAATGTTCAAGCTTGTTAATGCTGTGTGCTCATGTGGCTCTGCCCCTCTCCAGCTCAGTGAAAGCTACTTAAGGACAAATCCCCTGTGGGTGTAAAGTGCTTTAAACCCACGGGAGTCAATCCAAGTCAGTCCAGGTGTTGGGATTTACACCCACAAAGTGTCTCTCCTCGGACTTTTCTGCATGCCATTGGGATTTCATTAACAAACCCAGTGCAAAGCATCAATCCATAATTAGCTCTGTATCGGCACCGAGCCTCACTGAGCTGCTCCCTCTGATGGAGGGAGAGTGGGGAACATCAGGGCTAAATATCAGTAGTCACAAAGACAGGCAGTTCCAGCCTGTGGGGTTGGATAATGCTGAACCCTGAAGGAAGGGATTCACTGGGTTTGTGCAAGGTTCAGCAGCCAAACCCCAACTCCAGCATTTTAATAAAAGCACATAAGCAGCACTGGTAGCTGGCATTAAACTGGTCTTAATAAATTAAGCTGATGCATCAGTTCTGTATCACTCCCACCCATGGCATCCCAACACACCCACTACTGATTTTACTGACTTAAAATCTTGGGTTTGAATATGTCAGTGTAAGGGGTGTAAAGGAGGTGATATAACTGAGTTACCCAAACTCTGAAAGAGCCAAACGCCCTGCTAAAAATTACTGAGCATGTGAACAAGGACCTTTGCCTTGAACAGAGATGTTTGTGAATAGATCTAAAGCACACACATGATGGGAGCAACAATTAGAGGGTTTTTTTTCTGCACATGCTGCAGGTTTGCTCAGAATTCAGAGGCCTTTTCCTTGCTACAAAGAGCATTTCATACCATGGCCCTCCTCTGCCAGCATTTATTTTGTGCTCTTTTTTGTTCAATATGAAATGATTCGCATTTTGACCAGCAGAACTGCTTTGCCCTCAGTGTGTGCCTGTTGCCCCCTGACGCAGCACGCCGTGGGGGCTCTCGAAAAGATGTGGAACGTAATTTCTTGATTAATTGCCATGCATCAGCTCCAAGTTACATACAACTTCGGTAGTTAACCTTGTAACCTCCCAAAAGCAGTTCTTTGCTAAACTTTCCAAACATGTCTGTCTGTGATAAATCATTTTGGTGATCACTTGCTAAGAGGAGAGGAGTTCTGGCACTGGCTCTGCACCCACAGTGCACGTGGGTGAGAACAAGTTGCTGCAAGCTACGAGAATCAACTCCTGACTTGGGGTAAGAGATGAGACAGTGTTATCAAAAGTCCTTCCATGGACTTTTGTCTTTATCAGAATATCTAAGGAAGGTTATTAGGAGGATGAAATTTTCCCCTGCTGAGACACTCAGCCCCTCTCAATTGGAAGAACTCAAGGAGAAGCTAACGGGCACTGTGGGGCTCTGGAGCTGGATGGGATTTCTGCAGCTAAGCACCCCACGCCACTTCCTCTTCCCTTACCTAAGGTGGTCTCTTACAGAGAAAAAAGCAAATCTGGAACCCTCCAGACTCATACAAAATGGGACTTATGAATAAAGCTATGCTTCCAGCAGGGTCACAAAAAAATCTGCATTGCTAAGGCTTCAGGGAAGCACGGGCACTCACTCCTGTTCAAGATGGAGATGATAGGAGAAAGCAGATCGAAATTCTGCCAACATTAGCTGCATTATATTTTAAACACCTTTGTTCTGACTTTGGCTGGGATAGTTGGCTTTTTTTTCCCAGTAACTGTTAGAGTGCTGTGTTTTGGATTTAGGACAGGAATAATGTTAACACGTTGATGGTTTAGTTGTTGCTGAGTGGGTCTTACTCTAAATCAAGGACTTTTCAGGGCATCATGCTGCCCTGCTAGTGAGGAGGCTGGAGGCACAAGAACCTGGGAGAGGACAGAGCCAGGACAGCTGACTCCAGCTGGCCAGAGGGATATTCCAAATCACATGGCATCGTGCTGAAAAAGAAAGCTGGGGTGAGCTGGGAGACTGACTGGGCATTGGTCAGGGGGTGGTGAGAAACTGCACTGTGCACCACTTGCTTTGCACATTCTTTTATCCTTATTTTTATTTGCCCTTCCTTTTCTGTCCTAATAAACTGCCTTTACCTGAACCCACAAGTTTTACCTTTTTTGCTAGATTCTCTCCCCCATCCCAAGGGCGAGGGAGGGACGGGCTGTGGGGTGCTTGCTGCTGCTGTGGTTATACCACAACAACCTGACACTCTGCTTTCGCACCCTTGTTTGGTACATCGGGCTCCCAGCCTGACCTTGAAGCAGCCACACAATGTTGATGAGAGGTGCACACAGTCAGAGCAGAGCAGAGCAGAGCAGACCACTTCCCACTAAAGATATTCTCTGTAAAAATTACAGCTCTGAGTTACACCTGTGTGAACCGCCGAGCCGCAGCAGCCGAGCCGCCGCTGCTGGAGCGTACGCCTGGAATAATTCCAGTGGAATACCAGAATCAAAATGCACATATGCAAAATGTATGCAGCTTATCTTCAATTAATTAAAGCTGATTCTGAGCAGTGTATCTGGAAAAATCACAAACAAAAACCTCCCTATCCTGCTAAGTGTCTCCTCATTTTCCTGTATCTCTGAGGAAGGACTCAACCTACAACAACAACAAAAAAAAATATCCCCTAACTATTTCTAGAAACATTTCATACTATGCCAGTTGGCCAACATACTTAAATAACCAACCAACCAACATATTTATTTAACATTCAGCAGATGGACATGATATGAACATCGTGGTTTTCAGTCGTAGTTTCATAACTACTAGATTTTTTAATGCCAAGATTCAAACAGGTTCAGAAGGTAAACACATCTCTCCATCTCTTAACTTCTGGCCTAGCATGCATTAACTTTCACTGACATTTAAATGCATCTTGGGATGACCACCCTTCCAGGCTGCTCTCAGGGCTGCTTTCCAATGTTCCTTCCTGTTCCAGGACTGGAACTGCCCTCAGATGTGATCCCCAGGTGGAGCTCTGCACGTGGCTCGCCAGCCAAGGAGGGGCAGCTCCAAGCTGGAGCTGGGATGGATGCTGTGTTGGAATGGCATCATCACCCAGCTCAGCAGAGCTGTGCCAAGCCCCGATGGAAAAGTTGGAAAATACCTCTCCTTAAGCAGAGCAGACCAGTGCTGGGCTGCAGCAAGGCTGGGAGCTGTGTGCCAAACCAGCAGATCTCGTTTCTGCCAATTCCCAGAGCTTCCTAACTTTCTCCAGGATGGACCACCTCCCAGGAAATTTTGCTTTGTGACAATGATGTGGATGGTGACAGCCCAAGCACAGACCAGAGCCTGACTGCTTGGAGCAGAGCAGGAAAGTCTGAGGTATTTGAAATTTAAAGCCTCACAATCTTTTCAGAGCTACTTTTCTTTGGGAGATTTTGTTACTCTACAAAGCTGGGATGGAGGGATGGTGTCTGTGTTTAAGCATAAGTAAGGCAGCTGGTAAAGACACTTGAAAAAAATATTAACAACAACATTATAAATGGATTTTTGAAGAACCATTTAAAGTTACTGTGCAATAAACTGAGTAGAATGTCATAGAATGTCAAACTGGGCATAGTAAAAATAAACGTTATTCCAAAGGAAAATAAAAAGACTGCATATTTATGTAACATTCAGCAGATGGACATGATATTAATACAGGGGTTTTCAGTTGTACTTTTATAGCTACTAGATATTCTTGCCTAACTTGGCAACCCAAGGCACCATTTGATTTTTGGATTTGGACAATACTGCAACAGATGTCCAGACCAATAAAATAAATTCCTAAAGGGCTACGCTTAATTTGTGTAATTGATCAATTTTTGTTACATGGGCTTCAGCTCAGCAGCCTTCCAGATTAGCTCAGCAGTAGGGATTTCATTCCATATGTTACAATGGTTTATTGGTGCTTTTGATGACACTGCTGATTCAGCAGCGTTGGTGCAGGCACCTGTTGGCAATGAGAATTTTATGAAACCCATGGGTACTAGGGCAAATATTGGCACAAAATCCTTTGGGTGGCTTGTAAGCATCTTGTGGGCTCAGCCTCCCACATGCCAAGGAGTTTGCCTGGAACAGCACGGAGGGAACCTGCACCTCTCCTGTGGTGTCCGTGCACCCAAGCCAGAGAAGGTGACTCCGCCTTTTCGATAAAAAGTAATAAGTGCTCTAAAACATTGAGGACAGATAAATGTTGAAAAATGATACCAATAAAAATTTTGTAGTACATTTCCTCTAATACGAAATGTCAGTGATTTACTCCTTCCCAATACAGGTTTAATTGATTCAAATAGCATCGGTAGTAATTAAAATATGGATTCTGAAGCACAACTGTTAGCTCTCATCACTCACCTATTAAACTTGCCATAGATGCTGTGTTAATTATCTTCCCATATCCTTGATTCAGCATAATGCGGCCTGCAGCCTGTGACAGAAATTAAAGGAAAGACCAGTGACCCTTTCTGTGATTGTGCTAATAATGACATGATAATAAATTAGTCTTCACTTTTCAGAAGAGTTGATGTGCTAACACATTTTTTTTAAGCACTTGATATAAAAACTTGGTATAAAAATGGCTGATGCAGGAAAAAATCCCGTTGCCATTTCACACCTCTTCACTGTTGGCAATATTTTTTCAAAATAATCACTAATGTTGGGAATTCCCCCTTCCAAGCCTTCTGGTTTTCAAATAACCACTCTTCAAAAAAATTTTGGCCATTCTTTAATGCCTGGGCTTGGGTAGCCAACAAGTACCAGCTGCTTTTGAATGTATTGACCGAAATCTGTAATTCATATAAAGCAAATCTCACCTAAACTCCACCAAAACTGTGACCAATTTTATTGTGATAAATAGTAATAAAATGTTATTAGATCTTGAGATAAAGTAAATACTTAGAATGTTAATATCCATTTGCAAAACTAACCAGTGCAGTATTTGACACTTACTTGGCAGCACAAAAATAATCCTCGTAAATTAACATTGAAAGTTTTGTCCCATTCCTCCAGCGAAGTCTCTTCACTTGCAGAGTTCAGATTGATTCCTGCATTGTTGCATGCAATGTGGACTGTGCCCCAGCGAGCCACAATTGCATCCACCATCCTTTGCACATCCTCAGGTTTGCTTACATCTGCTGCCAGGGCAAGGCTTTTAACGCCTGCGTTGAAACAAGAGTGATGGAGTCAGTACAGGAATTCGAAGGGAAAGAAAAAATTATATTTTATGATTATTTTTCAATTAATATATATAGAGAGAGATTTTATATATGGCTGTATTTCATACACATTTTTTAATATATATATTCCACCTTAATTCATTGCTCCACAAATAGTAGCAAAACGTGTGTTTGTTGCTGCAGTACCACTATAAAGCTGCTGACTGGTGCGAGGTTTGCTTGCTGGAGCCCAAGCTGGAGCCCAGGTGTGGGAGCGAAGGCTGCCACTCCGACAGGACGAAGCTTGGAACACTACACCATCTTCTGTCCAAACCCTCAACTGCAGCTTCCCCAGCCGCCGCCAGCTCTACAGATGCTTCTCTTATGCCAGGTCCCCCGCAGGATGCTACAGAAATCAAATTAATTTATCCCAAAATGCCCTCTGGATGAACCAGAGCATCGGGAGAGCTGGGAGCCTGACAAAACAAAACCAAATTTAGGTGGGGGCTAAGTGGAAATATCTGCAGGTGCACAGGTATGGTAGCCACAGTGCCTTATTTATTGCAAATCACACTGCCAGAATAATGCAAACATTTTGAAGTGAGAAGATTTACCAAATTTGAAACATGCAGAAGTTCTGATTTTTTTCCCTAAAATAATCCAGCCATTGACTTTTGCACCAGTGCTGATCCATAAATAACTTCATTTAATTTATTATAAAAATCAGCTTTAAATACTCTTATTATTAAACAACTTAAGAAGCCTGCTGAGGCACCTGATGCCACCGGGATTATGCCCATCCTGAAAGCCAAACAAGGCTACACCAATAAGGGCTGTGGTGAAATGGGTCTGAAGGAAGGAAGGAGGGAGAGAGGCAGCCACTGGGGTTGGACCATGGATCATCAGACTGGGTAGGAAGCTGCAGCTGTTAAAGCAAGATTTTTCTACTTCTGTATAAATGACAAACTTGTTCCACATTGGTCCCTCTTTTAGATCATTCTGATAAAACATTTAAAAGGAGGGATAAGCCCGTTCTAGGAGGAGACTCTCCCAAAATGGAGCTGAGATGGAGGCTTCCAGGAAAGCAAGACAAAGCAGTAACTGCCCAGTGGTGTGTGAAGAAAATGGCAGGAAAGAGGCTTTTGCATGGAAAAGCTCCTCCTCATCTCCGGTGCCTTCAGGAGCCTGTCAGAGTGCACAGCCCGAGGTGATGCCGCCCTGGGTGCCAGGGCATGGGAGCTCCTGTCCCCTTCAGCGATGACACCGTGCTCTTGTTTTCCACGGCAGAGAAAAAATACAGACAACTAAAAAATGAATGCATGCTCTGCCACAAAACAAGACCTCTTATTTTCTCGCAGGTTTTATGCTAAGTATGCTGAAAGAATAAGAATAGCCAGACGGCTCCTGTTGCTCCTCCTAATTGTTATCAAGACGTGATGCACAGGGGGTTGCTGCAATCTTTCTTTTTCAATTTGCAGACAAAATGGGTGCAAGCGTGTTACTAATGGTAACAGACAGACTCTTCACCTGCCCTCCAACTCTCAGCCCATTTAGAGCTTCATCTTATCGGTCAGTTCATAAAAACGAGACAAAAGGTGCCACGTGTAAGTGTCTAGCGAAGAAGCAGTGAAGCCACGCTCACTTCAAACCAGAGTCCCACACTCGACCTTAATCAATTCAGCTGATATCCCTGCACTCTGAGAGGGGGGAGGAAACCACTTTCTGTCTCTCCACTGTCCCCCCCAAACCACCTGTTTAAAATAATAAATAAAACGAACTATGGAAAAATAGCTTCAAATCTACGGACAAGACCAGAGGCAGGACACCCAGCACAGGGCAGCGCTGCTGGGTGCATGATGGGGCCAGCACACCTCCACAGCACACAGTTGTGTTCTGTGGGGCTCCTGGAGGCAGGTTTGTGATGAGAGGGGCGGGAGAGGAGCCCAGGGGCTCCGTGCTGGAGAGAATCACTGTGCCGGATCCGCCCGAGGTGTCCTTCTGCAGGGACACGCACGCGTCCCCCTGCCACGGGCTTCATCTCTGGTCTCTCGGTGTAAATGGAAGTAACACGCTGCATGTAGACAAGAAGATCAGGAGTGACATTGCACAAGGCATTTGCATAGCTTACAGTGAAAATGCACATTTTAAAAATCCCATCAGACTAATTCTTCCCTTAGGGTAGAGGCAGTGATTCCCCCTGAAGACAGAGGTGTGTGTAGTGGAAGGTAACCCTTAGGATTTTTTGGTTATGTTTCATCATTTTTGGTTC
Source organism: Machaerirhynchus nigripectus (assembly GCA_013397975.1). Lineage (NCBI taxonomy): Eukaryota > Metazoa > Chordata > Aves > Passeriformes > Dicruridae > Machaerirhynchus > Machaerirhynchus nigripectus. The sequence goes on along the minus strand of VZRQ01009390.1, from coordinate 1,410,605 downwards.
TTCTGTCAGGATCCATTAGCAACTGTTGGAAAAGGTATTCACACAGGATCTAAAAACAAAGACCCCTGTAGCTGAGGGATGTACACCCGAGCTGTCTAACAAAGCTAAAACTGAGATCACAGGCATTCTGATGTTTAAAACTCATCAGGAAATGATGGCACCATCCCAAAAGGCAGGAAAGGGCTCCTTGGTATAAGAAGCAGAGCAGCTCTAAGCAAGCTAAGCAAAATGTTTTGAAAAAGTATCAGTATGGGAATGACTTGGGGCACTGAGCTTCCAACTTTGAGTTAGACATCTACAGCCATATAGGGGGAAAAAAATCACAGCCCCTTTGTCCTTATTACAGCAGGAAAAATACGTATTAATGTTATGATTGCTTCAATTTACTCATGTGAATATTTTGAGAGTAAAGCTAGCTGAACCTTTTTGTCAAAATTTATTTCCAACAGAGCATGATACTTCTTTGAAGCCAAATATTTCATGGAAACATTGATTTCAACAAAAAGTTTTCAAGGGAAAGCTTCTGAGGTCCAGGCTAGACTCTCTAGTTACCTCTGGAGAGAAAGAGATTGAAAGCCTGACCTTTTCAGATCCTTTCCAAAAACGGGCATTTGGATATAATTCTCTTTCACAAAAGCTTTACAAAGTTTGGGGGTTGTTCCAACAGGGAATGACAATAAATTTGAAACCTCAAAACCCATCATGAGATGGAAGAAATGTGCCCTGACCAGCTGCACTGGTCAAATTGATAGATAATATTTGACCTCAAAGGATAAAGATGTGTAAAGAGTGAGAAGTGAGATTTTCTTTACTGTAGACTGCAATAATATTTGCTATGCCTCATGACCTCTCCGACTGCATTTTGGAACAATCCCCCACCTCCTCCAGGCTGGCAGCCCACTGCTGAAGGAGCAGAGATATAGGGCAGCCATTGAAGGGTGGATGATCAAACTCCTACTGAAAATGCCCTGGAGATGAGTTAAGTTCATTTTCCAATAGGCTGTTGGCATCTAAAGTCTCGTGGCTCTATCAAGTAGCCCATTTCTATCCAAATAGCTCTGCTTGATATGCAGGATCTCGCAGGGAAAAAATGTCCAAAAGGCGAGTTAAGGTGTAGGGCACAGCGACTTTGTGCCAAAACCATACGGCTCCGGTGCATAAGAGAGCGAAAAGCTTCAGGGAAGGCGCGACTGGATGACCCAAGAATTTGTAATAGGAACTGAACGCTTTCTTCTAGGTCGTTATTTGGGATCAGAGCTTTAACCACTGCACTGACACTCAGTGTAAAGTGGCTCCTGCTTACTGGAGGTGGGATTGTGCAGACAGGGATGTTTTGTTTTAAATGTTCTCTGGGGAGGCTCAGGACGGGATCCAAACCAGAATGACACTGTTCCATGTCCCTTCCTGAGACTGGGTGAGATAAATACATCTGCAGGGGCTGGTTTTGCTGGAGAGTATGGTTTCTAATGGCCCAATCCCTCGCAGAAGTCAGAGTGGAAACAATTACTGGTGACTTTATCCAGATGGGAATGTGAAAATTTCCTGAGTAAATGTCCATCTTTAGAGACAATGAAGTAGTGAACTTCGAAGAAGGCTCAGGTGCAGACTCACAGAAGGAATTATAAAATGAGTAATACTTCCTTTCTTTTATCATTAAAAATTACATCTCCAGTTTTCTTTTTACACTTTACAATTGCAGTTTACCACCACTCTAGAGGGAAATTCAATTTTATGTTACATTTTCTGTTTTTACTGCTAAAACAGGAGTGGCTTGTAGAGGATTTTACCTCTTATTTGGGATTTTAGTCATTATGTCTGTTAGTATTTTGTTCCTATAGCTGACCTTATATACCTGCTTGAAAGAGGTCTTGAAAAATTACTTTTCTTCAATTTAAAGGGCGCAATGAGAGATTCAGAATGGCAATACAACTACCTTGTTTTGGTGTTTTTGCTCAGGATACAGACAGTAGGTCTGGAAGAGTGGGTAGGTGAGTTTGTAGGCTGTATCTTTCACTCACCCATAGTGAAGCCTGAGGTGCTGCACGATTTACTTTGAGCAGCACCATCTCTGTTCAGTGCTGGTTAAACAGGTCTCACTTGCACGAGGTGACCGTTCTCTGTTCCTTTCAGCCACGGCTCAGCACTTCGGGCACTTTTGTTGGAATTTTGTTTGGATCACTTTGCCTCTCTAGTAGCGTTTATATTGATAAACAACCCTTGCAGATAGTGTGGTATCAATGACCACTGGGACAACACCGACAGGGCAGGAGAAGCTTTGTGCCCATGGCATGAAAATCCTCTGCTCCTCCTCAATTCCCCTCCAGGGCTGGATGGGAGGGGATTGCATTGCAGAGTAGGGTCAGGTTTGAAGAAGGAAAGCCACCCATTACAGTGCCCATCACCCTCAGTGCTTACCTTTGAGGCTGAGCTCACACGCCACTGCTTCTGCCTTGGCAAGGACCAGATCCACGACAGCTACTTTAGCTCCAGCTTCCCCCAGTGCGTGAGCAAAGGCTCTCCCAATTCCCTGCCCTCCTCCTGTGACATAGGCAACCCTGCCATCCAAACGCAGCCGCTCCAGGATGCGGCGCCGGTTACAGCCCCAGAAAACATCATCCTTCACCACTTCCTTCTGGAACAAGAACATAAACACCTTGGTCAGTGAGGGGGAGAGCTCACTGACAGCTGTGAAGGACTCTGCTGGTGAGAACGACGTGGGAGCATGAGCAGGCATCCATGTCTTCTTGGCCCATTAATTAATACAAAAAGTATCACTAGTTCAAGCCAAAAAGCCCCCTTATCCATACAGAGGTTAATCTCAGATATAGTACTAAGATGCCAGGCAATGGTGCAGAAGGGCTGGGCTTTGGGGAGATGCTCCTAACACTCTGCCTTCAGGAGAGTAGGGTATGGCATTTCCTAGCCTGGCTTCCCATGGAAAATGGATTGGGTACAAAGTCTTAGAACTTGACTGATTAATTCTTCCATTTATTTCATCCCCAGGGCCCAATCTTGCCCTCAGGCTCAGCTCAGAGGCTAAGAACAAGGTTCCAAAGGCAGGATTCGGGTCAAGTAGAGTGCAATCAAAATATCTTCACAAGGCTGGTGCGCAAAGAAAGATATCAGCCAATAACTTAAACCAAGCTGTCATCTCATCAGCTGCCATACATCATTTCCCCCTGACTGGAATCAAAATGCAAAATACAAGATGTTTAAAATACTGAGTTTTAAATGCCAGGAATTACCAGTGAGTGCAGCTTCGGGAGTGCTCAGAAACTGCAAAACAACTGTGATGTTTGGTTCTGGGTGTACTGAGTTAGACCCCTGTGTTTCCAGATGGGAATGTCATTTCAGCTGGATGATGCCCACTACATAAAACAGAGAAAGATTGCACCATTTTTTTGAAAAAAAAAAAAAAATTGTCCTTTTTTTTTAAAAAAAAAAAAAAAAAAAAAAAAACAGAAAAGCACCATTTTTTCCTTAGGACAAGCAAAATGTAAGGCCATGAAAATATCCAGCTCAGAGAGCACAGGAGGGCATCCTGTGCTGCCTTTGGGCAAAAGAATGAGCTACTTCAGAAACCATTGAACCATTGTATTGGTTCATTTAGCTGGTTCTCAGCTCCATCTTTCCACAGTCCTCTGCATGGGAAGGATGGGAGAGCACCAGGCACTGCCACCTGGTGAGCAGCACACCAGTCACTCCAAAGATTCATCACAGGACCAGCTGATCTGAAAGGCTTTGAAAGGAATCAGCATTTAACAGCTTTAGTGTAACCCTGGACTAGTGAGGCTAAAAGGTGCCAAGCCCTAAGCTGCTAAGTCTATGATCACAGCATGAAATATTTGGGTTCCTGCCACCAAACCCCTGAAAATTACTTTGTCCTTGTCCTTGGCAGGACAAAATTTTCCCAGAAATGCTCACAGAGAGGAAATACCCACCTTGGATTCAATCACTGCATCTGGAGGCACAGGGCTCCTTCGAACGAGGCTCAGTCCACTCTGCACAGGTAAAATCACCTGCAAATATAACACAGTTCTCAACTGCTTTGTACCAGGCCTTCTGTCATCCAAATTCCACTTCCAGGATAGGAAGGATAGTCCTCAGGCCACAGTAGCTTTTTCCCTACTCCTATCTTTGTCTGAAGTTCCCTCCAACACAAACATGTCAGGCATTTGTATTTGCTCACATTCCTCCTCCAAACTCATTGCTTATACAAATGCCAGGGAAAATATTGCAATCTTGTCTCTCCAGTTTCTAAAATCACAACATATTGTTTGTGCATCCTATTTCTTCTTCTTTTTTTTCCCCTTCTGCTGGAGTAGGACTTTGCTGACTCCTGTTGTGCTGGTGATGCCCTACAGCCCCCAGAGACTTTAAAGCAGAGTGTTGATTCTTCAGTTGTGCTGTAGAGCTGATTATTCACTCTTAAGTGCTCTCCTTTTATCTTGCCTTTAACACTATAAGATGTAGACAGAGTAGGGACCACTCCTGAATATAGAAACTCATACCTAGAGCTCAAGTGAGGTGAATTATAATAAAATCTGAGTTCATTTTAGGTCCTTTGGATAATGGCACCAACAAAAGAAACATTTTAAAGAGTACTTTGCAAAATCCATAGATACAGCACTGCGGGCACTTTAACCAATGGCATTGCACTAACCTGCTCAACACGAGGATCTGAATTAATCACTGAATTTAATTTTCTGACAGCTAGTACATTTTCATCTGATACGTTCTCCAGGTAGACTTGTCCTTTCATGAGTGTATTCTCTACACAGATCACTGCATCCATGCTCAGCAAGTGGTTATCCATGACAAAGCTGTAGTACTGAACAGCATTCCTTTGATCAGCATCAATAAAGATTATATCAAAGTGCTCGTCCTCAGCATGCAATGCCTGGGAAAAAAAATGGTGTTGGAGAAAACACTAATTATTTACCTGAAAGTTTAACATATTGCCATTAATTTGTCCTTTATATAAACCCCAAACCAGAGGGAAACTTTTTCTTTTATGGTAACACTGCTAGAATTGCTTGTGGAGATCTTCTGAGTTTTCCATGCTTTGCAAACAATTCTTCAGCAATGAATCTCTGAACTTCTCGAGGAAAATGAGGATATAAAAGAGGACGGCTAATCCCAGCTTGTGGTGTTGAGAGTCACAGCAGAAACATCTGCATACCTTGAGTCAAAGCAAATTGAACCATCAGGGTAAGACTGGCATCAAACCCTGCCACTGAGGTGCTGCAATAAGTTCTCTCTTCTCAAAAGACCAACTATCAACAAATTGAAGAGTGGCAATTATATAAGTCTGGGGGAAAAAAAGAGGCATAAGGCAGATCTGGGAATTGCCAACTAGTGTATCCCACTTCAGTAGCAGGAAAAGGGTTGAAATCCCAATTAATAATAGAATTATAAAGCACATGAAAGAACAGGTCACGATAGAGATAAAGCAGCACAGCCCCTGTGAAGCAAAATGATGTTTCTTTAATCTAAAAAAAATGCTTTGGATGGCTCAGCAACAGAGAGGATAAAAGAGAACTGGCTGCTATCATCTAATTGGATTTTCAGAAATGTGGCACACCTTCCCTCCAAGCAGGCTGCTGATGATAATGTATAAAAGTGTTGATGGATGACCAGATGGGAGCCTTTACAGCCTTCTCCTGTGGCAGTTAATGCACTCGCTGCCCAAGAGGCTGCTATGGAATATTTCAGATTCCATCTGGGACTATTTAACTGCATCTGTGTGCGTTGCAATGGAACAACAGCTCACCCACCTATCTCGGTGCGCAGAAATGCTTTCAAGTCTTCGCATTTCAAGGGAAAAGAGAAGCAGTTCTGTTTTCCGGATCTCGCTGTCTCTACCACAACTTTTAACGGTACTTCTTGCGCCCAGATTTTCCTTTTGTGTTCGGAGACATTGCGCACAAGTGATGGGCCATCCCTTGGGATGTACCGGCAAAAGCATCAACAATGGCAACAGAATGTGAAAAACCGGTTTGGTTTTGGGAGTAAGGTTACTGGCTCCCAAAGACAGATTTCAGGAGCCTTTCTGAGGCAAGGACTGTGTGGATCAGACAAGGAAATGGAGGAAAGCAGATCGCTGAGGCTCTGAACTCCTCTGTTGTGCAAACTGGTGTCATTGTGAGTTTGTTAGTGGTGAGGGAATTAATCTTGGATTGTCACATTTAGCTGCAGATGCTTGATAGCGCAGAAACACTGCCAAAAGCATTCAGGAGTCCACATTTAGGACACCTTTTGATACTACACTATAATGAAAGAAGACCTTAAGGCCAAACATATGCTGGTTTATAATAAATGTAGGAGAAACTGGGACATCTGGATTCCTGGAATTCATCTTTTCATTTCATGACCAGTAAGAAAATCTTGCCCTGCTTCCCTCTTGAGCCACATCGGTGGAAAGCAGCAGGAACATTTTTGCTACTGTGGAAGAGTATCTTATGTCATGCTGCACCTCAGTCAGTCTGTGCAATGTAGATACTTCAGGAAGGGTCAGAAGATGAAAGCTGGGCGGAGGTGCCCATCGCAAAGAGAGATTAGAGGTCTCATTCCCCAGGGAGAAGAGCCAAAGCCAAACTCAAGTAATTATCATGACTTATCAGTACTTTCTGACTTGTAACCTTCCCGGGTGGAGGAGGTGGGGGGCAGACATTCAGAAACAGATGTGGCCATCGCTGAACATATGTTCCTTTTGCTCCGTGGGATGGCTCCCTAATGAAAAAGAATCTCACTTTTATGCATTGACTTCATTAGGTCCATATGGAGTCGTGCAGCTCTCTGGATATTAGCTGGACTTCTCATTTCAGCCCTCTTTCTGCGCTGCCTACCTGCTGACATCTCTTTCTTATCTGTCTTCTGATACAGATAAACCACCTTTTAACATCCCAGCATCCATCCCAGGAGGGTGCCTGGGTTGGATGTGTAAGCAGTGCACACCTGGCTTGTCCTTGCACTGCCTGGGTGTGCCAGGCCGTGGTTTCTAAGGCATTTCTCTTCTGCCACTTCACTGAGTCCCGAATGGCCAACCAGAAAGGTCACTTGGGCACCTTTCCTGCCTTCCAGATACCCAGTGCCTGACACATGTAAAGAATAGCCTGAGTTTGTACTGGGACCTGCCATCATTTAAGCTTCTTTTTTCCACAGCTTCCTAATTGCTGCTGGGTTTTCCCTATTTAGCTAGAAACAACTCCAGGGCTATAAGAAGAATCCACGAAATTCCTTGAACCGGCCTTGCCTCTAGAGCAGCCCCTGCACAGCAGGACAACAGCCACAGGGAGAGGAAACTGCCTTGTTTCCTGGAGCCCCTTGGCTAGCAAAACACAGGTCACCCAGACAGGTGGTCACCATGGCCAGGGCACCACACTGGAGAGGGTTTCCTCACTGCCAGCCCCTGCTGCTGAACAAAGACAGCCAGAAAGGAAAAAATCTGCTCTAACTGCAGAGCCAAGCACTGGAAAGATGGGTGCAGAGGACAGCTCCATGCTGTCCAGTATAGATGAGGGGATTTAAAATGAGGGATTGACCACCCTGGCCCTCCCAACACTGGGCCAGGCCCTGCCTGGGAACTTACAGCACTCTGGAGATGCCATTGTCCTTTGGTTGGAGAGGAAGACCCCAGATGCCTCCAACTGTGAGGAAAGCTGAGATCCAGAAGGAAATAATCTGCATGCAAAATACCCTGCTGAAACTAATTTCCTGAGTGTTTACAGTGCAATCCCTGCTCCTTGCTACAGAGTCATCATAGATGGTAACAGATGGCAATAAGAGTTTTAATTCAGAGCAAACTTGGCTAATATTAATGCTTTTGCTTACAGTGAGTCATTAACTTCCTTTTGGATTTAAAAAAAAAAGAAGTGTAACACTACATTCCATTGAGGAGGTGTACCAAAAGTGACCATGAGAAAGGGCACAGCAGCACTGCTGATGGATACAGCAAGAGATCAGGGAGAGGACATCCCGAATAAAAACATGAATGAATCTTCTGTCAAAGCTCAGAGAAAACCTGATTGGAGTCCTGATCAGAGACAACGCTCTCATAAGGCACATACAAACTCAATCAGAAAAGAAATGACTGCCCAGTTCCTTTGATATGGATCATACAGTCAGCATATTTGTAATAAAGATGTACTCAAAACTTATTACCTTTCCTGTGCCTTGTTCTTGACCTAAATGTAATAGCAATCCATCCTTGGGGTGCACAGAATACATGAAAAAGTACAGTTTCCTTTTAAAACACCATTAGAATATTTCACTGTGTGTGGACATACACTCTTGTTACTCCTAAACACTATTCTATTGAGTACAGTTTATATTCACCGGCAAGGCGAAATCTCTAGGGAAGCCAGAGAGGGAATGCAATTTCTAGTAATAACAGCTCACAACAGTGAATACTATCCACTTATCCCCACAATTTCCAGCTATTTTGGACTCCTTTCTGAATTAACCTTTCATATCAAAAGGAGCAATTCTAGAGCACACTAGAGACTCCGACACAATTTCATGCATAATTTATTCACTCAGTTCAACATTAAACGCAGAGTCCTTGACTTTGTCAAGGTGGATTCTGTTGGCAGACTTCACAAGCAGCAAAACAGGAGAAATGAGATCTGCAGCTCAACCTCTTCACCTATTCTGTCTGCTAAAAGGAGGGAAAAAAGAAGAAAGCAAACCCCGACATGCTTCCACAATGCCCTGCAATCAGGGGAATCGGCTGCAAACACCGTGTTATTTTTTGTGTTGCATTTTCAATTTTAAAATGGAAGGATCAAAATAATGGATGGGAATAATTTCCTGATAGTTTGCATTCCCTCCAGACTCAATCCTGCATCCATTGTTCATCAAAAGTCCGCTGGGAATCAAAGGAATCTCTTTGTGCAGGATCAGGCTCTTGCTGGCAGCAGATCCATGGCAAGGCACATTATCCAGGCACAGCTCAACAGAGTTTAGACTTAAGGACATTGTTGGAAAATGTTTTTAAATGCTGGCCCAGCACATGTTGAATAGGTAGCTAATTCCCACTGAAGACACCTGAGACTGAGCCCAAAGAAAGTCTTCCCCTCAGTCCACATTTCAAAATATTGTGTGAAATTCCTGAGGCCCTTGGGCACAGAGGGTGTTGTGGTCTATGTGAGCTCTGTGCTCTGGTGGGGCACACCTCACCCAGCTTGGCAGTGTCTGTCCCCCATGTGTGGGGAAGGTGGAATTTTATCATCGTGCCCTCGTGTACCAAATGAACCCTACCGTGTATTTGAACTCTCTGGCTCCTGTTGGATACTCAGCATCCCTTGACAGGTCCAAATCCCAGCTGTTTTGCACTGGCTGTGATCCGGGACAGAAGGGAGGGAAACAGGCCAACCCCACCAGTGCTGTGTGATAACGCAAGGGAGCATCAAAGAGGCTCCAGAGAGCCCGGTCAAGGTGCTGCCATGGACTGGTGTGCTGCCTTTGCACTGCTCTCCTCTCGCTCCCAGCCCTGATAAGCCGTGGAAGAGCCAAAGCCACGGGGGTGACACAATGGCCCCACTGTCTGAGGTGCACTGGCACAGATGTGTTGCATCCTTGTGGCAACTGCTGCAAGATCTGGCAGCTTCCTTGTAAAGGGCAGCAGCCAGAGATGTGGGGGCAGCACTGGACACATCCTGCAGCACCTGGATGACACCCCGGGCTGGGATGCAAAGCCTGAGTAGACTAGTTTTGCACCAGAAGGGAGAGATCATACATCTTCTGACAGTTTGGACATGCTGAATCATAGCTTCATGCAGCAGAAGAGGAATTCCCTGACAGGTAGTTAATCAATGGATCATAGGACATTTTCTTGCTTTGAAAGGGCCAGGGCAACAAGGCAAATCCTAATCCCAGAAAATTTGCAAAAATTTGAGGAGCAGCAGATAAGCAGAAATCTTGCCCTGTTGCACTGAGCTTAGAAGCAAAATTCAGCCCATCATCACCACAGCAAGAAAGCTGCATCAGACACCTCCAAAGAGCAATTAGTGTGTGACCATCTCTGCCCTCTAATTTCTACAAAGAGACAAGAATGACACTTAGGGCTGGAGACACTGTAGGCAACAAGGACAACCCTTGCCAGAGCTTGTTCCAGCTCTTCTAAACCTCACTGTGCTCTTCAAGAGATGTTAGCTGGCTCTGCTCTAGACCAGCCTCCCTGCAGACCGTGGGGAACAGAAATGTTCTCCACTTCCTCTGTGAAGCTGAGCTGTGAGAGCCCTGCTGTGCCACCCCTCACCCATCTCCTGCCTCTGACTGCCTTGTCCTCCTGCCTGTCAGCTGCCCACGGGGCAGCAAAGGAAGCCTGATCAGTCTCCAACCCAAACTGGCCGTCTGGGAAAGAAAAGGCAGCACGCCGCCCACAGCCTGAACCTCTTCCACACACCCAGGCATCCCATGCAGCTGCCATGCTCCAGCTGGGCTGTTGGAGTCCAAGGCATGCCTCTGGCAGCCCTGGCAGGTCAGGGAGCCCCGGAGCCCCAGCAAGGGGGTCCCAGACCCTGGCTAGAAGCCAAGAATGAAGGTGTTTTTGATCTTAGTCCATGGGAAAAATTACCAACACTGCGAGAAACATTGCAAAACATGAGAGTTTAAATTAGTAGTGGTTTAGTGTGTTGCAAGGTAAAAAAGGTAGATTTTACAGTTTTTAGAATAAAGAAAAAAGACTGAAGATGGAGGATTTTGGGCATTGCCCTGCCTTTCTTCTTCTTCTTCTTCTCCTCCATCTTCTCTGGTGGTGGTGGCACTAAATGATTGGTGGAATGAAAAAGAGGTAGAAATTACGTGTCTAGAATGGGTGCAAATTAATTGGTATAAAATGGTAAATAATAAATAGGTTGTGAAGAATGGTTGGATCATGGAAAGGGTACAAAAGGGACGGGACAGCCCAGGACTGGGCAGTTCCTGCTTGGACACGGCTGGCATCAGACTTGCGGCCGGAGCTGAGAGCTGGCTGGAGATAAGAAGAAATAAACAACCTGAAACAACATCTGCAGGCGTCTCTCATCTGTTCAGGCTCAAAGGTAAAGCTTCCCAGAGGCGAGAGAGATAAAGAACCTGGACTTGTGCGGAGGCCAAACTCCCACACTGGGCAAGCCTCAAGAAGCCCAAAATGCAAAGGCACCAGAGAGGCCACCAAATTCATTGCTTCAGCATTTACAGCAATTGTGTATTAAACCTGTAGGACAATCCTGATTGTCCTGATACCAATGACAAAAAGCCTGCCACACTGAATAGCAGAAGTTCAGAGCCCAGTGCAGAAATCCTGCACAGAGAGGTGTCCCCATGCTGGGATCTCTCCTGCCAAACACAAGCATCTCTGTTCCCAACAGCTCCAAGAGGTATTTGAAGTTCTGAGCACCTGCAGAACTGGGGTCAGGATGTGCCTTCATGTTGCAATTGGAGGATATAAAATCAATTGCAACATTCTGTTTTAAGGATTTAATTTTCATGTCTTTGCTCCCTTCTTTAATCTCTACACAGCATGTACTCTGCCTGCCTCTAGATATTTTAATTCAGTCACAGTAAGTCAGTTGCACAGAATGGGCACTAGAGAGCAACAGCAATTCAATTAATTTCACACTCACTGCGGGGAGCTGGGATTTTAAATGCTGCACATTGCAGGTGATCTGTAACATTTCGTTTATTCGTATACTTGCAAAGCTCTTTGTTTCTTTCTTATCAAACTTGGAGGTCACGAAAACCAGAGGTCAGAAAGCTCCTGGCCATTTCATTTTAGAAATAAATATGGTACCTGCTAATGCAAATAAAGTTACAATCAAGCTCACACTGACACATCCAGATTGAAAATGAAATCAGATCAAATTGATTTGTATTAATAATAGAAAAGCTTTTTAATGAACCTGGTACGGGCACCACCTGTCTCATGCTGGACCTGCAGCAACGTCCTGGAGGTCCATAAAGTGGAATTAAATGTGAGCTGCTGGCAATCATAAGATTTCTCTTTCTTGGGACAAAGCCACCAGTCAGAACGAAACAAGTACAGCTAAAGCATTACTTGTCTGAGGCTTATCACATTGCTCTGGAAGTGAGAAAGTGGGGTCTAATTCCTCTAAGAGCTTGCAATGGGGAAAAATAGTAAGAGGTTTTGGCAGAATTAGAAACTTCTCCAGGACTTTCCCAGTTCTAGTGAACACTGGGAGCAAGCTGTCCCTCTCAAAACCTGTCTCAGCAGGGTACAGATACACTCTTCCTGTTTGCTGTACTTTGAATTAGGGATCCAAAACGAAGCCAACCCATGTTGAGTTAAGCTGCCATTGAAGCCTATCAACCTACACTGAGAGCCTGTGATTCCTCTGATGAAAAAGCTGCAGGATTTTAGTTAAAAGGGAGAAAAACTGTCTTGCGTGACAGAGCTGCCCCATCATACGCTGGAAGTAAGAAATAACCTCAGTGTAAGAGTGTGTTCACACATTTGCAAGCAAACCAGGGCCACCATCCAGCATCTTGTGGGCAGGAAATAGGACCTGTCCAAAATCCTTTAATGTGCTCTGCACGAGAGATCCCAAACTCCCCTTCCAGCTGACTTTACCTCCAAGGTGTCTGCCACTGGTCCCACTCGCATGCTTATCTTTTTGCCATCTGAGGAATAATCAAATGCTTCCTGGCTGTTCACTCCGAGATACGGCGCTTCTGCACAGGCAAAGATTTTGCCATCGTCTGGCAATTCCTCTGCAATAGCAAGGATACTGTAACCTTTAAGCTTGCCAATTAATAAAATCTTCCTGGCTCTGATCATATGAACAAACATCCTAAAAATTTGGCCTGTGGAAAGACAAGAATGAAAATTCGAAAATAAAACCATGAGAAAGACTATACTTTGTTCACAAAGAAAATTAGACGTGCCTTTTAAGTGATCATTTAAAAAAAGCCCTAATCTTAAAACACTCTCAAATAAAGGTTTAACAACAGAATCTGACAAAATTTCATCTAAAATGCAGCTAGAAGACAACAGAATAAAAGGACTGGTTTAAAATGTAGAACCTTTATCATCAATGCTGCTATTGTTCAAGTGCTTGTTAAATAGTGCTTGAAATACTGCATATTTTAACATTCCCCCATATGAAAATGGCTTTGAGATGGCTCCATATTCTTTCTGGAATCCAGTATTAAAAAAAAGTCACCACATTACCTTGCATTTGCTCTTAGAGTCATTATCCCTAGACAGCACCATCATTTAAGAAATTTATCATCAGTGGTGTCCTTCGAACAATGTATTAGTGTAATAGATTATAAGAGTACTTCACTGGGATGATATATTACTCCAAAGATGAGAACATCTGGGAAGAATGACTCTGGGAATAGATTTAGTGTAATAGGCTTTATAAGGGGATACAAGCCTGGGTATTGCTACTTGGAGAGGTGCAGTGCTTGGCCACAGCCACCTCCACTACAAAAAGCACGTAAACCCCTATCAGGCATCCCAAACCCAAACCAAACGTATTTTTCCATCCCTTTTCCTTCCAAGAAGGGTGATGATCTTTGCTGCTCACTAAGGGATGGGGCTGGCACTGTGAATTAAAGCACCTGTGTGCACGGGCACGTGTGGGTGAATACAAGGGCACAGGAGGCAGGAAACAGGGAAAACTTGTGCCAAAGGAAGATTAAAGCCTACAGGAAGCTCATATGTTTCTTTTTAAGTAATTTTTCACATTTTCTAAGCACTTCCATGGCATTCATCCTCCCCTTACTCAAGACCAAATAGAGGATGATAACTTCAGTGGCAACCTTTACACCAATCTGGTGAAATTTTACCCTCTTGGCTGACCAACTTGCCATTCAAAGAGCCAGAGGCATGTGTTTCCTGCAGCCTGACTCTGCTTTCAGCTCCTTCAGCATCCCCAGGGATGTGGTCAGGTGAAGTATTTCTGGGAAAAAAAAGACATTTCGATATTATGATAACAACCGAAATCTGAGAGTCCAGCATAAAAAGCAGCAACAAAGAAGCAACTCCTGGAAAAGCTCTATCTGTGCACCACCATGAAAAATTAGCCCAGAAGCATCTCATATCCTAAATTCCAATCCTAAGAGGCCCTGTCTTGGCAATAAGCACATTGGCAAGCCACCCCAGCCATGGGGGCTTGGGAAGAAGGGGCCATGGGACTAGAGGAAAGAATTGCCCACTGTTCAACCCCAAACCTTTCCCATTTTCAGCTGGTCCCAGACAGGTCTCCATCTATCTGCTGGTTTGGAGTAAATTACTCTAGTTACCCTGGCCAGGTTTTTTCAGTTCTACAATGATTATTTTTGTTTCAGTCAAAAATAAGGTTTTGTTGCAAAATAAGGGAAAATATATAAAATCTAAATTTTTTCCAAGACAGGGGAAAAAAATGTTTTTCCTCACAAAGTGCTTAGAAAAGCAGGGAGCCTCCAGGTGCTATTTCACAGAAGCCAGGCTGTGACAATGTCTCTGGATGAAGTGAGATGCTACCTATTACATAGGGAAGGCAATAGATGACTGGGAGAAGTCCATAGCCTCCAGACAGGTTAGATTACCCTATCTGAAGAAAGCAACCACCAGAAATGGACGGTGATCATTCTTCAGGCCAGAATTCAGAGCCATTTCAGTGGGTTTTTTTCTTCCAGCTCCCCCCCTCCGCTCCTCAGTAAAATGAGAAAGAATTCATAACCCGTGTCAGCCACACTCAGATAATCCAAGACTTAAAGAGTAGAACATTTCATATAACCTCTTTTCTGCCCCTCACAAATGCTTTAACAACTTTAATAAGATAATGTATAGCTATTATCCTACAGCAAGTGTAAGTCAAACAACTATCAGCTATTATTTCAGCAACAGAGCGAACGCTCAGCGTTCCCATAATCCACAGCCTGGAACAGTTTACACATTGTCAATTTGAGACAGAACTGGCTTTTTCCACATATCAAAATGTACACTGATAAATGGAAATTGTTTCACAGACCCCACCATGACTGGGTAATATACTGTAGCTCAAAAAAGAATAATGAGGACTTTTGAATTAATGATACCTTAAATTAGTTTAATTAATTAGTTTAGTTACTAGAGTAATTTAGTTAGCAGATTAATTAATGTTTGTTGAGTGCTTGGAGATAAAAGCCGCATATAAAGGCCGTTATTAGAGGGTGGATCCAGAGGTGCAGGTTTTCCTCACTCTTTATTTATCCCAGCACCAACTGGACCCAGGGGCTCGCTCTTCAAGCCTTCCAGCAGGCACTGTGTGGAGGCTGGTGTTCCCCAGGATATGCTACAACTCAGACACTGCCGTAGTCAACAGGCAGTTGGGAGAACATGCTCCAAAATTTAGAGCTAAAGCCTTTTGTTCTCAAGTCCTCTCCTCCAGGCTGTGGGCTCGCACACACACCCATGCACACACTGCTGCGTGTTTGGGTGCAGTTAAGGCTCATTCTTCTCCCTCCTGCTGTCCCCCACGTTTCTGGCATGTTCTGGACAGAAAATCTAACAACATATTTATCCAATCACAGACAAAAGCACAAGGCTACAGAGGAGAAGCTGTACCTCTTGGAAGTTGCCATCGCATCCAGGTAAGGGTCTAGTCCAAGAGCAACATCAAGAGCTTTTTGTAAGTAATTCCTGAGCTGTTCAGGGACACGAGAGTCATTGAGGGCTATTTCTTTGGCTTTCAGAAGGTTCTCAGCAATGTGCCCAGCTGGGGTTTCTGAAATGGAAATTAAAAGGAAGAATGATGATTTTGTAACTGCTCAATCAGTGGAAGTGGAATTTAAAGTACATAAACACAGGTGTGCTTTTTTTGTATACAAATTACAGGGTTTTGAAGGACTATGAAAACAATCGTGAAAACATTTTCAAATTGAAAAAATCATATGCTTCTAATAGATTTTTGTCACATGCATTCTCCCTTTTTCCCCTCAGAGCTGATCAAGCATGTTTTAAACACATGAATTTTGCTTTTAAACCTCCAAGACAAACATCAAACACCAAACAACTGCACACAAACCCCACTCCTTCAGGTCGGATCCTCCTTGGAAGAAACAGAACGCTTCCAAAACTGCTCTTGCCAAACCAGGCAGGAGATGCAGGCACTGATGAAGCTTTGTAAAAAGGAGGATCTGTGTGTCAGTGGGATGTACAAGTGTCCCCGAGCCGTGTCTGTGCCAGGGAGGCTGCTGTGCACCACACAACACATCAGTGTTTCAAAGGCTGTGGAAACATCTCCAGGATCCAGATCACCTTGCTCTGGGAGCCAAAACAATGCTGCCCATGGCACTGAACCTGCCCTGAGATCCCAGAAAACCCTTATGGCACAGGAATCCACCATGAACCACAGAGAGCCACGGCCCCAGAGAGCGAGGCAGGGTTCAGAGAAACTCCCCCACGCCTCAAGTGTAAGAGCACGTGCTGGCTTATGAAAGCACCAGTGAGACACAGGCCAAGAGGCTGCGTGTGTAGCTGGGGTGGAGCAGATTGCCCCTGGCAGAGTTTTATTGCCTGTGATAGAAAAGCTGCAGAGAACTACATGGAGTGAAAGGAAGGTTTCCAGTGGCTTTCCCATACCTGAAGGGAGCCTACAAGAAGGATGAAGAGAGACTATTTACAAGGCATGTAGGGACAGGACAAGGGGGAATGGCTTCAGGCTGAAAGAGGGTAGGTTAAAATTAGCTATTAGGAAGAAATTCTTCCCTGTGAGGGTGGTGAGGCCCTGGCACAGGTCACCCAGAGACGCTGTGGCTGCCCCACCCCTGGAAGTGTCCAAGGACAGGGCTTGGAACAACCTGGGATGGTGGAACGTGTCCCTGCCCATGACAGGGGGTTAGAATGAGATGATTTTAAGGACCCTTCCAACCCAAACCATTCAGTGATTCTGTGATGATTCTATGATTTACATCTCATCCCAATCTCTAACCATCAGGGGCAGCTTGTATCTCTTCCAGCACTTCTATAAACAATTGCAATTGCAGGAATAACCACCCCCTTCCCAAGCCGTGTCGGTTTGCTGACCTCAGCCCAGCTGCACCTCGAGTGAAGAGGACAGGCACCCTTCCTGCGGCGCTCTCACCAGCACACGAGGGAGCAGCCCGAGGTTTGCACTGCACAGCTGCAGAGTGCCGGAGGTTGGGACCTGCGCGTCCTCCCTGCCAAGCACTCGGAGGATTTTTGTTAATTTAGGGGAACAAACACGTTTTTAATCCATGTCGGCTTTTAGTAATCATCATGTTATGCTTCTGGATAAGTAACAGACGGGGATTGCCTGTCACACAAGGGGGAGGAAACAAGACTTCGCTGCAGCTGTTGCGTAAGGTGTGTTATAACACCGAACACGAGAGCCAGGAGGTGCTGCGGGGAGAGGGCGAAGGCAGGGCATGCCAGGAGCAGCCCTCCATCCCCGGTTACACAACCTTTGCAGGGAGTGCTGCATTTTTTGCAGCCTGGCGATGCTTTGGGCCAACAGCAGAGGTCAGAATTGCCCTCATTTATGCAAGCACCAGACAAGTCAGAGCACAGCTCAAGGCTGGCTGCCCGGCCCAAGGCTCTGAGCACTAAGGTGAGCTAAACTTTATGTAACTACAGGTTTTTTTAAGGTTATTCCAGGAAAAAGTGCTTCATTTCAGTGCATAGTTTTACACAACACTGGCAAAGCTGCTGGACTATATTAAGCACTAAACTAGATTGCCTGATTGCCTCCCTATGGCTCTAGGTATGCACAGATATCTTTCCTTTCCCAGCTAGTTGTGCATTATCAGCGGGAGAAAAGAAAAAGAGCTCGCCCAGAGGAAGAAAATGCTGAAAGTAGCCCTACCATGAAAGAGCAGGAAAGGGCTGCTTTAAGTCTCCAGCAGCTTCATAAAGAAAGATAAGGTGACTTAAAAATGGACCATTCTTGCCAGCAGGATGGTTCCCAGCATCTTCCTGGGCAGCGGCTGAGAGCACAGCCAGCCTGTTTTACAGCTAAGCTGAATAATAAATGGCAGCTTCTAATCTCTCTGAAATCAGGTGCTTTTGATTCACACCAAAGTCAGGAGCCAGGATTGCAAGGTTGTATGTGTGGGGCAACAGTGTCCCCTGAGCAGACAGGCAGTGCAGTGCCATGGAGGGAGCTGCTGCTCCAGAACCAAAATCAAACTATGCAGTTTGTGCTCAGATGGCACTTTTAAGGTGAGGAAAAGAGGAGGACACTTTATTGTTTGCAGGGGGCCACCCAGGAGCAGGCACAGAGATAAGAAGACAGTCTGGATTTGGCAAAAACAAAGCAAAAACATGAGACCAAAAAGACCAAGTCTTTGGTTCCCATTTCTGGGCTATCCTCATTTCACCTTCCAGCCTCACAGATCTGTTTTGCAGCCCCAGCAATGCCTTCCAAAAGAGCCCCCCTTCCCAGCCAGGGCAGAGCACTGAACCTGATCCACCTGAACACTTTGCTGCCAGACTGTTTGGTGCTCCTGTGCCAAGCACTTTGGCAGGAGCTGCTCGGTGCTAAGCACTTGGAAACCCAGTCTGCTAAAATCATCCCAATCAGTTCCAGCCATCATATTCACCAAGGCACCTCGGGCATTGACAACAGCTTATCCCAACCCTCACCTCTTTGCCTTAGTGTGTAAATACATGTCGGGGCACAGGGGATGTCATGGCCTGTGTGGGGACAGGGGTGGGCTGGCAGTGTGGCCAAAACCCAAGTGTGTGGCCATCAAATACTGCAGGGGGTCCCGAGCAGAGCTCAGCCTGCTCAACCTTAGCCTCAGCATCCACAGTGCCAGAGCCTGCAGCAAACCAGCAGCGATGGCCTGGGGACAGGGAGCAGCTGAGGGATGGAGTGGGGGCATGAGGAGAAAGAGCAGGAGGAAGAAGCCAGAGAGGGGAAACTGCTGCTTGTGGCAGGAGCCAGGGATCTAAACTCTGACTGAACTTCAGGGGAAAGCAAGGAAGATATACATTAGCTGATGTGTTTTCTACAGGTTCTACTGCAAGAAAACAAGTAGAAAAGGTGAATCTCCCCAGTGCTCCATTAGGGAGAGAAATTACTTATAACACAAGCATCACAATCCATCAGAAATCAGTCACAGCCAAAGCTCTCTCAACATTGCAAGTGTCCACTACACCACCATTCCTTTCTCCTGGGACTGTCCTACTCCCTCCCCTCCAGGTTCCTGCAGACCCATCTCCTGTGCTCAGCCTCTCTGCCTCCTGACAAACCCACCCTCAGCTTCTTGCTGCCAAGCCACAGAGCCTGCAGGTCCCATCTCTATGGGGAAGTTGGGGACCCAGGACTGGGGCATCATGTGGTGTCCCCTCCTGTCACACCACTCTGCTGGAGCTCCCCACCCCACACAGGGAGTTTACCTGAAGGGTAATGCATGTTCCTTCTTGTTCCCTGGCCTCAGAGGATGCTGTGGTGGGTTTGCTGTCTCTGCAGAGCAGGAGGTTGGTGCTTGGGTGCCCGGCGAGGGGACAAAGTCTCCTCCCTCAACCACCAGGGCAGAGCCACAGCACTGGGGAGAGGCTGCACGAGGAGGATGGCCCCGGGCTGGGGCTGCACCCACCTGTCCCACCCAGACACAGGCAGCAGGTGAGATCCAATAGCATCTGACATGAAAAAAGCACAATAAAAGAGCCGATTTACACTGTCTTTGCCTTACATAAGAGTAAGTTCACATCCTGACCTTGGGAAGCTGCTGGCTCTCAAGGAAGTGATTGGCAGTTTCATAACCTTCGAGTTACATATCACAGACATGTCCCAGCTAAACCACCAGGTATGGGGCCAACAATGTCCCAGGACCCTGAACCCCAGATTATCTATAAGGGGTCCTTAGCCACAAGGTCACCACTGCCCCGAAAAGCCAAACGTTGGAGTAACCCCTGCTCTGGGGTCCAGGTCTCTGCACAGGCTGGGGCAGGTTGTGTCACTTGGGTACCAGTTGATCTGCACCCCAAGAAAGGGTCCCAGGAATGGACTGGCTGAGGGAGGCATCAGGAGCAAGCAGTGGGACCATCCAAGCTATCCAAAAGCCTAAGGTGGCCTGCAGCAGAGCTGGGCAGAAAGGGCTGGGGAGGAATTAAAGCAAAATCCTTAAAGATAACTTGATGGAGCTAAGGTGGCCTGGCCAACTCCTTTTCACTCAGATGAAACACAAGCTGAAGCTAATGAGGAGATAGAGACTCTTCCATAACCAGAACAGCATCTTTCACTTCTGGGGTGTATCACCCTGGGCTCATTCACTCAAGGACCCCTCAGTGTACCTGCAAAGTGTGCAGAGAGAGCCCAGGGCTGGGCAGGGGAGGTGAACAGGCTGGGGGAGCTCACACAGGGCTCTTGGCAGCCTCTGCAGGACGGAAGGTACAGAGACATGGCAGTCACTGCTGCTGGCAGGCAGCTGGACTGTGGAAAGTTAGTTTGTCAACTTCTCAAATGTATCAGAAGATATTTCAGTGACCCCAGAATAGAACAGGGAAGTATAAATAGAAAATAAGCAAATGCACACGATGAAAGAGTAAAAGAAAAGCAAATAAAAGAAGTCTCAATGCTGAGTGTATTGCTATTAAATAAAACAAATAAACAAGATGAAAAAACCAGATCTCCTGGCATGTGTAAGATTATTCTATTTTATGATTTAGCAAACAACAAACTGCATTAGAATTGCAGTTCCTGCAGGAAGCAATAAAAATTGTGTTTAGATTGTGAGTTAAAATTTCAGAAGAGTATTTGGTAAACAGGCTACAAGATTTAGTCACCTAATTTAGTTCCATCTAATCCACACCCACCAGCTTTAAGGTGACTTTGGGCAAGTTATTTCACTTCTGGGACTTTATTTTCTTCTTCTACAAAATGGGGTTAACAGCCTGTCCCCTTTCAAAAGCACTTTGCCATCTGGAGATGAAGCCCGCAGTGAGGACTGGAGTCAGGAGTTAAACACTTCCCGGAGCAGGGCTACATGGCTTTGGAGATTGTTCCTGTAGCTCTTTCCCAATATTGATTTTGAGACAGATGAAGGTTCCAAAGTGAGTTTGGCTGCAATTAAGCCTTCAAAGCAATGACACAGCCTTGTCCAGTGGGTTAAGACCCACTTTTTCCTGCCTCTGTTTTTACAGCTGCTTTTGGTTTTCTTGATCTTTGTTTCTGAACAAGGACAGCTTTCAGAAACACGGCTGAAAAGGTGGCGAAGACGGGTTTGTGCCTTCAGGCACTGCTGGTGAAATCAAAGGGAGATCTTCCTGCGCTCAGCACACAGAGCTGTATGCCAAGGGAATACTTCGTGTGGCAGCCTGAGCCCGGGGCCCTCCAAAAGCCCCAGCTGGAAGATCATATGGAAAAGTGAGCTGTGCATCCCCCAGTCACGTGGGGATCAAAACCCAGCTCATGCCCCAAACGGCCCTTCAGGAGATAAATCCTCTCTGACAATTTTTTTTAAACCCACCATAAAAGTTAAAATATGTATTATATATATAGTTTTGTTCCTCAATTCAAGAGAATCCCAGGAATGTGCGCTCAAATGAGGTTTAACCAGCTGGTTTTGATCCCCATGCTTCTGCTCCTGTCTTATCCCATAAGAGCAGCTTAGAGCTGCAGCCAGATCAGAGGCTCTGCTCAGCAAAGGAGGTTCCTGAATGAAGTGAAGAATCACACAAACTGCCTTTCATAACTTTAAATTTGCTGTAGGGCATCATGTTGGAACTTAATGTATGCACTCCCCTTGTACTTCTTAAGCATTATAAAACCAGCTGATTACACAACCCCGTCCTGGTAGTCACACGTGTCTTCAAACGTTCCTGCTGCCCCAAACGTGCATCCCAGATTAGGTAATCTCAGTTTTGTAATTAGTCTCTCACATGGAGACGAGGCCTCCCCTCCCAATGCCTGGTCACCCTGGAGCCTTTAAAAAGCACCTCAAAGGCACCCAGTGATGGGAGATCTCTGGATAGGGAGATTTCACCTTCTGGAAGCATGCCGGTGTCAGAAGAGGCCTGTGCTCCGGCAGTCCCAGGAGCCACCATGCCCCAGGAGCCCCAGCAGACGGACTTCCAGCTGGTGCGAGTCAAGAGCACATGGTGCCGCATCAAGAAAGGAGAAGCCCTTTCCAATGATGAGGACGAGATCACTCTCTCTGAGGCAAAAATGTGAGTATAGGAAGGAGCCTGTGTTTCTCCGGCCAGCCAAACTGGGCAGTCTTCTTGGTGGGATGGAAAAACCATCTCGGGTGCCACGTCGGCTTCAAGCCGCAATGACAGAATTACAGAATTACAGAATTACAGAATAGTTCAGGCTGGAAGGGATCTTTGAAGGTCATTAAGTCCAAACCCCTGCGATGGGCAGGGGCACCTTCCACTGGACCAGGGTGCTCCAAGCCCCATCCAGCCTGACCTCTGTGTACGAACCTGTGAACACGTCCTTGGGAACACGTTCAGTGGGCAGCACGGGTGGTTGCTGTGCTCCTTGGCACAGCTTGGAGTTACAGAGGGGATTTTATCAACAGCCTCCATATTTGTAGATGCGAATTTTCTTTAAACTTCTGAAAAGCTTATGCAGGGACAGTCTGCATGCTGCACTTGGGCTTTATTTTTTCCACCTGCAATCTGTGCGTGCAAAATCTCACGCGCAGGCATGGGAGATGGATGGGTTTGTGGAGGTGGTCGCAGACAAATGAAACGGGTAGGTGGGAAAAATAAACTGTCACTGACAGGAGCAAAACCCTTAACACATCTTTCAAACTGCAGAAGTCACCTAATGCTGCTTCAGACAGAGCAGAGACACAAATTTCCCCCAGGGATACATAAAGCTCTTTGCTGATAGTACATCTCTCCAGTTAATTATCTTTTAATTACGGGATACTCCTTTTCGTGAGCAAATGGAGCCCCATTCATGAAACAGATCTTTGTTAATACAGCTCTGTTTTGCATGTCAGAAGTTTTCTAGCCTTTGTCGTACTGAGATTTTAATGGCACAAGTCTAACCCTTTTCTCAGTCAGGTCAGAGGGACCTTCCCCAGCGCTGGCAGTGGGCAGTGACCACGCATGAGCGTCACTCAGGCAGAGCTGCAGCAGGTACAGCAGGACTTTGGCAGACTCAGAAACAGCCTGCTGGACCTCAGTCAACAGAAGGATGAACCTAGGGCCCAAGAACACCCAGAAAAATCCTCAGCTGACATATTGTCCTACGAGGGCGTGTTCAGTCCCAAATTCACCGTGATTTTCATACAGCAGAGGGGTTGCAGTGGGCACTGGTTGTACCATCCAACACCCAAAGCTGATTCCATCAAATAATATTCCGAAATATTCTGTCTCTTAGAAGGTCACACACCAGAGATCGATACACATGGAGACAAGTACAGCTATAAGATGGTGCATTAAAATATTGCATGCACAATGATGCTTTTTGCAATTTTTTTTCACATTTTAAAAGCCCAGAAGAAATTTTCTGGAAGATGTAAATCCTCACTGGTTTTCTTTAACAGCTATGAAGGTTAAGGGCAGACTTAGAGACAATTTGGTAAAGAAAGCAGAGAAGAATCTATTTTGACCTCTAAGTGACTGTTCAGGCATGTGAAAAGAAATTGGGCATGTAGGGAAATCTGATTATCCAATGAGACACCTGCTCACTCAAAAAACAAAACAAAGGCTCACAGAAACTCATTTTTCCCCAACTGCAGCTGAAGAAAGTCTTACATGAAATACATTTTGCTATTTCACTCTGCCTGTTTTTTTTCCCTTCTTTGATTCCCAACTTGTTTTTCCCCTGGCTTGCCCATCCCACATAAGGAAGGGGTTGTAGGGCTGTGTTTTTCACTGGTTTAGATAGATAACTAATTTTGGCTTTTATTTACCCTTGAAAATTCCAGTATGGAAATGTTTCCCAGCCTCCAAATCACTTTCTTTCCTTCTCTGGAAGCACTTCTTATTTCTGTCACACCTATTTTGAGGCAGAGATGAACTAATTCAACTAAAGCATTGTAGAAACACAGGTCTGAATGGAGATGTATAGATAGACAGGAACAAATTAGCTCCTATCTCCCAGATACACCATCAGAGGATGCTTCCTCCGTGAATATGGAAAATGTTGGCAACCTCTTCTCTTCCCCACTCCTTTTTTGGAAGCTGGAATGATTGGGCTGGGTCTTTTTTTATGGGTTTTCAACTTCCAGCATGAAAAACGTATTCCAGCCCTTCGTGGGCTGTATCTTTTCAATGCTGTGTAGGAATTCAGACATTTAACTCTTCACTAAGACCAAGCAGAGCTTCTCCATGAATAAAATTGCCGAGGCCTGATACCCAGGAGGGTGTCCCACCCTCACAGCCCCGCATTTCTGCAGTGCATGGACAGGAGACTCCACATTCTTCACCTCCCAACTATATCCTTAAACTAGTTCAGACATGCAGAGGTCAAAATAGGAATATAGTGATTTCAAACCATGTTTTTCTGATCCTTGCCAGAGGTGAGTGCATCTCCGAAGGAGGGATTTCCTGGATAATTGAAGCTCCCATCTATTTTTGCTACAAAGTGGTAGAAACATACAACATTCTGGAACCCTCTAACACCACTCTGCTCTGGGGTCACATCACTGACCCCCAGCAGATAGAGCTCACCACTGCCAGCAAGAGGAAACTGCGGCGCTTTATCGTCATAGACGAAGTCGTCGACAAGCTTTACGGCTCCAAAGTCAGAGAATACTTCGAAAAGAACAACGTCCAGCACAAAATCCTCGCCCTGCCGACCACCGAAGAAACAAAATCCATGGACTTGGTGTTGAACATCTTGCACGAGGTCCAGAACTTCAGCCTCGACCGGCGAACGGAGCCCATCATCGCCATCGGCGGGGGCGTGTGCCTGGACATCGTCGGCCTCGCCGCGTCGCTCTACAGGAGACGCACCCCCTACATCCGGGTCCCCACCACCCTCCTGTCCTACGTGGACGCCAGCGTGGGGGCGAAGAACGGGGTGAACTTTCTGCAGTGTAAGAACAAGCTTGGGGGCTACACCCCCCCTGTGGCGAGTTTCCTGGACAGATCCTTCATCCAGAGCATCCCTCGGCGACACATCTCCAATGGCCTCGGGGAAATTTTAAAGGTATGAATTTTGCAACTGCAGTTTTCAAAACTGAAATCACCGAACAGTTTGGGTTGCAAGGGACCTTTGGAGGTCATCAAATCCAATCCCCCTGCAATGAGCAGAGACACCTTTCACTAGATCAGGTTGCTCAAAGCCCCATCTGACATGTTCTTGAGTATTTCCAGGAATGGGGCATCTACCAGTCCTCTGGAAAACTCATTCCAGGGTTTCACCATCCCCATTGTAAAAAATTTCTTCCTCACAACTGGCCTGAATCTACCTTCTTCCAGTTTAAACCATTATCCCCTGTTCTATCACAACAGGCCCTACTAAAAAGTCTGCCCTCATCTTTCTTATAAGCCCCTTTTAAGTACTGAAAAGTAGAATGTCCAGCAGCATCCATGGCTTTGTATAAACAACTTAGACAAATCAAGGTGGGCCATCAAGGGTGCATGGGGACTTTTAACTCTCACTGAGTATATAAATGTATCTTTTACAGCTGCTAAATTTGTTAAAACATCCCTTACACTCAGTGTCCCATGCTAACCCTGTGGAGGAAACTCCAAAACTCACAGGCAGACAGAGCAAAACCAGGGAAGAAAAGCTTCATCTTTCCATTGAGGCTGATCCACAGAACTCTGTAATGAACTCCTGGCAGAGAATCTGAGGCTCATTTTACTGGGGATTAATAATGTGCAAGATCATTTGCACCTACCTCACTGGGTATGTCGAGTGTGGTCAATCAATCTCCTGCGAGGCAAATTCTACTTCTAAAATTACCTGGAAAGTGCACAGTAAATGGCTTTATGTCTGGAGAGCTTTGGAAACTTTTGATAAAGCAGAGTTCAAGCTATTAAAGTGTATTAGAGATGAGTTCATCAGCAGCAATTTTCAGTGCTTGCACTGTGAGAAATCCCCAGGATATCTGGAGGTTTCTGGCAGGCATTGTGAAACCCTCAGGTCAACATTCCCCAGTGCAGGGGGGGGCTAATGCTGGACTCAGAAAGGGAAAAAATATGTACTTCTAACAAGCAAATCACTTCTAAACCCTCATATTCTCTACACTGCATTGTTTTCCCACCTTCCATTGCCTGAAGAGCAACCCCAAGGATTAGATGAGACTTGTCCTGGAACTGGCCACCACCCAGTCCCCGTCCTGGGGATGGCCACAATCCAGTCTTGTGTTTCCTTTCAGGCACACAAATAACCAAAGCTCATTACAAACCACCTGCTGGGCTATGGGAGCACAAAACAAACTCCCAGCACAGGCAGAGCTGCCCAGCAGCAGGGGAACTTGCACACCAGTGCTCCCATCATCTCTGCCATTTCACCAGAGCCACACTGGGCATTTCCACGCTGCCTTTTGCACACACCTTCACTCAGCACAGCTGACAATGTGTGACACCACCAGGCCACATTCCACAGACACCTGCTGAACATACTCCAAATATATTTGTGCTAACCAGGAACTGTGTCTACAGAGAAACTTTTTCAGGTTACAGAGGTAAAACTTGTCCATGTACCACATGTGCAGGTGTTTCTTTGCTACTGTACAACATGTTATTGCAATCCAATCTACTGAAACACTCAAGTTTCCAACAGCACATACAAGCATCACACAATTATCCTTAATCACCTCTTCCATTCTTTGTCCCAGATGGCCCTCATGAAACACAAAGGGCTGTTTGACCTGCTCAAAAACCATGGAAAATACCTGCTGGACACCAAGTTCCAGTCCTGCAATGGCTTTGCTGACCACGGGGACGCTGCACTGCAGACTACCAGGATTGCCATCGAAACCATGCTGGAAGAGCTGGCTCCCAACCTGTGGGAGGATGACCTGGACAGACTGGTTGACTTTGGCCACCTTATCAGCCCAGAGCTGGAAATGGTGAGTGACAGACTTTATATTGCAACATCCACTTTATATATGAAATAAAAAGATTCAATAGGCTGCATGAAAACCTTGTGAAAAGGAGCTGAGAAACTCCAGATTTGCACATGCTACCCAACACACCAGCCTGGTCCTGCTGAACAAAGGGACCCCTTCCCCTGCCTCACTTCCCCCACAACTCCACCAATTTCCAATTCAGACCTCACTCCAGTTGTTGCTTCTTACTGGGCACTTACTGAAGCTCAAAGACAATCAGATTTCAGTGAAGCCATTAGAAATCACCAACATGAACTGTAATAGCACAAAGGCACGGAGACCACAGCCCGTATTACTGGGGACAAATTGCAACTGAGGAATGAGAGGCAGACACCTACACCTTATCCAATATTCAGAGTTCGTCCCTCCATCTCATGGTGCTCTATCAGTGATGTAGATGGGAGGAGAATTAGATCCTAGATCCTTATGGGAGATTTTAGCTGCAATTAATCATGTGTAAAGCGGATCATCCTAGCAACCTGTAAATCACGAGATGCCAACATCCAGCAACCGCAGTGAGTCAAATGTCGATTTTCAGGGACACTTTTAGAAATAAACCCTACTTATTTCCTATTTGCCACCCCAAGCCTTTTCTGCCACCCACCTTTGCTGTGTTCCAGAGGGTTTTGCCGTCGCTGATGCACGGGGAAGCTGTGAACGTCGACATGGCATTCATGACGTACGTGGCCCACACGCGCGGGCTGCTCGATGCCGAGGAGAAGGAGCAGATCCTCCAGTGCATGCGGGGCCTGGAGCTGCCGGTCTGGCACAGCGGCTGCAGCTGGGCCCTCATCCAGAGAGCCCTGCGGGAACGCCTCAAGCACAGCGGGGGACAGCCCCGGATGCCCCTGCCCACCGGCCTCGGCGTGGCAGGTACTGCCCGAGGGACCCCAGGGAGCCCCCGAGAGGGCACTTGGCGGGCAGTGACATCCTGGAAGACGTGCTCTGTGGTTTGCAGTTGTGCATTCCTTGTGCTCTTTGCCACATCTCGATAAACCCATCAAGAGACAGGATCCCTCTTGTGTACAAGCCCCAGAATTCCATTAAGGACTGAGGTCTAATTAATTGCATTATGATTAACCAATTCACCTTGCAAAGGTAAATGCAGTGCTCTGGCAGACAAACCAGCAAGGGCAAAAGAGAGAAACAATTCCTTTGCTATACTTGAAAAGATTTGTGAAATAGTCCTTGGCAAAAGAAATTTAATATATTAGCGTGCCTAGAACTAATACTTGCAAACTAAATAATTTCTGTTCAGTATTTGGGATGAAATACTGATATATTTTAAAAATAAAAGCCAACCAACCCCTAACACAGAAGGAGTGCATGGAACCAGGTTGTGGTCCCTGGCATCCGTTTCCTTTCTACACCATTCCATGAAGCTCAGTCTCTACACACAAGGCAACAGGCTCTCACAAACTGGAGTGACTCTGACACAGTCAGTCAGTGTGTGCAGGCAAAAAGAGCTCCTCTGGATGTCCTATTAACTACAACTCTTATTTTCCAGAGATATTCAATGATACCACTGAGGAGACCCTGGAGAGAGCATACGAGCTGTGGGTCAGGGACTGCAAGACGGTGCTGGAGGAAGAGCTGCAAGCCCAAGGTGATGGTCCTGCCCCAAGCCTGAGCTGTTTGCCACTGTAAGTCAGTGGGCAGAACTGAATTTTGAGCAAGATAAATCCAGAAGCACCCATGAAACTGCATACACCCCAGAGCTGTGTGGAACAAGCAGAATATTGGTATCTGACATGATTTACCTTTTTCAATTGCTTTGTTTGAAAGGGAATCTATTATTGCTCGGGAAGTGGTTGCTCACAAGTGAAACCACCGAGTGCCTGTAGTGTAGTTCATAGTAAACTATCTTTTTCAGGGTAAGTGAGCAGGTTTATTAATTTATTTAGTTAATCCAAGCTGGAAACTCCCATGGCCCTTCCCACTGTTAATCCACCACTGCATGTTCTTGGACCCCTGAAGTGAGCTGGTGTAGCTGAGTCATAGACCACAGTATGGCACGATGCAAAATTTCTATGCTGTATAAAATATTTGAAGTGGGTTATCTCCTTCACTGGTTATTCTTTTCTTCTTGTTTTTTCTCATTCAAAAGAGCAAAAAAAAGAAGCTCATCTGCCAGCCTTTGCACCCAGTGTTAAGGAAATGACACACTCTGATTAGAGGCATCGTCACAAGTCACAGATCAGTAAACAGCACTGCTGTGAAGCACGTGGGGGCTGTCTCTTGGCAGCATGGCAGCCCTTTGTCTTGGGACTCTCAGATACGGAGGACATGCTGGCCATTCTCCTCTTGCTGCCCAAATGTGTGTGGCGGTTTCACTGTGTAACCCCTGCAAGCCACCAGTGTGACAAACAGAGCACAGTTTGCAGCACTGCTGCCTAAGAACAAAGCTGGGCTCCTGGCAATATTGCAGAAGCCCCTCGTGTCCCCACATTTGCCACAGGGCTACTCGTACCTGTCAATCCCTGGCTCCTTTCCCATCTCATCCCTTTCTGGTTAGATAAGGCCAGCTGGGGAAAACCAAGAGAAATTAGAAGGCTCCAAGCCAGTGCATCATCTTCAAGCAGCCTCAGTGTCACGTCTCAGGATCCTGGCAGACTCAGAGCAGATTATAAAAGAGATGCTGATGGTGAAAGATGTAAAAGCAATGCCATCCTTCTCTCTGGAGGTCCAATCAAAGGAATTGCAATCAACAAACAGCCTTTGAATTATTTACAACGTTATTTGTTTTTTCCCCGGTGTTTATTTTTCCCACGCCAGTTTGTGCTGATGTGCTGGCTTCTGTTTTGCTAAAGTAATAAAAGCTACTAAAATGGAAAAAACTTTTGAAATAATGATTGCATTGCTGTCCGCAGTGTGTGCCTGAGTACATTTGCACGTGCTTGAGAGACAGAAAGAGACTGGAGAAGTGAGGCATAGACCTGACATAATAAATCCCTTTTCTTCTTGAGCCTGGAGAAGATGTGCTTAAAACTACACAGAAAGCCTTCCTCAGCCTTTCCAGAGCAGTGCATCTCTCCAGTTTCAGGCCAGGGTTTCACAGGATGATACCATCTAACCAAGGAGCTTTGGAGCACATCCTCAGAGCCACAACTTCTTAGAAATAAACCCATAATTCCCAGAGTTAAATAAGCCTGGGGCTGAGGATATCAGTAAACTTGTCTCCTTTTTCCAGACCATCAAACACAGGCCCATGCAGTGGGTTTCTGACAGCAGCCACTGTGTGGGGAGAGCATCACTGCTTCTCTCCGGGATCCACCAGCACCACCAGCTTTGCTAGAACTGACAGGGACAGTGAAACAGGAGGGCAGGGGAGGGCCCATGAGTGTCTGAAGGGAGGGTCAGAGGATGGACCAGGCTCTGCTCAGTGGTGCCCAGCAATAGGACAAGAGGACAGAGGCAGAAACTGATGCACAGAAAGTTCCACCTGAACTTGAGGACGAACTTTGTTGTGCTGTGACC
The DNA here is from genome assembly GCA_013397975.1 of Machaerirhynchus nigripectus. Lineage (NCBI taxonomy): Eukaryota > Metazoa > Chordata > Aves > Passeriformes > Dicruridae > Machaerirhynchus > Machaerirhynchus nigripectus. The sequence goes on along the minus strand of VZRQ01009390.1, from coordinate 1,380,164 downwards.
GAGCACTGGAACAGACTGTCCAGAGAGGCTGTGGAATCTCCTCACTGGGGATATTCCAGACCTGTCTGGACACTCCTGTGCCCTGTGCTCTGGGATGACCCTGCTCGAGCAGGGAGGTTGGACCAGATGACCCACTGTGGTCTCTTCCAACCGGAAACGTTCTGCAACCCCGGCTTTTTAGGAGCATGAGAGAGCCCCAAGGACAGCAGTCTGAGGGGCAAAGGTGCTGAGAGTCGTTTCATGTTGTGCTTACAGTGATCACCTGGGCACACTCACAAATTGTCCACCTCCTCTCCAGCAGCTGTGTGGGCCATTTTTCACACCAGAGAACCTAGAAATGAACGAAGCACAGGATTTTCATCTGTCCAACAGTCAGTGTCCTGCAGCACAGGATCTTACTCCCATCTACCTCTGCAGAGGAGGTACAATACAAGTATCAGCTTGAGTTGCTTGTTTTAAATGTCCAGCGAGAGACTCTCGGGAGCCCAAAGGCATTTAGCACTCCATTTCCAGGGAAAGCCAAGGTGCAGCTCAGCAGAGTCCGGGTGAACTGAACTAAAAAGAGTCACAAAACCACACATGCACATTAAAAGCCCAGCATCCAGGACCCATGTGTTACTGGTGACAGTGACCTGGCTGTGGGTCACCTGCCAGCCATTCCCCAATGTTGGCTTTCCCTCTGTCTTCAGAAATCAGTGGTTGTGTCTGTGACAAGATACCCAAGAAGATGAAGCACAATTAGGACTGAAAAGTGAACACATGATTATTATTATTTTTTACCCTCCCTTCTGTGGTGGGTGACAGAACACAATCAGCCCCTGACGTGCTTGGTTGCTTGGTAGCAGACAGGCACATTTTTAATTATATACTAAAATATGCTAAAGAACATAAAACAGCTGCGTGACTAATATGTGTGTATCAAGAAAGGCACATGACAGCAGCAAAATTGCTCCAGTGTCTGACAAAAAGTGCCTCTGCCAGGCTTGTCATCAAAAGATCAAGGGAAAAGGGTGGAAAGCATTATTAATAAAACAGTGACTTTTTAAAATACCCCTCATTGTTTGAGGTGCATTTTTTTTAATGTCTAGCATGAATTTAATTCTTTTCCATTTATTCAGCTTTGATTTAGTTCCTGCTTTTTCAAACAGAACTATTATAGTAGACCTAAAATCTCTGCTTATTCTCTTATGACGCATTACTCCAAAGAGAAAAGCGGAAAGTCCCAGCTGGGTCCTTGCAGTGCAAGTTCTTCATGGATTTGTTTGAACAAAATTACTTTAGTGGTCAGAGAATAAGAAATTAGTTTATTATTTACAAGTGCTGAAGTAATTTCTTTTGCAACAACCTGCTCTATAAACTGCTTTTCAGGAGGGAAAAAAGAAGAGAAATATTAATAAAGTCCCTTCCAACCCAAACCAGTCTATGATTCTGTGGTTCTGGAACTGATAAAGGAGTATCTAAGCAGTAATTAGTCATGCCCTCTGAACAGTAGCATTCAGTGTACTCAGTGTAAAATGAGAATCAGGCCAGAGGTCTTGAAGACATTAAAAGACTTTTCCTAAATGTATTTGAAGTGGCTAAAGAAACAGCGCTGAACACAACAGCAACTGCCCCGTTCCTCCTACAGCACAGCACCTGCTCCCCAGCGCTGTGCCTGCCCGTCTGGAGCCGATACCTCTGGTGTGAATTACACGCTGCATTCAGAGAAAATCCGCAAACGACTTAATTAAATCACAGCTCGCNGATACCTCTGGTGTGAATTACACGCTGCATTCAGAGAAAACAATCCGCAAACGACTTCATTAAATCACAGCTCGACTTGGAGCAGGGTGGGTTTGCTGGGCCGTGCCGGGCTGGAGCGCAGGCGGCACCACGGGGACGCGGTGCTGCGCCCGTGCCGGGAAGCACGCAGCCCCACAAGAGTGTGCTGTTCCCCCCTCTTTCAGCTCAAGTCTAACTCCTGCTGCTGTCGCAGGCACACAGGAGGAAAGGCAGCGGGACCAGGGAGCTCTGGAGAGGCGCTGCTGAACAGCAGGAGAGCAGGCAAAGCGTTTGAGCAAGACCAGAGCCCCCAGAGCCGCGAGCCCCATCCACCAAACCCTGCCTTGAGGCAGCACCCACAATATGTACATCACCCCCATGGTGACATTTATATATACATTACAGAACACTCAATACTTAGATGCTTTGCATATAAATATTGCATATAAATATTTTTATGCCCTGGCCCTTCTTGCTGACCACAGCAGCCTTCTCCTTGCCTTGCACAGCACTAACACAAAGGGGTCTGTCACAGGAACCATCACTTCCCTCTATGATTCCAGAGCACAGCTCCTGTTAAAGAGAGTCACTCCTAAAACCCGAGCTGGAAAAGGAGCAGTTTCAAGGAAGGGCGAACCTCGGGTCACAGGCAAAGACAACGGTGTTGCTCAGAGCACACACATTTGACCTGCGAGCCAGCATCCTGTCAAGCCTCATTGATTTTAATAAGTCAGGAACACCTTTTCAAGCCATTCCCCATCCAATTTTAAACAAGTGTATTTCAAAGGAGATGGAACAAGAGTGTAGGACAACTTTCAGTGCTGGGACCACCCCCAGATGTGAGAGCAAAAAGAGCAGCACTGCTGAACCCAGACAGGCAGAGCAATCACCACCTCCCTCTGCACTGGGAGCTGCCGCGCTCCCAGGTGTCCTGGGAAGGAAAGCACAGCGAGGTGACACGGTGGCAGTGTCCTGCTGTGCCACCACGCCACACAGCCGAGCCCTACAGCGTCCCCCAGCCTGGCCACGGGGCTTCCCAGCCAAACAGACCACACCAAGCACGGCTGGACTTACTTTTAATATCCACTTTCTTACCCTGCACTGAATTTTTTCAGGCTTGTCCAACACAACTGAAAAGGCTTCTAAGCACAGCTGCCACCAACTCTTTACTGTCACAGAGCTACTGCCTACAGCCAATACCCCCATGATGGGTGTACTGCTCCTCCTGGGTTCTCCAACACAGACAAAACCTTGAGGTGCTGCCACCCACAGCAAGAAATTCACTCCAAGCTGACCAGAACAACATCAACTGACCACCAAAAGCAAAGTCAAAATACATCTAAGAACTCAAAACAGAAATTATATCCTAGGCTGCTGATAGATTTTCTAATGCAGTACTTCTACATTCTAATACTGTGCTTAATTTCTGAAGAAATTACATTACAAAACCTGCTGGAAACACTCATGATCTTTTACTCAAGTATCTTCTACAAAGAGGGAGTGGGGCTGTTCAGCTGTCGTCCTAGTACAGTCAGGCATCTTTTGTTGGGTTGGTTTTTAAATTGAGCTAGTAATTTTTAATTCAACTGAATTAGGTATTTTCTACTCCTAATAGGTATCAGACTTTCAAGACACTGGTCAAATTCGATACTTCTGTTTGTACTCAGGACTCAAGCCCCCTGCAATAACACTCAATAATCCCCAATGCTGCTGCAACAAGGTCCACAGAGAGCAGGAACTCAATGCTGTGAGCACAGGAAGCAAAAGGCTGTTGAAGAACAAGACCAGAAGGGATGAGAGCAACAGAGACAGGCAGAAATAATGGAGATGGGAAGACACAACAAGACTGCAGCTGGTTCCTCACCAGCAGAAGCCAGGAGCAGCTATTTGCATGTTAGGTGAGAGGAGGTTTGGGAGGAGTGAGCAGAGAGAGGACAGGGATCCTGCCATGCGCAGGTCGGCTGGAGAAGGGGGTGAGGAGCTCCTGTGTAGGACTGCTGGGGACAGGTGAGCTTGCAGGAGTGACAGCATGGCAAAAGGGGGGCAGGTACCCTGAGGCTGCAAGGGGCAGGGAGGGAGGGAGGCAAATGACAAGAGCCCATGGGAGGGGAGAAAGGCAATGACATTTTTCCACATCCACCTGTTTTATTCCTTACTCTGGACCATAAGTTCTGTGTCTTTCCACCTTGAGGTGTATCCACAAAGCCCAGGTGGGGTCTGGCTTCATTCCCCTGTGTGACTGCCACACAAACACAACTGGACAAGCTCTGGTGGAACCAAGGATGCCAACCAACACCAGGTCAGGGACATGGACACATCCATGCCAAGTCACAGACACAGTAGCACTGCAGGGACTTCAAGTGCACAGGAAAACAAGATCCACTCACATGGAAAACGAGTGACTTACACAAATGTATGTGAAAAACCAAATGCTTTAATCCATCTATCAAGAACAACAGTTCAAATTATTTCATTGGATACATTAATATTGATCCATAATTTACAGTGCTATGGACCATACACAAATTATTGCTGCAGTCAACAGCAGATGAATATCAACATTACAGTACCAAGCATCATAGCAAGAGGCAGTAATTAATGTCACTTTTTCAAGAAATATAGGTATTTATACTATTATCAACATCAGCTTCCCCCCCAGTGCATTTTATGTCAAACAACATAAATGTAAGTGCATTATTTTGTGCTTTGTGCTTTCCTTATGTACCTTCTTTTTGCTTTTACAGGTTGTAGGAGTTAAATATTGCTTTATAGGCCAAAAGCAGTAAGGAAGAACTTCATGGTACTCTGCATGTCCCCGCCTGTTGCATGGCTTTGGCAAAGTGAGAATTGGTCGGTTCCCCACCCACTTGCTCAGGGAAGCCACCGCTGCCCAGAGTCACACAAGTCCCCGTCACCGGGCAACACCTTCTGTCCATCTCACTCCACCGAGTCCATGCCAAACCCTGCCTGTGACTGCTGTGACTGCTGTCCCTGTCCTCTGCCACCGACCCCTGCAAAACATCACAGCCACCCGATGTGGCTCCCGATGCTCAAACGGGCAAAGGCACCTCCCATTAGCACCCGCTGGGGGTCTGTGTCTCCGGGAGGTGTCCCCACTGCAGTGTCACCGTTTCAAGGGTGGGCACACTCAGAGGAGGGCTGTAATCTAAGGAAACACAGGGGGAAGAGTGAGCAGGGCATGGCCAGGTTCTGTTACCCCAGAAAACACAAGGTATAGGAGCACACAGCACAGCTGCTGTGGCCACAGAGACTTCTGCCAGGGAATCCAGCTCTTGATGTAATGGTTGGCCTTGAATCCTAACTCACCTCCACACAGCATGTAGCCAAAAATCAGAAGTCATGGCTGTCAGCGAGTACCAGTGGTTTCACATAAGCTTGAAAAATATTCATATACCACAGTCTAGACTTGAATTTCTGAATGCCCAGGGCAGGCAGCAAACCAGAAGCCTCATTCAATACATTCAGTGGTTCTCAGTTACTACACTCCAGCATGCACACCCTGATCTGTTGTACCAATGCTGCAGAGCTGTCCCATTTTCTGGGAAAGGGCAACACAGCCCTGTGTCACAGCTCAAGCATTTTCTACAGCCCTGATTTTCCTACCTGTCACCCCAGCCAAACAGCAGCACCAGAAGCCTGTACCCCCATACTCGACTCGGAGCTATGGCACAGCTGCCTTGCAGGGACTGGGAGCATTTCCTGCCACAGGACCACGGTGACCACAGCACATCCTGCAGCCTCCTGGGTCCTGCCTGGGCCAGAGCTTCTCTATCCTAGGAAAGTCACATTCCCAAAAGCTGTCTGCGGTGGCGGGGAGAGGCATCATCACAACCCAACTCCAGCTCCTCCTTCAAAAACTAGAAATGAAAGAAAAAAGCCACAACCCAGTGGCTGCACCAACACTAACACACCGCTGGTGGCTCACGCGGGAAGCGAGGGCCGGACACAGCCATGGGAACAGTGACAGGAACACAGACCCCGAGTTCCACAGCTGCCACTGCGGCCCCACCGAGCCTGAGCCCCGTGCTGGGAGCAGCGGTGCCAGGCAGGGCACACCAGGAGCCCTTGTCCCCGTGCCACAGCAGCCGTGCCAGGCAGGGCACACCAGGAGCCCTTGCCCCCGTGCCACAGCAGCCGTGCCAGGCAGGGCACACCAGGAGCCCTTGTCCCTGTGCCACAGCAGCTGTGCCAGGCAGGGCACACCAGGAGCCCTTGTCCCCCATGCCACAGCAGAGGTGCCAGGCAGGGNCACTACCCCCGGCCACCCCACCCCACCCGGTTCACATTTGGTTTCTGAGCACTACCTGCTGAGCCCAAGGTTTCCTTGGAAAGCCGGCCAAGCTGGCACNCAGGCAGGGCACACCAGGAGCCCTCCACTGGGGAAATGTCCAGGAGAGGGCTCAGCGAGCTGCGCTGTGGGAACTCCCATCACTACCCCCGGCCACCCCACCCCACCCGGTTCACATTTGGTTTCTGAGCACTACCTGCTGAGCCCAAGGTTTCCTTGGAAAGCCGGCCAAGCTGGCACTCAAGTTGCTCACTGTTGCACTCATCCTATGTAATTTCCAGTGTAGCACAAAGGAGAACGGGAAGCTCTGGTTTTCTATACGTAGGCACCATGCTACACCTCAACGCCCTATACACCACCACCCTAAAGCTCTGTCTACGCCACACTTCAGTCAGTGCTAGTCGAGGAAGACTATAACTAGAGTTTAAGGCACTTCATTCTGAACGAGCTACACCTGCCAGTCAGCTGTAGGCTGCTGTGGAGAATTCCCTTCCCTCCGTCTAGCTCGGAACACCACCTGTCACCTCCATGAACACCTAGGCTGGATATAATACAAGGAAAACTACCGTTATTGCATAGGACTACACTTGAGTAGATAATGCACCGAACTACTTTTACAACATGGTTGCATGTTAAAAATTAATAACATTGTTATCAAGTAACAGTTATTTGCAGATACAGTAATTTACTCTTTTTTTTTTTGTAGTTTTTTTTCTCTTATGTCAGCCCCAGTGCTGAAATAGAACACAAATTGCTCTAACGGGTATATTAACTACATAGTTATGTTTCCAAGCATATTACTACTTTTTTTCAGTATCACTAAAAATAAATATGTAAGTTCAGTTTCTCTACAGAGTTGTTTTATTACCTAATCTAAATTTTTACTCTACCTTAAATGCGTTTAAAAACATTTTCAAAGTGAGACTGTAATATACAAAATATTCTCAAAATCTCTCTTAAAACACAGAACCCTGCATAAAAGCTTCCTTTCAAGTGTTTACAAAGAACGCAGAAAACTTCCAATGAGTTTTAAAAATGTCAAAAAATCGCTGCAATATTAAGAAGCAAAAATCTTACAAATGAAATACAAATAAATTTAAAATAAAAAGTTGAGGATAACTAAGGAATCCATGCAAATCAAAAGAAACTGTACAATGCAATTTAAAAAAAATAAAGCCAGTTAGATATGTACAACATAATGTGCCCAGCTGATAATATGCATCTTTTTTTTTCTTTTTGTCAAAAGAGTGTATCCCAACTTACAGTGCTCCTGCTTGGTTTGCCATTGGCAAAGCCATCCATGTGTATCACGAAACAAAATAAAAATTTAAGAGGAAAAACTTGAACCATGATCAAAAGGAAAACCCAAATCAGCTCAGAGTAAAATTAAACAACACTCTGAGACACTCACATCTCCCTGCAGTTTCAGCAACAGCATTTTATATCACAATCAACACAATCAGGATGTCTTAACACTTGGGTTTAGTTTGTTTTCTGAGTGAAGTCAAGTGGGAATTTTCCCTAAACACTTGTCATGTAAGACCAACATTTGAGGGACACTGTATCTTTAAGGCAGCACTATTCAATTAATACAATTACAAATTGGACTTTTTTGTTGTTGTTGTTGTTTCTTTACATTCTTTAACTTTACATTTTGTTTCCAAGTAAATAGGTTGCATTTACAATCCTACAATTGCCCCCTCCCCCCCAGTAGAAACAGACTCTTCATCTGTAATTCTATTGCTTTGAGTAGATTTGACCAGTTCAAAGTTCTTGGCGAATCCAGTTCACAGATTCTGTACATATGCTGTACAATATTTTGGAGGCATTGGTAGTTTTAAAATAGAATATACAAGTTTCTTCACAAAAATTCTAAAAAAAATCCTATATATATAATATATACACACACGCACACACACTGATGAAGCACAAGGGGGAAAAAAAAAATCAAAAAATTCTACAAAAGGTAAATTATTTCATCTACTGATCAAGAACGAAAGCAGTTTATGAAAGGTGTGCCAACAGATGCTAACAAGCATGGTCAGTGTCCTCCATGCTCACGCTGCTCCGCCTGCTACTCGTCTTCGACGCCCCAGGAGACACGGAGGAGAGTAGTGGGTCAGTCACTCCCACGGGGGAGAGGGTATCGTCCATCAGGATATCTTCCAGTTTGGATCCCATTTTGGCAGGAACACTGTAAGTGCCAGCTGGTTCAGTCACGTTTCCCAGGTTGTCACTGAAGGTGATGGTGCCGTCAGTGAGGTCCAGGGTGGTGGTGCAGGACAGGTCTGTGTGGTGTGGCATCATGTCTTGGGTGCAGTTGTCCAGCACAGGCTCCTGTTTGATGACCCTGTTGACCATGTCAGGGGAGCAAAGGCCTGTAGATGGGACAAGGGACAGTCCGTGTGCCCGGGCTTGCATCTCAAGTTCCTGTGAGGGAGAATAAGGGGAAAATTAAGAGAAAATCTGGAAGTAAAATCTGTCATCTCATCCTCATCTTGCAGCTTCCAGTTTCCTTCTCCTGTACACATTTCCTCCCTTTGCCACAGTGACAAGTGCTTGTACCTTGCAAGCTCCAGGCCTGCAGATTTTCACCAGAGGTGGGTGAACACCACCCCACACAGGCCCTTCACACTCCTCCTCAGCACCTACACCAGAGCCAAAACCCAGCACTCTGCAGCACAGACATGTTCCCCTCAAGCTTCTTCTCAAACCAGTGCCAGGACAGGCAGGTTTGGCATCAGGTAGGGTGAGGAAAACATTTAAAAATAGGGAAAAAAATGAAATAGCAGAAGCATGTGTTTAGTACTTGTAGAAAAGTCGTATGTGAGGGCACAGCACGTCTATGTGATCCTTGTCAATCCCCACTGACACTGGAGGGGACATTTCTCACTCTACAAGTCTGGCAGAGCTGCAAGAGGTCAATCAAAACTGAGCAACAACACTATTCCTGTGCAGAGAAATCACAAGGAAGTCACAGGAAGGCTTCAGACTTCACACAGAGCCAGGATTCTTCAAATCTCCATGGAAAGTTTAAATCCCACCTTCACATTTAATCACAGATGTACTTGACTGAAGACGCATAATAGAAGAATTCATTTAAATGCCCTCTCACAAATATACCAGTGAAAGAGATGTTTTGCTTCTACTTCTCCATTATATTAGGCAATCACAATCTCTGTTGTGATTGTGCCATTTCTGGATATTCCTGTCACTGAGGTTGATTAATACCCTTTTCCATAATTTCCAGGCTAAAACAAGCTTCTAATGGCACACTGCAAGATGAAAGGAGAAGGTGGAATGAGCAAGCACTTCTCCCATCAGCTAACGTGCCAGAATCATGAATTCCTTATTCCACGCTTAATCAGAATCAACACAAAAGGGGAAAACACACACTTGAGATTATTTCCTGCCAGATGTATTATCTGTTATTCAGGGGTCTGGGGTTTATGGTACTTTGCTTGAAGGAGCCAGAGCAGATGGGTAAGACAAAGCAAGATGAAAGATGTTTAAAAAGTGATCTCACTTCTCTTTGAAACACCACTGCTTGGTGCTGCTCTGCAAAAGGGTTGTGTGTTTTTATCGTCTCACTCTAGCAGCAGATTGCTCAACCAAGTACAAAACTGTGCTGAGGCTCAACCCGGCCTGTTCTATTTTAAAGCTGTTTACTTCCACACTTGACTCTCAGGTATTTGCAGCTTCATTATCTCCCTGGTGGATTAGCTGGGCTGTTCAGGGGTCTCCTGGCAGGGGTGCAGCAACACGAGGATATCTGGGATATCACTGTCTCCATGTTAGGTGTTCTATCACCCAATTCTGCTACACTTCTTTGATTGCCCTTCTGTGGAGAGGGGTGGCTATCCAGAAAAAAAAGCCTGTGCAGGCTTCAAGCTTAAGGTTTCCTATCCAGCTTGAGCTGAAGACGAAGGAAAGAGTTAGAGAAATGGAGTTTTCACCCTTAAATTTCTGTGCAGCTCAGAACATTGGGAACCTGGGTGAATGGAACGAGGCAACAACCCACAGAGAAAACATATTCATGCCACCTACTGCTTTTCAGTGCTGAAGAGAACTGTTGTACAGCCCTACAGGCTTCAAGGAGCAGGGAAGACTCCCAAACAGCTGAACCTAATTTCCTGACTGTCAACAAATACGCAATACATGAAGTCCCAGTTCCTTAGGCCTGGCAAACAGAAGAATGTATTACCATATAAAATCTTTTCGATGGTATGGTTTGGAACTAGCGTTGGCCGTGGTAGAAGAAAAACAGACCACTCATAAGTGCTATTACTGGCATGTTAGGATTCTATTTTACCTTTTTTTTTTTTTTTTTTTAACTAAAGTATCTTTGTCTCTTTCTGGAAAAATCTCTGCAGGCATCTCAGCACTGGCCACCTTTAATTTAAATGCTGCTTCCTTCTAACCCACACCCCACAAGTCACCACTATTTGCAACCACACGCTGCAACACCAAGGGCATTTGCAGCTCGTTTCTCAGCAAACCTGTATTCTGAGCAGCAGGTGCCTGTTGGCATGTTCCAGCTTCTTCTGCCTGTTCTCCAGCTCCTTGGTGCGCTGCTGTTCCCTCTGCAGCTTGCGGATGTAATCCACCGACGCCTTCAGGATCGTTCCCTTGTTCCAGCGCATATCCCTTTGGATCACCACAAGAGGACAAGGTAAGGCTCTGTTTCGTAGCTGTTCCCTTCATACCAGCTACTACTTATTCCAAGCTTGTGGATACAGAAGGCATTTGCAGTGCACTAGAGGGGGCTGGAGCACAGCCCTTGAGAAGCACATTTGCTTCAGAGAGAGAGGCCGCTGCTGCATCGTCATCTTACTTTCTCTAGATTAGCAAAGAACATCTTACTGCAGACTGTCAGAGCAAAGACCAACCTGTCCTGTAGGTCGATACTGAGACATATTGTCTTGCTTGCCTCGGAGGAGGCTGCAGAGCCTCTCTGCAAAGGAGCTGTGAAGTTGCTCCACGAGCAACTGCCTCAAAACACTGGAAAACCTCCCCAAAAGCATCAAGGGGCATTGATGCAGATTTAAGCAGACTTTTAAACTCCAGAGCCAGGAGGGTTCCTTGCTACTGAACCAGCATTGGGAAAGTGTAAATACAAGCTAAAAGCAGCGAAATCACTGTAGAATTATCGTAAAGAACATCTGGGAAACTACAACAAACACTGGAAAATTATCAGTGAACAGGCACACAGTTACGCTCTTTATTTTCCTTCTTTTTTTTTCCCCTTGGAGGGAAGGGGAATGTGAAGGCCTCCCAGAGAAACTGCCCTCCATTTTCACTGAAAGAGGGACCAGTTCTGTCTTGTCAAGCTGTAACATCTAATTAATTAAAAGAATCATTTAGCAAGACATGCAACCATCTAAGCAGCCAGACCATTATAAGGTTTCCCATCCTCACAACTCTGCCTCTGGTAAGGCACTCAGTCACTCCCAGCACCAAACCCAGCTTGAGACAAGATCATCGAATTCATACAAACACAAGCAGGTTCCAAAAGGGGAAAAATGAACCCCTCAAAAAAATCTTCAAAAAATATAACGGAACCTTCCAGCATTTCTACAGTCACAGGGCGTTCAGAGCAAGAAGAAAACACAGGAATTTTGGGGGTTTTTTGGTAAGCTCTTGTTCTCCCCTAGGATTTTTTTACCTCCTCCCTCCCACGGTCTCCCTGGGCATGTCGTACTTACGGATCATTTGACTTGGGTATCAAAGTGCCCAGTTCTTTTATACGATCATTAATATTAAATCTTCTTCTTCGTTCAACTTTAGGAAAAACAGCACAAATGTTACAAGTAATATTCACACTTAATTACAACTCATCAAGTGTTTCATCAAAGATTTCTTTAAGCACCACTGAAATGTTTGCCTGAAGCTTAAAATCCAGTGATAATTTATTTTGCTCTCCTACACATGGATACACTGAGACAGAAGTTATGTCTATACTGTAAATTTTGGGACTGCTGAAGTCACTGAGTTTAACTGAGACTAGAAATCAGGATGACTGAGAAGCAAACATTTTCCTAGGGAAAAGCATCACAGACAAATTCAGAGACAATTATTTAGATGCTCAAGGAAATCCCAAGAAAGAAAAAGGGACAAAAGGCACAGTCTCTTTTTTAAAATACTCTTCCATGTGCAACACTTTGAGGATCCAAAAGTCAAATTTAAATACCAATTTTCCTGCATTACCCTTTCATGCTATGGAAAAGACTTCTGAGTGGCTCAAGGCATGAAAGAGTTCCTATTTTCTACTACTATAAAGTATAAAAAGATAAGTTATGAATCCTTTAAGTCATAAGATGCTCACTATTTTAAAATGCTTTTTCTTTCCAACTTGGAAATGTGAGTTCCTTTCAAAAATGAAATTTATAAAACTACCACACTCAGAACCCACACTGTTGTTTAAAGTCACAAATTGACCACATATCCAATACAAAAAAAAAATTATATTTAAAAAAGCAAAATTGTGCAAGGTCGATTTGTTAAAAGCAATTGGGCCACACGTTGCACACAGCAATTCCATTGATAACAACCACTTTGTTTATTTAAAAACATTAAAAGAAAGCTAAAATTCATTAGTAGATTTAGGCATACCTTTTATAAGAATTTGAGGTATTTGATCTGTGGGCATAACACACTGATCTAGTGCTTCATACTACGTGCAGTACCTCATTCAGATTTAAAATATCAGTATTTGAACACTTAATGCCCAAAATCATTCTAAGAACTGGTGCAAAATGTGAGGAACCAAAACTTACTCAGGTTGTGATTGTCTTTCTTTTGCCGCTCCTTAGCCAACGCTCTCGCTTCCGACTCTGTGGGAAAAATACATGCTGTGCATGTGAATGAAGTAATTAGAATTAAAATAATTCAATCACAACGTTTCAGCCTGTGAAATATCTGCACAGGAAGCCTGATGGGTATTTGTCACACCAATTATTACCCCCATTCCAAGGAGCAGGAAGGGCCTGTGGGTGCCAAAACACAACACTGGGACTGAGCTTCACCTCTGCACCTGTGGAGCATCTCTTCCCACACTTCCCAGGGTGGGAATATTTCCCACGGAGGCCTTGACTCAGCAAGGTATTTGAGGACAACAAACTGCTGAAATCCAACATACTTCTCCTACGTCTGCACACGTATCCCACGGGAGCTGAACCTGAGGAACAGCATGTTTATGGCATTGCTGCCTGCTCAGGATGTGACACAGGCAGGAGTCAGAGGCTCTGCTCACCCAAATTAAGGCTACATCCTTCTGTGGCACGTGCACACACATCACCACAACACCCAAGGGATAACTTAAGTGACCTGTTAAAAATAGTGTATTTTCAGCCTGCACTAACTGTTCCTATTACATTAAAAAAAAAAAGGTGAAAAATTCAACACCTTTCTTAGCAATAAAGTTGGAAAACAATGGCTCTTGCTTCGGGAAAAGCAAAAAGGAAAGCACTGGCAGCCATGCTGCACAGAACTTGTCTCCTCAGCTCAGAACTGCCCTCCACCTGGCTCCACACACTTACTATCTATTTTTGATTATTCTATTATTGTTGCTATTATATTCTAGAATAATCATATAATGATTAACTTCAGATTGCAATAGTTCGTACAACAGCACAACTGAATTTCTTCTTTTCAGTTCTCATTTGATCCTAAGCTTCTCAAGCAATTTTAAGTATTTTTCACTTTTTTAAAAGGTGAGGTCATTAATCCTTGCCCTGTTGCATTCAAATTCCCAAACCAGCAAGCACTTTGCAGTTCCACAGTAAGCCAGTGAGGAGTAATGAGTGTATCATGTTTTATCACGTCCCATTGTGGAAACAATCCCTCGCTGTCTCCAGTAAGTTTCTTTCCTGTATGACTTTATTTTGATCAGAAAAAGACTCACCTAAATTAATTCTGTGTACAGGTGAGTGTAGCATATAAACATTAAACTTATTTCAGTTCTGTTTTGATGTATTTGGTGTATTGAGGACTTCCATAAGACCACTTCACTCACAACTTCCCTTCTCTTTCTGCCTTCTTGGCCTGAGGTCTAACACAGGCACCTGCAGCAAATCCACCAGTCTGCACATCCAAGCTGGGTTGAGTTTGCAGTCTACAGCCCCTGGAACTTTCTATACTTAGGGCAATGAAAAGTGCCTGTAATGCAAGACTTTGAGTAGCTCTCCTCCCTTCCCACCCTCCTCTCACACAGTTCCATCTCTGTACAAGCTTTGCTGTTTTCTAGCAGCCACAAATCACTGTGCACTCCGTGTGTCTTCTTTTGCTGCTGAGCTCAAATTCTGTGCGGTCCTATAAATGCAAATATCTGCCAGCTCAGAGAGGTGGCATTTCCTCCTGGCCTATTAAAACTGCTCTGCTTAAACTAATTCCTGCCCAGAACCTGCTCTGCAACTGAGTCAGCCTGTGAGTTCTCACAACAGAAACCCAGAAAAATGACAGACAAGAAAGAAACCAGGCCCCTACCCTACTGCATAGTCAGTGACTCTCTGCTGGGCTTAAGAACAGGCATTTCTGGGCATTAATATGATTTTGCCACCAGTTCTAGAGTGGATCTCCATCTGTTCAGCTGATTCATCTGTTCAGCCGTACCTTACACATGTAGCCTATGTGTGGTTATATCCTTCCAAGCAAGCAGATATAAAACATGCTTGAGAATATGAAACTTACTATTTGCTTCAAACTATCTCACTCCTGTACACATGTGCTTGAGAGAAAGAGGCTTTTAGTGTCCCAATCTCCTGCCCCTGCCTCCCACAGCTTGTTCTGAGCACTGCTGCAGGAACCGGCATAAAAAATTTAAGGAACACTTCATTTTCATCTTAATTTAGTGATGCATATTCATAGAATCATAGAATGGCTTGGGTAGGAAGAGACCTTAAAGATCATCAAATTCCAATCCCCCAAGTGCCTAATTTTACATTTTAAAGGATCTACATATCCAGATTTCACATTATAACAGGTTATTTGTTCATTACTGCCCTCCCCTACTGAAGTAAAGGCCCAGTGTGTATCATTCCTTGACATGAATCCCACAGAGACTCCAGATGTGAAGCTGTAAAAGTTTGGTGTTGACAGAGCAAACAGTGAGCCCAAACTAGAAAACAGCCCTGGAAGAGATGCATGGAAGCTTCCTGGAACACCGTATTTTCAACTTGCAGGTGGGACAATAACAATTAAGGACTTTTCTGAACTTGTGACAGTGAACACACATATGAACACAGGCTAGAAGTATTTATTCACCCATATATTCTTTCTCATAACAGAAATTATGTCCAGTATCACCTGAATTCAAAACAATGAGACTATTACTCCAAGGTGGTATTTTAGATGTATTTACCTGTGAGCTCCCTTTTTATATTAGGAAGATTAGCTGGACATGAGTTGCTGATGTTAAGTCCTGGAGGAGGCATGCTTTGGTTGCCATAAAGGTCAATCAAATTGCCAGACACAGGCAACTGGAAAAGATAAACAAGGAAAAGGATCATTTGGTTTGCCTTTATGAATGCCTTTGTACAGAAGAACAGAGTCAGGATCTGTTAAGAAATCTGTGCTCTTTTCCATGTGCAAACAGAGCCTGCAAGAAGGTCAGCAAAATTCACAGATATGCACAGGCATGAGGGATAAAACATTTACACTGGGAATATTCTGTTCTCTCTCCTCAAAAACATGCAGACTCCAAACATTAAGAGGTAATAGAAGAGGTAAAATCTGACGATACTGCTGCATTGTTACTCCTTATTTTTCACTAAAACTATTATATCTATATCCCCAAAACTTCTCTGATATCTGAAAGAGCCTACAGAACTCTCCCAGAACCCCCTCCCTTTTTCCAGGGATACGTGAGTGGAAGTACTTTGCAAGTTGTCACATGCTGGAGGAAGAACACTGTATTAATTAATCACATTTTTCATGTGATTTGAAAGCTACCTACACAGAAAACATTTCAGTTTACTTTGTTTTTAGCCTTACATAACAAGAATGCGCAGCAGTAGGAGGAAGATTATTTTTACAGTAAGTTTCCTCAATTACTTGTTCACTCTGCTGTGTTTATTTGGGTATTTAAGCAAGAAGATTTATACAGAAATAAGACAGCATTTCAACAAGACCTATCAAACCTATCCCTTTATATTGAAACATATTTAAAGAAGCTTGCAATTATCCTGAGTGGATTATTTTACCCATCTCTTATTTGTTTTTGAAAAGACAGGTATAAAACACTCTGGTATCTTATCTGAGTGCAACACTTCTTATCATCACTGCTGCAAAGAAAACCAATCCCTCCAAGACACTGATCCTGCAGAGATTAGAGTAAGTATTAACTTCACACCCATGTAAATAATGCTGGTGAATACAATGCAGTGAGTCACAGCCAGGACTATTAAACTCCTACTGATGGGCCTTGCCAGACTGGGACCTAAGAAAATTTCTCTGCCATATGGAAGCAGATGAAATAGGAATTGAATGTAAAGTACCACCAGCTAGAAGCCATCCTGATAGTTGTTGAGATCAGACAGTGGCCCACAACAAAACCAAAGTCCCCTGCCTCAATCTTTAAGAGACAGAGGAAAAAATGTAACTGAATTCTCACTAAGAGTCAGCCTTATTAAAAAAAACAAACCCAAAAAACCCCCCCAAAAGCCACCATCTAATAATGCTGCTCAGGTCACAGCTGTCCTGGTTGTCACCTGCCCACATTAGTGTCAGGGTGACCAGTCAATCTCACTGCTCTACAAGGCTGACCTTTGTCTCTTCGGGTCCCCCAAACACATCCCTGACACCGGCACAGCGAGAGCGTCACACACCCTTCTGACTTGGATGTGCTCATCCTATTCATGCTCCTAAGCATGGAGAAAGCACAAAGGCCTTGTTTGTAGCCCAAGGACTTGAAGTTCATAACCAGACATGTGAAATCTAATTAGGAATTTTAGGGTAATTTGGGGAAAAAAAAAAAAAAAAAAAAAAAAAAAAAAGGGAGATTTTTTTGTTAGGAAACTAGAAACTGGCATCTCAAAGCCTGGGTAAAGCAGCCAGGTTGCAATGAAACGTGGAGAACACCGAGCTGCTTTCCTTACTGCAAGATGGACCCTGATTGTTACAACAGTTTGTGATTGATTTTTTTCCCCCGAAGGTGTCAAACACTGTGCCAGATTTCCATGTCAATAAACAGGACCAGTGTGAGCAATGACCACAAAAGGGGACAGCGAAGGCAGGCAGCAGCTGCTGAATGTGCACATGTGCATGGCTGCTAAAGGCCGTCCACAGGAATGCTTATCATCAGGGAAATTCACATCAGGGGAGGGAGATGCCACCAGTCTCCACTTAAATCAGTGATCCATGAGCAGAGAGACTGATCAGCTTCTTTCTTTGACCACTTTCCCCAGCATCCAAACTCCACAGGTCAAAGCTTCAGTTGTAACGTTTTCCTACACATGGTCCATGCTCAGTATGAGTCTTTGAGAGGCTTCTTCTCCAGGATGGCTGCAAGTCACATCTTTGGGACTAACTCATACTAGTTCCTTCCAAATGAAAACAAAGTACATGCAACAATCCGGGTCATCTCACATAAAATACCTGCAGTTAAAGGTAAATTAAAATCGAGGCACATCCTCAGTTCACAATTATATAAAAGTTCCCAGAGGAATAAAATCAGTTTACTAAGGTAAACCCAATAATCATTAGTGTAGGGTTTAAGGAACTGGGAAAGGGGAGAGGACCCCTGTGCTGAGGGCATTGGTTTGAGATGTCCAAGACAGCAGTGTGGTGAGCACACAAAAGCAGCCACTAGATTTACAGAATCACAGAATCGCCAGGTTGGAAGAGACCTTCAAGGTCATCAAGTCCAACCCATGCCCCAACACCTCAACTAAACTAAACCATAGCACTGAGCACTACATCCAACCTCTTTTTAAACACATCCAGGGATGGTAACTCTACCACCTCCCCAGGTAGACCATTCCAATATTTTATGACTCTTTCTGTAAAAAACTTTTTCCTAATATCCAATCTATATTTTCCTTGGCGCAGCTTGAGACTGTGTCCTCTCGTTCTGTCAGTTGTTGCCTGGAAAAAGAGACCAACCCCCACCTCACTGCTACCTCCTCTCAGGGACTTGTAGAGAGTGACGAGGTCACCTGTGAGTCTGCTTTTCTCCAGGCTAAACAGCCCCAGCTCCCTCAGAGCTCCTCACAGGGCTTGTGTTCCAAGCCCCTCACCAGCCTTGTTGCCCTCTCTGGACATGCTCAAGCGTCTCCACATCCTTCCTGAACTGAGGGGCCCAGAACGTGGCACAGCACTCAAGGTCCAGCCTCACCAGTGTCGAGCACAGGGGAAGAATGACTTCCCTGCTCCTGCTGGCCACACCATTCCTGATACAGGCCAGGATGCCATTGGCCTTTTTGGCCACCAAGGAGCACTGCTAGCAATTAACTTAAATGGTGCAAAAAAACCCACTAAAAGGGTTCATTATGTGCCCACTGAAGGGACACCTGGGCATTTATTTCAAATTATTCTTATTGGAAGAAACTGGAAAAAATTACACATTGTTTGCAAACATTTCAGGTATAAGACAGTTGAGCCTTTCACCACCACCCTCAAGTACAAGATGGGAAAATGTCAAAACTTCCACAGCCATTTCATACAGAAGATGGCATATCAAACTTTGAGAAAGACATGGAATTTTCTGGAGCTCAGGAAGCTCCTTCCCTGTCTTCTCCAAATTCTAGCATGTTTCCAACCTAAATATGGTCTTCCTTACAGCTTTCTTAGCTATTTCTGGCTAAGAAGAAATTTAAATACAGCATCAGCCAGATCATCCACCTTTATTCTTCCAAAAAGCAAATGAAGGAAGAGTGGCTTATGCCAGGCTTAGCATGTTATCTTCTTTGAAACAGCATGGTTGAAAACGCTTTCACTTGTGAGATTTCATATTTCAAGGTCTTGGCATCACAAATTGCACAAACACACCAAGTAAAACAAATTTCAATCTTCCTATCACTTTGCATCTGCTTCTTTTTTTTTCTAATAATGGCTTTTATATAACAGAAATTTAAAATATGGTAATTATGACTGCAGATTCATCATAGTGTACATTCATGGGAGTCTGAGGCTTTCATTTCTCCTCCACTGCTCCAACAAAACAAGCACCCACATTCTGTCTAAAATCACTGAGACATCATCTGTGTGATCAACAAGGCTGTTTCTAAGGTACCAGTACACACTGGAATGGATTCTGCATCCCAGCTTGTGCAGCCCACAATGTATTGTGATGTTCCCTGACCTACAAGCACACACTCAGCAGCACTCCCTGTACTAAAACTCCTCTACTGTGGAGCTTAAATTCCAGAAGAAAGCCACATTTAGAAGTGGAGCAGTACCTATTCACAGAGCTTTCCATGCCAGGCTCTGGCTGGAGTTGATTGGCTGGGTGAATTAACTGTCTTCTCCACAAGAGCACTTTACACAGTACTCATTAATTCAATTACCAGGTCATATCTAGGCAGAAAACCTTCTCTATACACTAGTGACCATTTTGTGATGCTTTCCACTAAGATCTTATTCCACCAAATACCAAAGCTGACAAACACTTCCACAAGCAGTTGGTGCAACGGGCCACCTTCAATTCGAGGTACTTGGAAACTCCCTTAGATTGCTCTGCAAAGAAATCTCTGATTTTGCTTATCAATTAAGTACTGTTACCAACTGTAACAAACTGGTCCTTTTGTTCTTTGTTGGTTATGGAACAACAACTGCCTTTGTCACAGGCTCAGCACAGCTATTTATAGGTTGTGTCTCTTCAGAGACCATTTCCTCTCTTGATTTCTCCCACCTCGATTTAGCTCAGTGTGTAGGCATTAATTCCTTATTAATAAAATTTTGTGTGTTTTAAGAGCTAAGTCCTGTCCCAAAAGAAAAGTGGCTGGTTGATTTTTCTCCTTAAACCAATTGTTGAGAAACATGGTTCAATTTCCATCTCTTCAGGACTAGTACTAGGCTGATTCAGAGACTGAAATACGCTTTCTTCCTCCAGTTGTTTAAGTGTATTAGTAAAGAAGTCTTAATTTCATTGTTTCATATCCTTATTTTTCAGACTTCACCGCGAAGAGTGGGAAAATTCTGAAATTCCACAGTAAATGTGGATCAGGCAGTCTTTACAAGGCTTCTTGCCATGCAGTGAGCAGGAGGGATGCAGACTACCCTGAACATGGACTACAGGCACTCCTTGCACCAAGAGTGCAGTATCCTTCTGCCCCTGTCTGGAAGCAAAGAGCCACTCCAGGGTCCCTGTGAAATGAGAAAAAAAGAAAAGTATAAAGATATCCAAGTCCCTTCTGAATTAATGGGTCCCAATCCAGTGGAACTTCAGAGAAAGGACTTCAGAAGAACCTCATCCCTCAATGAAAAAAAAAAAACCCTAGAAAACAGATTAACTTTTTGAAAGCTATCTTCTGACAGCTTCCTGAGGTTTTCTCTCAAATTCAAGGACAGCTGCACTTTGCAAGTCATCTTAGATTAAAGGAAAATTTATTCTCTCTAGCAGGACTGTGCAGCTATTTCCCTGTGTACTCAAAGGGCACTATTTAGAAAGGGAAGCTGGTGGGCCGCTTCCTGCGTCATCCACCACGTCTCTGAGAGGGCTGTGGGAATCTGTGGGAGCACAGGACTAGGTTAACATGACATCAGACAACTACTGTCAGCAAATGCAAACCTTTGCCACAAAATCAATGCTCTGTGGTAAGCTGTAAATTTTGGCACTAGATAAAACAGAAACAGACGCCAGCACTGGCAGACATCTACTCAGCCAGATCTAACAGCACTTAAGCCTAAGGCAAAAATTCACTGGAGCTACCCTCCACAGAAGATCAAAATCAGATTATGCCAGAAGTATGATTATATTAATTCTCAAAGCAATGTGAACCAAACCAAAAGAGCCACTTGGAGGAAACCTGTGCCTTCCCTCAGCGCTTTCTGCCCCTCTGTGTTCTTGGCTTTTATCACAGGCTTCCCACGTCCCCTGCCTTGTTCGGTTTTCAACCTTCTTTATTCCTTCCCCTGTTGTTTGTTTTGAAAATTGCTTTTTAAATTTATTCTTTCTCCTGCTAAATTCTGTAACACCTTTGATGTTGTCTAGCTGGGGACTTCTCCCCACTTGAAATCAGGCTGTGCTACAGCTGTGATGTTAAGAGGTAACAGAAAGTGTCTCTGGATAGGGATGCTAACACACGGCATACAATTCCTTAGTTGAATATGACAACATTCAGGAACCTGGGATGCCAGAGGTTCCTTCTTTTCTGAAGCCAAGAATAAAGTCCATGACAATCTTTAATATCAGTGGGAATGAGCTACTCCTGGTAGCAGACTTTACTCCTCTGTTGCAATCCTCTCACCTCTAACTTGGAAATAAGAAAAGCAAAATTGTCCTTTGTATTCTCTCAACCTGACTCCAGCTTGTATTTTTAAATTCATGTTTTTTCATTGCAACTGTATTACCTTAAGCTCTTCAAAGGAAAACCAATTAGACTCCATGGAACAATGCAGTAACTGCTTAACTGCAAGGAAGAAAAGTCCTGCTGCAGTTTTGCTTCCTCTCAAGGAAAAACAATTAGACCTAACAGGGAAACCAGAAGGAAAGGACCATTGTACCGTGTTTGCCATTTGCAGGGCTGGGTCCACCAAGCCGAGTATTTCTTCATTGTAACTGGACTCCAAACTAATTATGTCATCGATCACATCATCCATCTGTAGCAGAAAAGGTGGACAAAGAAACAGAACAGTTATCAGAATCACTGGGACACAGGAGCCTGACAAAGCACTTGAGCCCCACAGCAGAGGTGCCTGTGCTGTTGTGTGATCCCTCAGCCGTGACTCCTGCTATCCAGGCAGGATACTGGGGGCATGGCAGAGCTGAGGCTTCATGGCCCAACTCCCTCCTCCCACCAGCAGTTACCCTGCCCTGTGTGCCCACGGACACACTGCTCCTCCCAGCAACAGCAGAGGAGGAAGCTGCTCGTGGAATAAGTGGCTCTAAGGACAGGACTCCCTCTCCCCCCTGCAGCACTGCTGCCTCCCCTCCACCTCTTCCCTTGGTGGGACCAAAACCTGGGCACAGACAGGAACAGCCCTGCACACCTGCAGGGAAGGAGAGCGAGCAAAGATTTGCTGCTAGCCCTCAAAAGCAGAATCTATTGGATTCGCATCCCTCATACACCCTCCCCCAGAGCACCACCCAGGGGCAGCTCCGAGCTGATTTTAGGTGGTACAAAACATCTTCTTTCATGGGCTGGGCTGGAAGGTGCCTCCATAAGCTCCTGCACAGGCAGGAGGAAACAGCTCTTCACAGCACCCACACAGGTGCTCCAAACTGTCCTGCAGGATTGACTATTTCAGGACAGGACTGACTATTTCCTTTTTGCTCATTATAAAAAAGGAGCTTAAATGACAGAGGTCTACAAAATCAATGCATAATGCTGATGGTAAAAGTAGCAGTACATGGGATTTTTTTATCAGCTCCAGGAAGTGTGATCACAACAAATTACATCGACTGGAAGTGAGGGCAAGAAAGGAACTAACAGTTACAGCCCATACCCAAAGTCTTGTAACTGATTCTGGTAAGAAATAAAATCCCCTTAGTTTTAAGAAAAATAATGAAAATATAAAAGGGTGACTACTGAGGATGAATTACCACACATGGATTAAAGCCTTCTCATACCAGTTTTTAAAACACAAGTGTGATCTGCATAGAAATGTGGACTTAGAGATTATCAGGGCAAAACCACATCCATGCAGTCTTGGAAAATCCAGTTAGAAAAGAATTCCTGATGCAAGACCTTAAAGCATGGTTGATGTGTTCTTCTGCTATGGCATTACAGTGCTAGAACAGCACGAGCCTTTTCCAGGTATCTTCATGCATTTTTAACATCAATGCTAATAAACAACATTGCTGTGTTGTACCTTAAATATGTCTCATATTCAACTTCTTAAAGAGACTGTGAGGCAAGTTTATTTTTCAACATATCATGAAAGAAACATGCTCATGAGAAAGGGGACCTGTGCTCCACCTCCTGTGTCATCCAGTACCTGCATGCATGATGCTCGTGAGTGTGTATTCAGAGCCGGGCACTCACTCTCAACCCTGCTTTGCTCTTCAAATTTATAAAATCCCTGCAGAAATAAGGAAAAAAAAAAAAGAAAAGAAAAAGAAAAAAAAGAAGAAGAAAAAGCAAAGCATGGATCTGAGTTCATGGCACAGTCTCGGTCCCAAAAGGAGCACGAATGAAATAGTGTCATGCACACATGTTCCCGATGACACAGCAAAGTGAAGCTGTAAATATCCTCAAGAAAAAAATGTTTGGGTACAGCTGGGACAATAGGATAGAAATATCTGATTTTCGTTTCTTTTGAAACTATGGAGCAGAAGTATTTCCCTTGCATGTGCAAAATATGTTCTGTAATAACTGTTTCTCTGAGTTGTGTAACATTTTGCTCATGGACTGCATCTGTACTAAAAATCTGTCACAAAGCCTTGAAGGGGGAAATGAGGGGACAAGAGGAACTCAACAATTGCCTCCTACTTTTCATGTTACAAAAGTTCTGACATGATTCTTATACTTGTTAGTATCTTCCCAACCATTTTCCTTTGGAGCCTGAGCACACATGTAACATCTAACTCAGTTTTTGCCAGCAAAGATTAAGACAAGGTTGCAAAGGACTTCTAGGCATAGGCTATTGAAGTCTGATATTTGCAGCACTGGAACAGCAATCAGTAACATTTTAGGGCATATTAGCCGGGATAATTCAGCCTTCCAGCTACGCAGGAGACGTGCTCAAATTTTACCATAAAAATACCTAAAATATCTCAAAAAAGCTCTGTGCTTTTTCAGTTATTTTTGCTATGCTCTTTGCACTTTCTAGACGAATGAGCCATAAATAACATTATTCCAGAAAGCTACATCTTACAAAGCTGCTTTGTATTCTCCAAAGGTCAATTATTCACTGTGTGCATCAAGCAACAGGGTGGGGAAAAAGAAAAGTAGTTTCAATAAGTATAAACTAGCTAACATAGTTCAAATAAGAGGAAGCTAGAGAGACATGGGTTTTTGGCCAAAAATATCTATTAATCATATGGACACAGAGGTAGCAGCTACATTTTCAAAATGAACAGAAAAGATGAACAGAACATCTTAACACTGAGCAAATATGGTTTAAAACAACTTAATTAAAGCATATTACAGCTCCATTTTACTGAAGAACACAAACAGGAGAGTTCTTACCTCTTTCTCACAGTTGGAGTTGAGGGTGAGCATAGCCATGGGGCTGTTGGGCGCGCTGCTCCCCGTTCCAGGTGGCATGACATGATCCCCAGGCTGGTTTGGACATGGCAAGCTCAGGGCTTGGTTGGCATGTTTATTTGCTAGAGTGGTAGAGAGGTACTGCTTTACCTGCTGCCGCTGGGCCTGCTGAATGTGGTACTTGGTTGGATTCTCAAGGTGAGTCTGCACCTGTACGACACAATTTTAAAAGGATTTTATTGTTTTACGACATCACTGCGGGTGCTATGGATCTGAGCTAAACATTTGTTACATAAGGACCAGCTATTTGACAAAGCACAAACCTGTGCAGCTCCACGGAAGTCCACAGTGCTTCACTAACTGGCATTTGATGCCAAGAAGTCAGCTTATGATTCGGTCTTTCAACAACTGACTTACTATTCGTACACCAAGAAGTTTCAGCTATTTTTCTACAACATGAGATTTCTCACTTAAGACCAACGCTCGGGTTTTCAGTTGATACAGACACTCCAGAACAGTCAGTTCTGAGTTCAGACCTTCAGCTATGTGACATTTAGTCTTCACTAAAATATGAAGAAACGGGTTGTACTACAGGACTCATTTTACTAGTTAGTAGCAAACAATTAAAACCAAGTAGTTTGGATTGCTATCCTTAATCCAGTGTTAAATAACAGAGAGACAAAAGGTTTGTTATCGGTGTATGAATGTTTGGGGTTTTTTAAAATTAATACCTTGGTTAAAATAAAAGAAGAAACGAAGACACCTTTTTCTGCCTACAGATTATTTATATCTCAGATATACAGCCTAAATCATATACAAATAAGACAGCCTGTTTATAAACACATCATGCAAATAAGATGCAAGAAAAGAAGTGTTTCAGTTCAGATCAATCACTGTCGTCAGCAACAGCTATTTCTGTATTTAAGATAAGCTTCTCAGTACTTAGAAATTTTTTATATACAAAATATGAAAACCCTCATACCGAACAACTGTTGCACACTCTAAATAAACAAGAGAAGGAAGGACATTTTTTTTTCCATTAAAATTTTCCACCATATCCTGGAAACTCTTTGTCGCCTTTCGCTGACCATTAACGTTGTTTTCGGAAGGTAGAATTCAACCCAAAATACAGCAATACACTGAGAAGTTTTGTTTTAAAACAGTTGCATTAAAGTGACTTCTGCTGTGACAAGTGACCATGCATGGCCCCCACTTATTGGTGTGAAAGAAATTAAATAAAGCACCCGAGACACCCGAAGAAAAGCGTTTCCTATACACTGTACACCTTCTTAGCAACAGGTTTTAAAAGAAGTCTCCAATAACAACTCACCTGATAATGGTTATACTCAAGCATTTCCAGCATGCTACCTAGAGGCTGCAAGAGAAGCAACTGCAATGTCTTTTGTCTATGCTACTACAGTTTGAGGGATCCACATACGGAAGCACAACAAACCCCAGAAGAGCAGAAGAAACTTGATGGCCACTGCTCAGACTTTTAGTAACCTACGCTAATTAGCCGTGCAAGTGGAGAAACAAACAGTTCACACAAGGCCTCTTCATGGAACTTATGCAAGTTTAAGTTAAGCTCTAAGTATTGGTAGCTTTTTTTTTCCCCCAGCTTTGATGTCATGCTTTTTCATAAACATAAAAGGACCTTTTAAGTGATGTGCTATCAAAGTCAGATTGACAGTTCGCTCAAGGCTAATTCGCTATTCAGCTTTCGTTCCAGTCGTACTAACACACAATGGTAGTTTTCTTTAGCAGTAAGGTTAAAAGTTTTTGAGTACAGAGTAAGAAATAAATGAATAAATGCCCTATGAGCCTAACACATATTCCCTGGCAGTGGGTGCCGTGGATAAACCCACAGGGCTCTGCAGTCCTGTCCTCTGCTTCCCAGCACAACCCAGGACCTGCAGCAGAACGAGAAGCACTTAAAAAAGCTCTACCTCATCCTCAGCTTCCCTGGTGCTTCAAAGCCATTAATTCTATCTCAACCTAGAGTTGCAAGAAGCTTTGCAGTTCAGGAATGGCTGACAAAGGGCTAATGCATGTTCCAAGTGCAGCTCTCTGCACTTGGGCACAGTCCCTACACCTTCCAGAACCTTTTCTTTCTATCCAACTCCTTGACAGAAGTCTGTACTCAAACACAGGCATAAAAACTGCCCAACTGGCATTATTTTCTGAAGTCTCAGCTCACAGGGAAGCACATTAAGATAGCATTCATAGAGAGTTTAATCTGCTTTGGTGCACTGTATCAAAAGACAACACGGTGCTGTGATAAGTACAGCACTTGCTTTGTCAGTCCCAAACTGCATTATCAATTTACCTATCATCAGTGCTAAGAGCTACACTACCCAGATAAGTCTGTTTTTTACTAAATTTTCATCTTCCAAGTAGATAAAGTTGTCAGTAAACAAGTTATTTTTGTAACACTTACCTTTGAGTATGTTATTTTAAAGAACAAGCCCTACTTGCCTGACAGAACCTGCACATTCCTTTTCCTCCACAGGCATCAGGTACCACTGCTGTTCTCCATCCCAGGATGGAGCAAAGTCCCTCCTCTCTGCACCCATCACCTGTCCACTCAGCACACTCCCAGGAAACAGAGACCAGGAGAATAGCAAGGTCCACATCTCAACACTGTATCATCAAATACTACATTATTTACAATATATACCAAAACACTTCACTGAATCCACTACATGTCAAGTCTTGAAACACACACTGCCTGACAGGATTTTTGTTGGCAAAACACAAACTTATTTCACAAGAACATACTCTCCCTATGAATTTGTTGTGCTATTCTACATTAGAATATTTTATTTTGCTACTCAATTATTAATTTTTAATGGGCTGCACTGACCTCAGCATGCCAGAGAAGGCAAGAGAAAAAAAGTTCTGAGTTCACGTCACAAGCTCACACAAGTCCAGTAGTGAACCAAAGAACACAGAGAACTTCCTTTTATGTCATTCAGTTCCTCCAAAATGACACAAAGATGATATTCAAGGACTTATATTTTTTAATCCACAGCTGCTCAAACACACTTTCACACTCAAATACAAGAACATAAAATTATTCTCCAAATGGAGGAGGATGTGATAACAATTCCCACAAGGACAGGAGCTCCCACAGGACTGAAGCAGCTTTACACAAGCATCTTCTTGGACAGATGTACCAGTTTGAACCTGCTCTGGCTGAGTGCGAGGCCCGACTGGCTACACAGAAGAAATTTGAGTTTGATTCTCTGTTTTGTCACTGGCTGCTCTCTTGAGCTGCCATAGGACTTCCATCATGGAAATCTGGTGGGGACTACCTTAATGAACTTCATGCTGTTTGTTGAGACTCTGTCTTTGGCCTAGAGCATCCTATTCTGCAGACTGGACATCAAAGGCAACCCAAATGTGTCTTCTTGAGCAAACGACCCAAGATGCCCCAGAGTCACCCTGTAGATAAGCCATAAAGGACTCTTCCTTTTTGACAAAATATCTCATGAGCAAAGAGCAGTAAAAAAAAAAACCCCTACAATGAAATTCCACTACCCTGAACTTGAAACCGTGAATAAAAGCTTTGACTTAAGATCTAATTTTAGTTCTCAGCCCCTTCTAGCATTTTGGGTGAAGAATAGTTCTTGTTGTTCGTCCAAATTCATGAGACACAAAGTGCAAGATGACAAATTATTGGTTTGGATACACTTCCTAAGAAATGTGACTGAATGAGGACATGAAAGGAAAAATAAACCAACTTGAAACCAAATCCTCTGGATCTCCAAACCTCTATCTCCAGCAATCTCAACCAAAGTTTTGCCACACCATTACTCAATTGCGTAGAACACTGTTTTTTGGGCATTTTGGTATTGACAAACAAGAAGTAATGTAAGAATTATTATCTTCATCTGCAGAACTTCAGAAATGAGCTAAGACAAGATAGCAAAAAAGCTAAATTTATCACAGCATAGTAACACAAGAATCTGGCTACAAGAGTAAAGCACTGCCTTAGAAGTAGAGCCCCAAAACTGGTTCAGTTCCAGAAGAGCCTTCAGTGCCAGCTCAGCAGCATCTCCCCTGTCTCCATGGGCTGGCCCCAGCATCAGGCACTCCTGCACTACGAGTCTCTCTGTTAGCCATTCAAGCTCCATCTGCTCTTGCCATGCTGCACTGAGGAGGATCTTTTTTCTTCAGATGAAGCACAGAGAAAGGCAGTAGAAAGAAATCAACTTGACTGCACCCACGTGTAACCCAGCTTCGGCCCTACAAGGCTGTGCTGGGCTAGAAAAGGGTTGGATGGAGCCACCCCGATTACGTGGCACTCATCCCTCACACTTTGGAGGACCCTGGAGAACAACATTCTCTGAAGCAGGGGAAAGGCTTTCTCATCTTTCACTCATCTTGATATCTGACTGCTAATTCCAGTACATACACCCAGTTCAAGTATCTGAGTAGCTGCCTATTTTCTTCCACATCACAGAAAGAACAGTAATAACCCATATAAATAGAGCAGATTTCCCAGCCCTTGGGTCTGGTATCAATCAAGCAAACATTTAATCAATGGTTTTCACTAGCTTTAAGCACGCACCCCATATCAGTGGGAATTTTAGGTGTACTTCAGACCACATTCTTCAAATCCACATTGTATTACACATCAGTGACAGAACCTCTGAGTAGACCCACACACTTCCTTCAATTTCCAAAATTAAAAATATTTCCCTTTAAGTGATCAGGGGCTCAGGAATTTAAACACAAAGCATAGCTGTGTGCTTAAGCACAAAGCACACGGCTCAAGTAGTTCCTCTGCATGAAGCCAACACAAACAACTGCAACAATACTGCTGATACTTGCTCCTTCTGTCAAGTCTTGCTGGGAATCACTCAGACTTAATTTGCTAACGACTTGCTAATGATGGCAAGAACTTGGAACAGTGCAGCGCGGCAGCAGAGCAAGGCACCACCACTCCCAGTGGGTATGCACTAACCAAATTCCTTCTGGAGAGGCACCCAGGAGAGCTCACTCTTGGGCAGGCACAGGCCAGGGCAGCCTAATGGCTTGGCAAATGTGTTTTGCACAGCGTAATCCAGAAACTAAACGGCTAACAATAAAACTAACAGGGAACTTACATCAGAATAAAAATATTTAACGAACTGTGGCATTACTACCAACCATCCTCTAGGAAAACTTCAAGGTCATAGAATCATAGAAATATTTGGGTTCGAAAAGACCCTTAAGATCATCAAGCTCAGCCATACCTGGTAGTCAATTAATTGCTGTAGGATCAAGCTCTGAGCCACTGGTGTATCTGAATGAAGGTCACCAGGCTCAGTGAGTAGGTCTGGATTACTCATACACTCCTGAAATTTGTCCTTGCACAGGTTTGATTTCTTTGCAATGGGTAACTTCTGGAAGCAAGCATAGACCCAGCAGGTTTTGTGCTGACAGTATTTCTTGAAGGTGGAACACCAAGTATGGGTTTTCCCATGTCAGCTTCTACTTCAAATCACAATCTCTTATTCATCACATCTCCAAGTACTGCTGCTTTCAAAGCAAAAGCTGAAGATGCTCCAAATCTGCTCTTGGTACAACACAAGTGACCAAAGGCCATCACAATGCCAGCAAGCTCCAGGCTACCCCACTATTCTGGCCCCCACGAGCTGGAAAGAAGCATATTCCTGTTCCCAAAACCACACAGAAGACTTTTCTCACCAAAAACATCACTGAAGCTTCCTGTCACAGTAAAGCTGAAGCACTCAATGCTTTATTTAAGCAGAGATAGGCTCGGGCACAGGGACATGCCAGAGATGTTCAGAGGACAGTGAACCAAGGGGGAGGAAGACACTTCTCCCCACCCCACTCCCTCTTTTTTTTCTTTTTTTTTTTTTTTAATAAAAAGACCATTTGTTCCAAGTAAATTGCCTTAGGACTTACAGTTTACAATTACAAATAAAATACTTTTTGGTCAGTTTTCTTGGTTCAATAGAACTTTTTGTTGCCTAGACAGCTAAATGTCATGGGATTTTTAAGAAAGGTTAAAATTCTGTGTCATTTAACAATTAATGGTACCCAAAGAAAAACGATACAAAACCACATCCACTGATGTGTTCTGCAAGGGCTTCAGCTGTGTCCACTGCACAACCATGCCTGATTAACCATGCTAGTCCTGGGCTTCAAAGCTGCTTCAACCCATCACTTCCAAGTATATAGACCCTACAACAACAAGTTCTTTTCTAGGACTTTGAATAAAAATAGGGAGCTGTAAATATAACTGTTCTTTGTGACTAGGGAAAAAAAATTGTGGAGAATGACACATGAGAAAGATAATCAATTAGTGCCACTTACAGTAAGAGTGATTTATTCTCCTTAAGTTTCCCAGTACAGGTTCAAGATTCTGTTAATCATATTCACCACAGGTTGGTCACTAAGACTGAAATTTCTAAAGACCATAAAACTCCTTCAATTAACTTCATTAACTATTGATCGTGGGTTTTACTGCAATGCCAGGAAGTACCCTCCTACCACCCAACTCGGAGCAATCCAAATAACCAGCCAGACAATGGTTTAACTCATTCTCAAAGACATCTTCTCACATGCTGCATTCAAACATTAAACAACAACATCACATTTTCCCTCCTACAGACGTCAGAGGCCTGAAGTAGCTTCACATGAGAAGTTCAGTCCTCTTGCTTGCTGAGACCTTCCCAGTCCTCCAAGATGGAACAGCCACCTCATCTATAATGCCATCAAAATTAAGTGACTCTCCATAGGGCCACCGTGAATTTAGTAATAGATAAACCTTCTCAGTAACTTCTCCAGCTGCCATTCTCCCCTTAATACCAAATTTTCTAGAGTACATTTGCTCCCCTTTATTTTAGCCCATTACCCAGGAAAAATGGCCAGAACAACACTGACCAGAAAGCCCAAGAGCAAGAAGAAGATGAAAAGTAACTTGTACTGACTGGGGAATGACAACCACGGTGAGCTGATTCCATCATTTTACCTTAGGACAGAGCAAACACAAGGAAACTACATCAGTTAGCACAAAAAACCTCTCTGGTTACCCAATTCAACCCAAACCCCTCTGAACTTGAAAACCAAAGCAGATAGGAGAAAGTTATTTAAGATCTGGCACTGTGATTGCAGTCTAAGTAAGTGGATCCAAGAGCCATCTTCAAGCACAAAGTTATGAAAAAGAAAAGGCACATTGTACAGAATTATCATCATTTATACAATCGGGGATTGTTTAGTCCATCACCAAAAATTCCTCTGCGTAATACGACTTTTCATCCAAGGGAAAGACATGAAGCAAACAAGAACAAAGTTTTTGTAGATTAATATTTAAAAACTGTGCTTTAGCTATAGAAGCACATGACAATGGTATCTAAGGAAATTAAAGAGAGGTTAGCCAAATGTACTCAAGGAGATAGGAATTGATGGAATTTGCAAGTTAGTGGCATGCTGGCTGCCATTCTACAAGTGTGGCTTTCAGTCAGGATTAGGTCCTTTGAAGTCCTGCTACTTTTCTGTTAGGAAATCAACATTTCAGCTGTTTAATTCCCAACACACATGCCATAAATTTTTATTTTATACAGTTTCTGAGAAGATACCAAAAAACACCGCAACATTTTAGGACAGACAAGGAACTGACTCCATAAAATGTCAGGCACAAATCTTTTGCAATGATTTTACCTACCCCAGGTGCTTCAGAGCATAATTCTGACTTCACAGGAAACAAAAGCAGCCACACAACTGCATCAGACACACAAGTTTGAGTTAGGGTAGTACCACGGTGAAAAGCTTAATTCAAGCACCACGTATTTAGGTCCACTTCTGCCACCCTTCTCTCTCAGAAGGAAGCTGAGCAGCACTTGTATCAGCACGAGAGGGTTTGAGATTGCTCACGGTAGGATACCAGTGACTCCTCCTCACAGCAATTGTCAAAGATAGATGTAAAGTTGCTTCCAAAATCTCTTGCAAGACTTGGCATAGAGATGTGAATTCAAGAAGGGAGCACAGTCATAGGACTACAGATATTTCAGCTGCCTGAAAGCCCAAAACCAGTTCAGGCAGATGGTCTGAAGCCACCTCTTCTCCCAGCTTCCCCTTGCAAAGCCTTCCTTAGCCCAAGCACAATCCCCCACCCTTCCTACAGCCCGAGCAGCACCAACACAAGATGTACCAGACCACGTTAACACAGATCACTACTGGCTTGAAAGAGTCAGATTAGAGGGGTAAAAGAATTTGTCCAACCTTATCTTCCTCTGGGGGTTGCCAAGCACAGTGTTAGCCAGCGCCAGCTCAGAGTGGCAGTCACGTACTGGCAGCCTGGGCAGGACTGTCAGTGACATTTCCCAGGGGTCACTGACCCTGGCACTGTTCCAGCCCTCAGTAACCCCTGCTAGACCTGAGGGACATAACATGGAGCTCATAGGTCTCCGGTGCACTGTGAGACAGCTGGAAAAAGGGGTGCTTTAATGACCTCACTGCATTTCCCATGGCAGGGAGGAGGTGCAGGATACCCATCCTCTGCCCAGAAGGGCCTTGACAGGTCTGCTGCTTAAATCACATCAGCCTTCACCCGTGCACAGGGTTTGGAGATTCTGGGTATATTTCTGGAGCCGAAACCCAAGACAGAATGCACTCTGCTATACAAAAGGAGGAAGATGAGTTTTCCCGCAGCTCCTCAGAAGCCCTGAGGATGCAATTTCCACAGGTGAGAAGAGGCACCCTTCTCCACAGCTGGTTTTGCTCAGGTTGCTCATCCATCACTCATTTGTCAAATGTGAAGAACACAAATGGGACTGAGTAAATATAATGGCACCTTTCATAGAAAAAGAATAATGGAGAAAACAGAAATCAGTTTCATAAAAGATATTGGGTGAAAAGTAACCAGAGCTAAGCTTAAAACAGTAGGAGAGACAGTCAACATGCTGACTTTTAAATGAAATTCCTTATTATCAACTTCCTAGAGATGTAGAGTTACCCATGTGCAGAATGGCACAGGTTGTTTGCTTGTCCAGACTTCAAGAAATAAAATTCATGTAGCTTCAAGATTTTAATGCAGTAAATCTGCTCTGCCCCTGCATGAACTTCTCTTAATGTGCCATGCAATACTGATTTTCACAGGTGAAAATTAGCTTAAAGTTGGCTATTTTGCCCAAACTGTAAATAAAACGTGTAAGAGTGGGAAAAGCACCCAACCTGTTACTTTCATAAATCTTAGAAGCTCATACCCTCAAACCTGGTCTCATTTGTCACTATAAGGTTTGTGAAGAGTTGCTCAAATATACAGCATATGGACACACACCAGTGCCAAGATAACTTCCAGTGCTGAGGAGTGTAATGGTTGGCATTTTGGGAATAAGAAGGGAGTTTGATTTAGAGGTCTTTCAAATCCACAGAATTAGGCTCTAAGAACAAACTGGTGTTCAGAATATTTCCTGTGGGCTACTGAAGCATTTATTTACAAAACTTCAACATCCAGCACTGAAACACAAGAGATGTAAAGATGGCACCAGATCAAAATCTATCAAACACCCAAATGCCACACACAGAAACAGCTGTATCCTTCTTTTTTTTAAAAATAACACAACTCTTGGGTTATTACAGAAAAAGATCTTCTCTTTTTGGGGGCACACTGTACAGCAGCAGGACGTCACAGAATAGTTTGGGTTGAAGGGACCTTTAAAGGTCATCAAGCCCAACCTCTACATCTTGCTGCTTACTTGTCCAAAGACATCTACACTTCTGACCTACTTGTCTGGAAAAGATCAGGTGAAAGACTGCTGCATCCATTGTTCACATAATTCCACGGGACATGTCCGGCTGCTCTCAAGGTCACTTACACAGCACATACCAAGAGCATGCCACCAATCATGACCTGAATGTGAAAATACGAACACACCAAACCCAACCAGCGCATGCTGGAACAGCTTTCAGCATCAACTGGAAAGACTGCCTACCAAAACTTTCAAAGCATCCCAAAAATAAGAGTGAAAATAGTTTTGAACAGACCATTTATTTTAACAAAGCACTTGGCAAGACACTGGCTACAGCACAAAGGACACTTGTCCTGAAACACACCTGTTTGAAGGGGATCTGCCTTACAGCAAACACACAGAGCCACCAGAAGACGCAAGAGAATGACAAGTGTGTTAATTCAAACCAGTTTTACACTGCTAACACGCACAGAGCTTCTACATGTCACAGCAAATAAAGAAGAACTTAACTGGGCTCTATACCACTTTGCCTACAGCTGATGATGTCTCATGTCAGCCCCAATATGGAAGGCTTGAATAAGCAGAAGAATACAGCACTCCAGATACATCCATTTTATTCACACCACTAATATGAGCATTAGACACAGCCTAAAATAATAATAAATCGCTGACTTCACTTACATAAAGGAAATGCAAGCTGGCTTACCACTGAACTCCTTGATTTTTATCCTTCTGCTCAACGAGCTGTGCTGTTATTTATGACTGTATTAAAACCTACTGAGTTATAATAAAAGAGTTTCGGTACCTCAGAGTGCTTGATCATCATGTCCGCTAAGGTAAAATAATCCAAGTCACCTTCATGCAAACCCAACTGGCTCTGATCTGAAGCATTCTGCTAAATACCAGAACAGAGATTTTTTTTGAGGACCTTGGCAAGCCACAAAGGAGGGCCACTCCTTGTGTGGAATGGCATGACACTGCTCTAGAGAAGAATTAACCCAGGGGGCCAAATCAATGCCACACAGAGCAGTGAAACTGAAAGCCAACACTGTCAGGGCTCCTTCTGAATGATGGTGGCTCTTCCTTGGGAGGGGAGCGCTCAAGTCCAACACTTCCCCATTAAGCAACATCACATCTTTTCTTTCCTGACATGTCACTCACAAAGTAGATGCCAGAGCAAACATCACAGTAGCCATAAGAGATTAAAAGTAACAAGAGTAAGAAATTAAGTATGCTTATTCCACTCTAAACCCAGAAATCACAATGGAATTTAGCATTTTAGTTATTTCTTAGCTAAAGGCACATTACCATAATTATTCTGTAACAGAAAGACATATTTAGGACAAATAGCCATTAGGCTGCATGACCTCACCTCTGCACCCCATGATCTTATTCCCACAGCAGTCAGACAGTAGCGACCGTCTGGCTCCCAGAAAAAATAAGAGTAACATGGGCTCATTTATTAAACAAGGATGCCAACACTTCAGCCCTTTAAGATCTCAAGCTTTACATGCATGGAGTCATGACATCACAATCTATTTTATACCTACACAAACAAGATACAGCCCCTTGGCTGATTTTGTAATCTTCCCCACACCTGCCCCTCCATGTCTTCCTGAGATGAGCTGTTGAAAATCCTCCTCCTCATGCTATTTCACATTTGCAGGCAAATAATTATTTACGCTGTGTAATGAAAAGCTGCTGTCCACATAAATGACCCTTGATGAGGCCAAAGGATGAGGTACTGGCAGGACCATCAACTGAACAAGTGAAATCTTTCGACAAAACCCTGGTCAGCTGTCAGGAGCCCTGTTTATATTGCAGTTGTAATAAGGAACTGCACTCAGGTTCATTACTTCAACAGATGTTGCACAAGCACGTTCCTTATCACAAAAACTTTTAAGACTGAAAAATAGGTTATATAAAGAGATAGTGTGAAATTCTGCCATGATGTTTTCCCAGCATATGCACAAACCTGTCACAGCAGCACTTGCAGCATGTGAGCAAATAGAAAACCTCCAGCCTGCAAGGGACTACGAACTCTTGATTCTCTCCTTTGTGAAGCCCTATCAAAGTAAGGGTTAGGGCTCTTTCTGCAGGACTGGAAACACATTTTATTACATGACACCAGAAAAATTCCACCTTTCCAAACATCTTACAGAAAACTCTTTTTAATGATTTCATCTGAACTTCAAAAAAGCACAAGCCATCGACTCACCAGGGGAGGTACATTCACAAAACACAAAGAGGAGTGTGTGTTATCATTCCAGTTCTCCAAAGGTTAGCTGCAAATATGAAGCACCAAGAAATTCTGAAGTAATAGTTCGTCAGAAGATCAAAATGTCTTTTGAGAAAGAAATTCAGGGCCTCCAGGCTTGGTCTCAGAAGAATCCTATTTTAGACCGCACTTGACCCGCACTAACGTAACCCTTGAAGTGCTATTGCAAGAACAGATTGATGTTCACAAGGGGAAACAGGCAAAGTATCTTTCACTAAAGCTGTATTTATGCAAAAAATCATGCATCTCCTTTTAATGCTGAAAAATCATGACATGTATTTCACAACATAACTCTCATCACTGATGGACAACATACATAAGGTTTTAGCTGCCCGAGAAATTGTATGGGAACATAACTCAAGGCAACCAGATGCTACAGTTAAGGATGCAATTAGAGTCTGTATGGGGATTAACTAGATCTTAACTCAGACTTCCCCACCTCCCTTGCCCTTTTTTAAACCTCAAGTATAAACCCATTTTAGCATGCCATTACTTTACATGATGGAATAAATTTTTTTAGAGATCTTATTGCTTAAAAAATGCAAATAAGCTCATATTGTAGAGTTTATTTTAAATCAAATTTGAACAGATGAAAAGTAAAAGTTTAGGGTACTTTAACATCTGCTGGAGACAAGGAGATGCCAATATACCCACCATAGCCAAAAACGTGGTCTGAGATGTGGGACCCACAGGGGAATGGTTCAGAACACTAAAATGCATTTCAAGCCATTGGTTTCAGACCAGCTCTAATCTGCTCTCACACCTAACTCCCAGGAGTGGCTGGATGACACAAGGTCTCCTCATTTAATTTCCTCTAACAAGAATCTAATTAATACTCATCAACAGCAACTGGGCAAAAATAAGCTAATATGTAATACATAAGGGCAACTGGGAATTTACTTCAAAATCATGTTGCTGCTCCACACTAAAGGCAGAGCCAGCCCCAGGAGGTGCCAGGGCTGATGTCCAACTGCTTGTTCTTGCCCTGCCACAGCAGCTCCCTGTGACACAGGTATAGATGTTTGCAGGACTACACCAGCCCATGCAATCAAAACCACTCAACTGATTTTTAAAAAGTCACCTTTCCATGGCAGGGGGGTTGGACTAGATGATGTTTAAGGTCCCTTCCAACCCAAATCATTCTAGGATTTCATGACCAAGTAACAGCCAAAGCTGCTTCTGATTTACCCCATCAAGTTGCCTATTGATTATGCACAGCTGGCAGCAATAGCTATCTTGGCCTGTTTTCTGGAATTGCAGCTACCAGAGAAGAAAATGCAAAGTTGAACTGTGTTCCTCTAACATTTATCTGTCAGTGTTCCCTGGGTCCAGTGGCACTCAGCACGTTCCTCACTCTGCCTCCAGAGAGGAGCATCCAGACACTGTGTTCAGATCATGGAGAGCCATCGAGACCCAACTCAGTCCTTGCAGCCTTCAACCAAAGCAGATAAATGGAATTAATACATTTCCTTGAGGAAGGTGCAAGTTCAGAGAGAAGGGTTTTCTAAGCATAATCCTGCAGAAGCCCTGGCTGGAAGCTTTTTCCTCATTTCTTAGATCAAACACTGCAGGGAAAGGCAGAAG
The DNA here is from genome assembly GCA_013397975.1 of Machaerirhynchus nigripectus. Classification (NCBI taxonomy): domain Eukaryota; kingdom Metazoa; phylum Chordata; class Aves; order Passeriformes; family Dicruridae; genus Machaerirhynchus; species Machaerirhynchus nigripectus. The sequence goes on along the minus strand of VZRQ01009390.1, from coordinate 1,342,223 downwards.
GCAATTCGGAACAGTGACCCACAGAGAAAGTGGCACTTTGCACAGAGCAACCACTGATTGCATAAGCAGCACTCCAGAGCAGAAGGCACCACTTTTCTTCCCTCAAAAAGCCAGTGTACGAAAAGGATAAACTCTTTTGAAAAGCCACAGTAGCATCATTAAATAGTATTTTTCCTTTTACACAGCAAACCATACAGGGCTGAACCCTTAAGGAATATATGAACTTTCATGTGAATGGAGCCCATTAAGTGCCCTGCAATGAATGGTGCCTGTGGTCCAGAATCCATTTCCTTTTAGAGAGCAAAGAGGACGGAAGGCTTACGATTGCTACACACAACTGCTGACTCATTCAAGGTCATTTTATTCCCTCCCTAAACAAACTGTTTCTTTGAGAGACACGTATTTCAGCAGAGTATGGTTTTGGTGGCAGTCAGGACACAGAATTGTGTAATAGACAAATTAATACTACAGAAAAAATGCTTTCAGGCAGCTCAGTGGACAACTTGTCAATCAGTAACTTATGATAATATAGATGATTGCCAGCATTTTTTAAACAGAAGTCTCACTTAATTTTCTGTTTAACAAGACAAAAATTAACTTTAAAACACTATTATAATAAAGCAGGAATTAATTTTAAAGCAGTTTCTGAAATGTTAACATTGTTCAACAGAACAGCCCTACTTCACATGAGGCTGTAGCAGAACTAACAGCAGGTCTTTCCCCCCAGTAAGACAAGCTGTCTTGCCAAAAGCAGGTTTATCACTTAGGTGATATCAGGACACAGATGCTGGTTAAGGGCAACGGCACTCTGGATCACTGATATTGGTACCCTGGAATAAGTTTTTCCTGCCAATATCACTCCCATGGCTGCCCAAACGTAGAATAAAAAAAAAAAACCACACACCTATAGAAAAAACACGAGCAGAAAGTCACAGCCTGAGGAAGTTAGAAGTAGTTGTCTTAAAGTTTAGTGTGTTGCCTGCAGGTCCTTGGCACGACCTTTATCAAGACCTGAGAGAGGCAGATAAGCTGTTTGCTACACCTCAGCCTTCAAATGTCTTCTTTTTAAGGAAGGGACTATTTTCCAAGAAGAGAATTTCCATTAGTTGCTTGTTTATATCTTCCTCTGAAAGAATAGAAAGATTGAATTCACAGCCAACCATCACAAACTAAATCATCCACAAACTAAATGATGGTTTCAACCAAGAACTTCTTAGTGACTTTTAGGCAGGCAGCCTGAAATACAAGCTTTGATTTGCCTTGCTTGACACACAAGCTTCCTCACAGACTAATGGACTGTTTTCAGTTCTAGGTTAGGATAACTTCAGGTGCCTGATTGCTGCCGGAGCCCCGAGCTCCCGGCACTGCCGGACGTTCTGGATCCGCGGCGCTCGCGGATGCTCCCTGCGATGCTCCCTGGTGAGCAGATCTGCCCCCCTCTGCATTCAGGAGAGGATGGACACACAGACAGATACAAGGAGCACATTGTTCCAAGTCAGAGAACCAGCTCTTTGAAACTTTGGTTTCTTTAGACACACAAGACACGCTCCTGCTGATGTCAGTGTGTCCATCGGGAGATAGGACACAGATTCCAGCCAGGTCAGTAACAAAAACATCATCAGAAGCCAGGGATTCATGGAGGTGGGGTGCCTGAAAACAGCTGATGCCTTCTGTGCTCTGCAAGCCACATTTACTTAGAAATACACTAATATTTGCTACTGTTTCCACAATGGCATCAAATACCGCTCCAAATGATTTTGCTTTCACTAGCTGACATTTTCTACAAAATCCAGGATTTGTAGCACAAAGCAGGAAGGGGGCAGAATTTAATGCAGAACAGTTGTGTCTTACGTAGCTTTGAGGATTGGGAATGTTCAATGGAAAACATTGTCTCTCAACCTTTTTTAATAGTCTAGTCTTACCTGCTGAAAAAGTTTATTTCTTCTGCTGGACACCAGTAGCAGTTTTGTTTAAAACAGGCAGCCTGCCTTAGTTTTTGAATGCAATAACTACCACGTACAGCATTTTACCTGGTTAATGGCTTAAAGGCACCTCTGGGAAAATAAATACAATAACACAACCAAACAACACGATTAGAATAATGTGTCAAAACAGGGTTTAACATCTGAGTATTAGCCTTCATTAGTGAAAGGAATAGCCAAAAATGATGAATTCCCTGGCAGCTGAGAGCTTACCCAAGGAATACACAGTCTTGGAGACCGTAATGCCATCTGCTGAGAAATGATGGAAGTGCAGCACCATGAATTACCGTTTAATTGCTGTAACGCTGATGTGGAACTGCCTGATGCTGGGGATCAACTCGAAAACAACCTGTTTGGACAGTAAAACTTACACAAGAATTTTCAAACAACTGACTGGAACTTCAACTACTGATATTCAATAAGTGTAGGACACAAAGTCACGGAGGTCCGTAATAAATATTGTTCCAGTACATTAACATAAGAATATGATGTGTGAAACCCAAACTATTAATTTGTCATGGACATTCTAACTTTACAAAACCTGATATTAAATAGTTTTGTTTATTGGGGGTTATTTTGGCGCTTCTTTAAAAGGTACTCAATTTTCTGTTCCACATTGTTACAAGCTGGAAAAAAACCAAACCTAGTTGAAAATCAATTTAAACTATCAGAGTTTATTAACAGGTCTCCAAATAATAAGCTAGCAGGTAACTGGCATCCAGTGGCAGAACTTCCAGTGACAGCCTGCAGGGTTGAGCTGTTATCCCAGCACCCCAGAGGCCTCCCTGCAAGTGTTTGCAGGAACAAGTTATTTTCATAGTCGGTGACAAAAGAATTACTGGCAGAGTTCTATTTCCACAGAGGCCATCACATTTAATTTCTTTTTTAATTTACTAATCTGCCAAGCATATAGAAGCAGACATGTGGGTTTCACTGTGTCACCAAAGCACCTCTGGAACACCAGATCCCACAGAACAGGCACTACTCCAGGGGATGGAAAGGAGACGGATGGAAGATGAGCAGAAGGATGTTTTTTCTTACGTGCACTGAAACATTATATCCAATTCTGCTCCAAAATGATACCGAGGAGTTTGATGTTCAAGTCTCGTAGAGGATTCCAGACCTGGCAAGCCTACCATCAGCAGAAGGCCAGCACAGCCTGCTTTCCCTCTAGCCCACAACAGTTCCAGAAGTGTTGCAACCTAAGACTGACATTAATTACTAAAGGAAGATTTACAGTAAATTCATTATTTAATTCAGGCAGACTGACCCAACCAGATCCACTGGCCAGCAACTGTTGCTGTAACAAACTCAGACTGGACAGTGAGATGCTCTCCCAGACAGTGCAAAGGCAGCAGTGCTGATCCAGTGTTAGCCTGATCCTACAATTTAATTTCCAAGAAATGCTATTCCCATCTTTAAAGAAAAAGAGAGACTGCTGCACGGTTTCCTAAGCAAATACAAACTAGGTGACTTCTGTGCTCAGCTTGGGAAAAAATTTCCACTAAAAGCACTAAAGAGAGGGGTTAATAAAATGGATCATTTTGCTCAAAGAACAAGGCACGTAGCTGGCACTCACTCCTGAGAGACAAAGGGTTAAAACAGTTACCCATTTCCTCAACTGGACGACTACTACTATTGTAAAGTCCTTATTCAGCTGAATTCCATCAGGCCATGCTTTCTTAACACAATCTGACACGTACCTCTTCAAGATCTTGGATTTTTTTTCCTCTTCTTTGCCTCTCAGCAGTAGACACCAGAAATAAATACACCCCAAAAGCCAAATGGTAATCCAAACAAAGTAATATTTAATTATCAATTAAATATTATTAATATCAACAGGAGACGGATGACCAGACAGAATAATTTCTTTTAAAAAAAAACAAAACAAAACACAGTTGCCAGGTCCTTTGCAGACAACACAATACTGGGTTTTGTTTCAAGTTCATAACTTGGCTCTTAAAGTAGTTGATAATGAACCAGCAGGCATTATTTTAAATCAACCAGTTTTATTAAATGAGCCAGAAAGGAAAGAGGCAGGGCTAATTACCAACATTCCTTGATGAATTACCTAGCAGTGTGTGGTAAATCTCCAGGCGTCTTTGTCTTTATCCCCAAATTTATCCCTTACTTATTTCTCAAGAGGTTAAAGGACATGGGGCTAATTAAGGAACCAATCCAATGACAGACAGAATCATTCAAGGTAAGGCTGGTTTTCACTCTTTCAAGCTTTTGCATCTCTGCCTGGTACTTCTTAATCTAATTTTTTTTTTTTAAATTACTGCTAGGGAGGGGGAGGAAAAGTGCTAATCTTGTCACGGTCAGGCAGGTTGAAATTGCCATGCAGTGCTGGGCAAAATGCTACATATTTGTAATTTAGCCAATAAGAAATTCCTTAAGCCTCTCTTGAATGGCAGGAATGTCTCCAGCTTGTCACTTTGAATTCATTCACTGCACAGGTTCAGCATCTCAGAGAATAATGCTGCCAAACCAGCTGAAGAACTGAAATATTTGTGAGTACACCTAATACCCAAAGATTACTTTAAGCAGATCTGAGTTTTCACATTTAAAATTTAACGCCTATCAAAGGTGTCAGCAGAGGCCCCCCTGGATCTCCCCCCAGCCCCCACATTTTCCAGCACTGTGTGTGGCTCTGGGCACTATTTTCTGCTAAATTAAGCCATGGCTTCAGCAAACACAACTGCAGTGACCAGCACTCACCCTCTTCTCACAGCCTTGGCTCCAGGAGTAAGGTGGTTATTAAATTCATGTTGCCTGACAAAGGACTTGGTACAAGCTGCTCGAACCTGTTAGCTGGGGGCTGTGGAACCTCATCAGTGCTTAATACCTTATGGGCACCTACAAATCCTAATCTGCAAAAGATTAACTCATCTTCTGCAGGTCCAAAACAGCCACTGACACGTGGTGAACCACCATTTTCCCAAGGTCTGGTAACTCAGCCAGCAGATAATATGTCTAGACCATAAAAAAAAGAGCACTTTGAAGCTGTAACAGACCGAACTTAGCAAGCTCTTCTTAGTTTTGTGGATGTCACCCTGCCAGCAGGAAGACAGCAAATCCTCAAGACCACCAACTAGGATATAAACCACCAAGAATTTCCAAAAAGCAATCAGAGCTTGGACCTCCAGATGTCTATATCATTTTGTCTGAGTATATCCTGATTTCCTCTGTGCCAAAAATGTTACTTCAAACTTCCAGGTAATTACTGTGAACCTACAAGGGCAAGAGCTCTGTGACGAGGGGCAGTTTCTCAGCTATTTTCCCACTCTGCTCACAGCATCATTTTTGCAGGAAATCCCCTCACCCCCAGCAGCAGCACAGTTTGTCTCACAGCTCTGGGAGCTGTATTTTGTGTCACAGTGACCACAGCTGAAGAAACAAGATGGAAAGATCAGACATCTTCACCAGCAACAACCATTTCTCTCAAGAGCCCAGCAGCACACGTGTTTGCATGCATAGGAAAAGGGCATTTGGGACGAAGGGTGAGAGCAGTGTTTTGCACTAGCAGTCAACCATCAGATACTTGTACACAGAAGTATGTTGCCCCCTCGAATTCCATGCATTTTTAATGTCTAATACCCTGGGTGTTAAGCAAGAGTTTACATTTTACCTCTATTACCGACTGCAGACCTCAAGCACCAGTGCTTGTTTTTTAAAACAGCTTTCAACCCACTGAGCAAGCAAAGATTTAAGGCCTGAGAGATACTTTTACTTACATGAAGGCTGACATGAAGACACAAGGCAGACTTCAGTGGTTCTGTAGTTAAATGCAAGTTCTTCTTTATGAAGCATTTCCTGATGGCTTAAGGTAACTTACACTTGGTGTAAGTTACCTTAGTTTAAATGTTTTATCTGCAGCTCACCAGGACTCAGTCTTGTCTCAGTTCATGATTGCAAATACAAGAACTTACCACCACGCTTACCTAACACACCAGCACACACTACTATCTACCATTGTCAGGTGAGATTAAATTAACTTTTAATCAGATAAGTGTGTCCACAAACACACATTTGCTGGGGCAGGCACTACCACACGTTTATCTTGCCATCCTATTGTCCCTGTTCTTCAGAACTGTGAGATAAGTCCTCTACACAATGAAGTTTTATGGTAATTATTACACCAAGAACGCTACTGCCAGCTGCTGAGCCTTCCCTGCCAGGCAGAGCTTCCACAGGTCACTCTCTGGAATAAGCACACTGGAAAAAGAATAGGAGGAGGTATTCTTTTGGTGTATGTCCAAAAGTCATTAACATCAAATGGAAGAAATGCTTGGCATTTCAAAAATGAAGAAATACAGGGTTTCTGATGCAAAGAGCTTATTGTGGTGGCACATTTAAAGTCTGAATGAATAACAACACGAGGGTGAAGGAGAGAGGCAAGGCTGGCTGCCTGCACTCCTGTCCACTCAGAAGAAGTGGGAATGGGGAAAGATGAGCACAAACTGCAGCAATGGGATGGCACTGAGTAAAAGACAACCACACCCACTCTGGTATCTGCAGTGATCAGCCCACAACACTGCCAAGAGGAGGGCAAAGATGGTGGAATAATAAAGCAAGAGAGGGAATCCAGTAAACAGTATCTGCCTCTAGGTTTTGTAAAGGTTTCACCTTGCTTAGGACAAGAAGGAAAGGCCACGATGAAATTCTGGCACCAAAAGGCAATTAACAGCTAGCATGAAGACACCAACCCAGGCAGTGTAGCAGGGGGAATCCTAAGTGAGGGCTTTAGTGGCAGATAAATTTTTAAATATTTAGTGTATTTTAGGCACTGTTGTATGGAAATAGACTATTAAAATGCCTTAATTACAAACATTAAAAATGGGTTTGTGGCCTATGCTTCCATACATATGTTTTAATACACATATAAAATAAACACATATATTTTGGGGTGAACAGTAGTATACACACAAGTAGAGATTCTTGTCCAGAGGGCAGAGGCCTCAACATGTAGATCCCGAAAGCAGGACCACCTTCTCCAGATCCCCTGGAGCAAGGAAACTGTTTCCTTATTCTCCAAAAACAAGCTAAAAGGGGATGAAATGGACCTGTTACATCATCTGCTGGTGAGGAGACCTGCTTTTACCTTATTACCTGAAAAGCATTTATGCAGTGTTCAAAAGATACCTGTAGACTGCAGGTTCTCACTGCAGCCCTCGAGGCTGTGCTTTGCAGTAGTATCAAGCATCTCCCCTCTGTGCCAAAGGAAAGTTACATTCTTCAAACCCCAATGGCAGACAAAGAAGGAGGAAGAAGTCCAGCAGATTTCTATCGTGCTATGCATTTGGTGCGACAGCACTGAGGAGGAAGGGGATGTACAGCAGCCTCATCCCTGGGAGCATTTGCATCCAGCAGCAGGGACAGGGACACACAGCACATCCACAGTTTAGGTTCCACCAACCCGTGACCTGGTGCATAACATTAAAAACATGACAGCAAGTGTCACATCCACGCACCAACTGAGAAATGCCAACAAGTAACATGGAGGGACAGAGGGAAGGAATGTTCACCCTCAATTTTCCACCTTCCATCTGCTTAGTGAAACATGCAGAGGGCTGGGTGTCAGCTGCCCACCAGTAACGTTTTCAATCCTGCAAGAACTGGTAATATTTTCAGTGGAACTGATTTGCAATTCTGTGGGCAGATACTGGCCCTGAGCCTCCTTTGCTGCCTCCTGAGGATGCTACTGTGCTGCTTCTCCCGTGGAGGACACAAGCCAGTGTGCAATGCCACACTGGGCAGGCAGGTTCAAAGGACTTAGGAGATTGTGTCATATTTGTTCTATACAGAAAATTTGGTCCAGAAATAAGGCAAAGCAATACAAGTCACACAGCACAGCTACAATTCAGTTTTTGTTATGTCTCTATATGAGCAGACAGATGAGTCCCTACTCCTCTGGATTTCTGCAGTTCATCTTCAGGATCACTGCCACTGTACATGAGATAAGTGGACTTATCAAAAAGAAATAGAAGAGAGGAATCTTCAAAGGAAAGCCTTAATCAATATGTTGGTTCTACTTCTATCAGCAGAACGTCTCAAAGACTAACCCAAAAATCAAGAAGAGCATCCTGCAGTCTTTCTTGTGGGAATAAGGCCTGATGGCTGATCATTTCAGCCTGTAGAGTCATTCCTTGGGTTTTTACTCCTGGATCTTATAGATGTTTTAGACAAAGGAAACCCTTTTCCTTTTGGGTCTCTTGAAAGTACACAAAGGGTGGTGAGCTCCAAACCCAGACTGCTACAGTGCAGCTTTGGTGAAAATGCCAGAGGGACATAATGTAAAACTCTGGTCATACAGGTCAGCATTTCTGTCTGCTGAACAATAAAATTCTAAGATCAGCTACCTGGATTGACATAGAAGACTGAAAACTATCCTATAGATGAGGCCAGGGTATCACAACCTATCCTAAAAGCAGAATGTTGTCCTTCTGCTTCCAGGAACTCAGGAGGCAGGAGATCACTCACTTTACAAGAACCCTTAAAGTTGCTTGGCAGGAAAGGAGCAGGGAATGGGCCAGGGGTAGGACAGGAACAACATGAAAAGCAGAGCCCAGCAACTCTGTCACATCAGCAGGAGATGCTCCCTAAATAGCTGCTAACATGCAGCTGCTCAGACTACAGGAGAAACACTAATTCAGTGATTTCCAGTAGGAAGACAGGAAGGGATGAAGTCCAAGACAGCTCTGGGGAAGCTGATCAACAGACAAACCTCACTAGAGGCCAGGAGCATATTCTCTAAAAGTCAAGGATTTCACAAACAAATTCATCTCCTCAAGGTATGGGATCAATGGCAGCACTGTTTTGCAACGGGATGACTGAGGAGCACCAGGTCTAACCTGCCACCAGGCCTCAGTGACTGCAAGCAGGGACCTGAGCGTGACCCCCTCAATTCCTGGGCTAACCCTGCCCACAGAAATGCAGCAACCAGCTCCCAGAGACCAGAAACTGAGATCTGACGTATTGCTTCTGCTCCAGCAGATAAGGACTCCCACCAGACAGGAGAATAACTTCAATCACCAACAAAAAGAACAGCTCCTTAATATTAATTAGTTGTACAAAACTAAAATACACCTGGATGGAAGAAGACGAATGAGAACATCTTAAGATGAACTCTTTGCAAATATGTTAATAGTTTTAAATAAAAGTAAATAAATAAAATAAATAAAAACATAAGCTTAGTTTGTACCTCGGGAATGGGTCCTGATTTTTTAGGGCTTGAAACTACTCAATAAATAACTTTTTATGTTATATTCTTATTTCCAAGGCAGAGAAAGAAGTTGAATTACAGTAAGAGCAAAGAATTCCTGGTGACATCCCTCTGGAGTGTTGGAGATGGATGAGACTGCGCTTAAAGACAAACCGGCCGCTGAAGCCAAACCCAGCTCTGCAGAAGGATAACCAAAACTGTAACACATCTTCCTTTTGCTATTAGAGTTGAAGAGATGCCGTTCCAAAAGCATCAAACCTACTCCCAGTCCATCTCTCAATTAGGCAGCACAAAGCAATGCAAAATTTGAATTCCAGCAGGTCATCACCTACCTTGCCAAGCTACATTACTTGGCAGAGAAGTGATGCAATGGAAGTCATTACTCAAGAAAATGAAATCCCATTTATTCACATGGCCTTGAGCATACTATGTTATGCAATTTGGAGATTCCTATGCAATGTGACATAGATTAGTACATATTTCTCTTTCTGTATTGTTTCTAAATGGACATCTTGGAAACAAATATAAAATCCAAGCTCATTAACACCTCTGGCTTCTTTTTAAACCAGTCATTCCAAATTACCATCCTCAGATATGCAAGTATTATTCTCCTTCTCACACTGTGAGATGTGGGTGAAAGGGCAAGTCACACAACATAATTAAAACCACAAAACTCTGTTAAATTCAACAGGCTTAGAGTGGGATTTTTTGATGCAAAGTACCAAAACAAACAAACAAAAACAACAACAAAACCAGCTGCTAGATTTCATCTTGTTTGTGAAGTAACATTGAAAAAATATCAGTTTTAAACAAACTCGCCTTGCAGACTAATGTTTCTCAAAGTGCAAAAATCCCCTTTTTGTCTGTCTCATTCTTTAAGGTCACTAAATCCAGACCATCTGGATAGTAAAGTTAGCAACTTAGTTCCCTATTTATCTATTAAAACTTCTGTACAGCTCATATGGAAAATTTGTCTACAGCTAAAAAACAACTGAAGTGTAAAAAGCAGCTGTGGGGAAATGATGTCACTGCAGGCAGAGCTGGCTGTCAGCACACTGGCACCAGGAAGATCCTGAGTTATTGTTAATCTCAGTGTTTGAGCCACATATCCTATTTGGAAAAACAAAAAAAAAAAAAACCCAAAACAATCCCCCCCGAAACCACAAAGAAAATTATATAGATCTGTCAGCCAAATCCTACTCTCACTGAACCATCAGTGGTCATTTTCAGGAAGATCATGACTTCAAACCTGGCATTTTGTACTAAATTTTTTTTGTACAGAACCGGTCCACTGTTCTGAGTAAGGATAAAAGGGTGAATCTTTCACTGCTTTCCTCCACCAAGAACACAAGCAGCAAAACTGTGCAAATCAGTCTCTCTCCTCTCACAGGCAGAGACCAAGAGGACTTGGTTTTGCTAATTTTGGCTGTTACTTATGTAAATGTAGGTGATGAGAAGACAAACATCATATTGGTCCAGCAGGTTTCTCATATTTCCACAACTATCACCTTCAAAATGCAACTCCATGGCCAAAAGGTACCTGTTGCCAGTAACTATTTTTATTTTACAAGCTGCTTAAGGACACGTTCCCATGATTTTTTATTCTACAGATTCATGCATTCTTATTTGGGCTAAAGATGATTGCAGGAGAGGTGTCCTACCTCCTTCCAAGACATCCTTCTCCATCAGAGGGAAATGGGGGACAAATACCACTTTTGGAATCCCAAAGGACGAGGGTTCAGGTTCAAGCCCTTCGGGTGAAGTTTCCTAGCAATGTTCCAGCAGGTTACAGCTTTGCACACAGGCCCTGTGACAAGCCAGGTCCCAGGAACCCCACTGGCAATAACTGAGCATCGCCTTTGGGCTGCAGAGATTTCAGAAGTTTGTCCCTCAGAAATCAAGGGCTGCCTTGCCTCCTCGCCCATAGAATGAGGCATTTGCAAAATGAACAGTAAAGACAACTGCTAATGCTTCTTCAAGGTGTTACACTCCTTCCTTATCAGTAAAACATCATCAAAAAATAAATGCTTTCCTACAAGTTTTCACAGAGGTTTAAAAAATACCCTAAAATTCATGTTGTAACACATTAGGATGAAAGGATGTAAAAAATGTAATATATGCTTATTTAGCTAGGTGCATAATAAAAAAACTCTATTTCATAGCACCTATACATCTGCTGGATCTGAATTCTAACTACAGTCATAACCTGGAAACAAGTTTAAGAAATTGTTACACACAAACACTGTGAATAATACACAGACATTAGACAAAACAGCTCTTCCCAGACAATTTCAGACTCCTTACTACAGACACATGCTCACGTGATCAAAGAATATTATATTTAATTTTTAATGGAGACGTGTGAATGGAGAGAGAGAATTCAAAATTCAGCTGCTGCCTTTTTGCTCCTAGATCACATACTGGACTATGACTCCACTATCCCAAACCAGTGTTAGTTTTGGCGCTGACAACACAACACCATAAAGCAGATTCAATAAATAAAATTACCCTGTATTTTCCCCATAAACCCGTCATACAGGAGCTGAGCTGGCAAGTCTATTTTAAAACTGAATCTTTGAATGCATGTCATTGATATACAACAGCAACAAGCACAACATGAGCGGTTTGTCACCAAGCTCAACTCACTTACGTGGTAAGAATATGCTTGCTGACTAAACAACAAACTGTAATAAAAAGATCCAGCAATAGTGCAGAGCAAACTCCTCAAAACTGGTGAAAATCATATTTTCATGAAATATGTCAGCAAACTTCTCCAAAACATTTGACATTGTTTTACTCACACATTTCACGTTGCTTCAGCCTACTTGAATTTAAGCAGTGCGTGAAATTATCTCTTTTCTTATAGCTGTTCACGTTTTTCCCCGAGTAATTAGCAAGCTACATCCCCTTTGACAGAGGGACACTAACAAGCTCCTACAGTTTCCAGTAGGGCAAGGAATCCAAAGCTACTAATAGCAAACAAGTCATTTAAACAAAAAAAGGATTACAAAGACTCATTGCCAGTAGCTGGAAACTCACCCATATTTCAGATTAAGGCTTTCTGAGGAGCTCTTTTGTAAAGAGTTTTGACTCCATCTTACAAAACTATTTCATTGTTTTCCTTTAAAAACCAAACCATTGATTTGTTATCTACTAATAATTTCTTCGTATTGAAACTAATTAAGTACTAGAAAGATGGAGAAGCATTTTCCAAAGTGAAAATGACGGAAACCTTAGTTTTGTTACAAAACCTCCCTCCAGAGATCTCAAAGTTGAAACAAAACAAAAGTTACACAAACGTTTTAAAAAAGTTTTTCCATTCTTCGCTACCAGGCCACCAAAACAAGCTGCGAACCAAGCCAGAGCGCAGCTTATTGGGAAAAATTCACTGCTGAAAATGCCTAGAACCCTGTGAAATAAAGCGGGTTTTGAGGCGCTCCTGAGCGGGAAGTTGCGTACCTTGAGGACCTCCATGGGCACCTGGGTGGCGGGGGGCAGGCTGGTGGGGACGCTGACGTTGATGGCAGGTGTCTGGCTCACGGGCACTCGCTGCTGCATGAACTGGGCTGCCTGCTGCTTCTGCTGCTGCTCCCGACGCTCCTGCTCCTGCATCTGCTCACGCATGAGCTGCTGTCGGAGCAGGATTCGTGAGGTCATGCTGGAGGAGCTTAAGGGAGGCTTGGAAGCGCCAGGATGCTCGGAATTGCTGTGGGAAGACCAGAGAAAGACAGCTCAGCTTCCACAAAGCGGGATGGCGGCTCCGGCAGCCGGAGCTGGTGGAGTTAGAGGGGAACGTGGGGCGCGATGGGTGAGGATCCGCGGCACGGCGAGAGGGGAATCCGGAGCCGACCTACTTCAGGTACTTAGCGGCCACATTAGGCTGCCTTAACTTGACTGCAGCCAAACCATTCCCAAACGCCAACATCCAGCTGTAAAGAGCCATTTGCTCTTTCAAGTTTTACAGCAACCGCCCACGAGAAAAACAAATGCTTTTATAGATAGTAGTAGGCACAAATACTCCTTTTTTAAAAAAAGAAAAAATAATGAAGAGTTTTAGCAAGTCTAATGATTGGTATGGATAACACTCCAGTCCAATGATCTAGCTCAAAGTAAAGTAAATCTACCTCTCCCATGAAAACAAAACATAACATAGTTTACTTATTTCCTGCAAAATACTACCTTAGGGTTGGACCTGCTGGCAGTGACTTTTCAGAGTTAGAAAACAGACCTCCACAAAAAACCCGACTCCCACCCCAGGCCTACCAGCATCTTCCCAGCACTGTCAGATACAAAAACAGGCAAAATAAACGACAGTAACAACTTTATTCCAGTCTTAATTTACAGAGAGCAACAGGCTGGCCCAAGCAAGCACACAGCACAGCTTCACCACCCAGGAGATACTTCTGAGCCATTGGCAGGCAGAGCATGGGACAGACCATGGGACTTTGCCATGGGCTGCAGGGACACTTTCTGGAGCAACTCATCATTTTCTTAGCCTGCAGAACCAAAATCCGTGGGCTGTGCCTTGGGAAGCCAGCAGTAACCCTCCTGGCTGTAGGAGGAGGCTGCTCTTGAAACCCCCACCTCTGGCTCCAGCACTGATACCTGCGGGATGCAGGCAGGACACAGAAGTCTGGGAGCCAGCATCCCTTCCAGGTCTTGCTTGGAATCTGGGGGCATCGAGCACTGCCTGTGCTCGGACAACCAGAGCCAGCACTGCTGGAAGTCTTCTGTCTTTGTTTAGGACTGATGTTGAACACAGTTCAGGGAAGATACAAAAAAAGGAGAACCCACACTTACCAAGAGATCAAACTCTGCTCTTCCAGAGCACACATTTTGGGGGCAGGGAGGCAGGGGACCATCTTGCTATTTAAGACCTGTCATGTTGAAACATTCACAGAGACACTGATCCTTTTGATAAAACAAGAGAAAACCTTTGTGGTGAAACTAATGCAGCTGCGGAATAATCGTACTAATTAGCTGCTCAAGACAAGTCATTGACTGTGATACTTGTAAAAAACACTCCCTTTTCAATTAAGGGTGAAGCATTCTCACATCTAAATCCAGCAGCTTGTTTTCTGGCTGCACATCTGAACCACTTTCACATTTCCAAACCGAAGAGATGCTTTATTTCCATGACCAGGATAGTTATAGATCAGTGGTCTCTCAATTGTTTTGATTACATGCTCCTACCAGGAATGTTTGAACATGCACCCCCAAAATGTTTACTTACTTGTTTATGAACTATATACATGTATTACTGAAGTGCTCATATTTTCTTTCTGCCCACCAATAAGACTGTGCATCCCACCTTGGAGACCACTGTAAAACATGAGAAAAAAAAGGCACCCAAATGCTGCTTTCAAGGAAGGGCTCATTCTGCTCATGCTGGAAAAAGGCCAATTTTGTACCACACTTGTCAGCACTCTCATTTGTGCGCTACTGGCAATTTTTACAGATACTTAATGTTGCAAAATTGGTAACCTAGCAGTTCCTCCCACCTTCTTTCATTTTGAACTGTTTCTCCACCTACCAAAGCCAAGTGTGCTGGAAACCATCTCAGAAGAACCTTCCCATATAAAAAACGTTGGGGAAAGAGAGGGAGCAGGAAGGAGAAATTATTTCCACAGCACTTCAAACAGCTCCTGCCAGGAACCTCATCTTGCTCACAAAATTATTTCACCTACTTGCACCAAGTGTTCTTCCAGCTTCCTGCAGGTGATTCACGGCTCTACAGTTGATCAAAAATTGCAAACAAAAACTTCAAGTATTGTGTCTTTCAATGAGATAACAGTCCCAGAAAATGCTGTTCTGCCAAATTCTTCCCCTATGGGCAAAGATGCTCCTAGGCTTGATTTCTTCTGCAATTCCACTCAGTATTTTACATGGCAAAGAGGCAGATAAGCCATGAATGCAGGCAGTGTGGACAGCCACGTGCTGCCAGGCTGCAGCTACTGGAATTGTTTAGGTTGGAAGAGATCTCCAGGATCATCAGGCCCAACCATTAACCCAGCACTGCCAAGCCCACCACTAAACCATGTCCCCAAGTGCCACATCCACATGTCTTTTAAATACCTCCAGCAAGAGTGACTCAACCATCTCCCTGACAGGCTGTTCCAGTGCTTGACAACTCTTTCAGTGAAAAAATTCTTCCTAATTTTCAGTCTAAACTTCCTCTGGCACAACTTGAGGCCATCTCCTCTTATGCTATCCATTATTAACTGGGAAAGGGAGATAGGCACCCAACCATCACACCACCAGTGCAGGTGAGTTCAAATAATGCTTCTTCTGGGATAAAAGCTGCTGCACAACACCTGCCTACCTAACCAGATTCTTCTGTCACAAGCACTGGGATGGAACATGGACAGATTTCCTGTTATTTATTCCAGAGGGCTGTAAAGCTCCTCCTGTGTGCACAACGGTCACCCCACACCAGCATTCCTTCCATGAGCACGCTGATCAAAGATGGAAAACTCTGCAACTTTGGTATCTCATCCTCTAAGTCTGTCTCATGCACCACACAGGTCATCCTCCCACCCAGCTTCCCTTCTCCACCATGTCTGCTCATCTCCCCAAGCACAGAATAGAAGGAACAGAAGACAGTTTGGGTTTCATGACCATGGACCTCCACAGAGCAAACAGGAGGGTTGTCAGAAACTCACTTCTCCAACCAAAGAAGCAATTAAAAGCTCGTTATTTCAAAAGCTTCATCCAGACAGTTTTGAAAATGGTTATTTTTAAAGCTTCTTGACCTTTATGTGCTGGTGCACAGGCAGCTCTCCCATGACCAAGCTCGGTGCCATGCACCACAGAACAACTCAGAAGTGGACACGTGGATCCAAAACTCCCCTACATGAACTGATTCACCCCCAGATTACGTGGAGCCAGGAGCAGAGCCCACACACAGCTAATACACGATGCGATTCAGATACTTCCTGCAAACAGTTTATGGAAACCATCTAATTGCAATAAATGAACCCGACTCATCCTTTTAATTGACACATGATTAAACCAGTTATCCATTAGCACTCTAATAAGCACAGCGTAATACAGACTGGGAGTTATTAGTTATGTGTCATGTGTCGATCCAATTAATCATGAAGTGATAACGCTTTATTAAATAAGTTTAAATTGCATATCCTTTGCACAGATGCCTGGGAAATATTAGTTACTGCATACATGAGTTATTATGCAGGTGGCCATTGCATAACAAAAGGCAACTGATCACATTAAAATCAAGCTTGATTTTGTCGCCATCAACCCACAGACACCACCTTCCCAGATGTTTACTGATTATTTTATCTGTCTCCTTGGGCAAAAAAACAAACTCGTCTTTTGTTGGGCAGTTTTGTTTTCAGATTCTATAAATTGATCAAACAAATGCTCTGGTTCACATGCATTAGTTATGAGTTATCTGAAGTACAAGCATTATTTTGCACTACCTATGCATTGATTAAGAAACTTCTCTGGAGACTTTGAACTGGAAAAAAAACCTCAACTTTGCTTTTTACCTACTTTAGAAACTTCTACTATTTTTGAAATTTTTTTTAAGAAAAAAAAGGTCTCCAATGTAATGTTTCTTAGACAAATTAGACAAAGAGCCTTCAAAGTCACTTGTTCTGGGCAGGATGTTCTAAATTGAGAAATGGCACATAAGACGGAAGCTGCTGCTCTCCTCCCTCCATTCATGCCAACTGTTTGTTAACGGGTTAGTCCACAGAGAAATCAGCCAAGAAAAGCAGATTTAGCACCTCAAGAAATCCACTGAGCTGCACCAGATCTCAGAGGTAAGAAATAACACCGGATTGAAACGCTTTTGTTTGTCTTACCCTTATCCCATTCATAATTATTCATAGAGAAAATAAAAGCATCCTCATTTGAGTTGTAATGTTGGCAACCTCTCATCTTCTTGCTTTAAAGGTTGATTGTTCTATGTTAATGGTGGATACTTAAATACCTGACCTCCAGAAGACATTTTCAGAGACCACCACACAATTACCCTTCCAGCATCCCTCGCAGAAAATCACTAGTTTCCTCAAAATTAAAGTTGATTTGTACAAGTTCTCTTTTCAATCTCTCTACCAAGCAGTAAAACTTCAAGAAACTTTTTGTTCCCTGTACTGTATATGTGGCTGGAGCAACAATGCCTGTAGTAGCTTCTAACCTGCCAGCCAGCAATGCTGTTTACCTCAAAAAGGGGTGACAGAAAAGCAAAGAATAGTAAAAGAAAAAAATAAATGCAAGGAGGAGCCAGATTACACACACCACCACCCCCACCACCACCCCCGAAGAAAAAGTCTAATACAAAATGTAAGAAGTCCACAAACAACAAAAAAACCCCTACACAATCCCTTTTCTCCCATCTTCAGCCAAGGTAAGGGATTCCAACTACTACAGCATTTTCCCTGGAGCACTTTGTACTTCATTCTTAACATTTAATAATTGATTGTGGGTTACAGCGACGCTCTGCTCACCGTGCCAACCGCCTGGCGCTGCTTGAAGTATCAATGCAAAAAAAAACAAGCCCAAGATTTGGCACCCTCCTATGTCCTGACTTGCCAAGGACAGAGCAGTTATAAAAACGGTGTGGAGACCTTTATCAGCCTTTATAATAAAGCCAGGACTATGTTTCAGGCTCCTACATGAAAGGTTTCCGCACTTGAAGGTTACATGTTTAAAGAGACAGGCTGCCTGCCCCTGCTCCATCACCAAGGTAAATGTTTTCTGTGCCTCCTGTGCTTGCATATCCTGACCTGCGCTGCCCTACACCATGGGCTGCACCCACAGCACAGCCCACAGCCCAAAAGGCACCCACCCATCTGCCTGGATGCACTGAGTGCACCTGGTTGGGTAGGGGAGGAAAAATCCTGCAACATCCACCACGCACACCTACTACACCAAGGAGCTAAGGGTTGAATTTCAAATCAAATTAATTTGGTGGACCAACCTGCTTTGAAAAAAAACCAAAAAAACAAAAAACCACACATGCACACACAAAAACCCCCTCCAACAAAACCCAACCCCACAAACAAAAATATTCAATCCTCAGCTAAGAATTTTTTAAAGTTGTTGTACATCATGTAGTAGTTTTCCATTTTTCTTCCTGTCTTTAAAACACACCTTCACAAGTGGCTGAACATAATGCTTTCTGAACTTAATGAAAACCTCTCTCATGACCCAGGAGCACTCAGTAAATAATTATTAAGCTCTGGAGGTGGCTTTTGCATGAGTGTTGACTTAATAAAATGCCGTAAGTTGATCTGCTTGAATGCCCATTTACTTGGGGACACAGCTTGCAGTATAGCCTGGAAAGCTTGATCTCGACCAGATTAAGGAACAAGGTAAAATTAAGAGGTTCAATCCAGAAGCTGCATAGGTCATATTTTACAATCCTTTACTACCACTGATAGAAGGGAGATGAATAACTGCAAACCTAAAGTATCCTCAAAGACTTCCATATTACAACAGTGATTATGCACCAAGTCTTTTTACACCCAAACTGAATCTCTGTTAGCCCAGATCTGTGTTTTTGCCATAAAGTTTCAGAAGAAGAGATATAGATGCATATATATTTAAACACAGTATTATGTGTCCTCCCCTCCTGAAAGCCACCATCACTATCTGAGCCGGTCAGCCCAGCTGCTGTGGCTCTGCAGAGGACAGTGGCCAGTCTCAAGCACGGTATCTTTAATTCCCAGAACACAACCTCCACCACACCAAATCAATCCCACAATAATCTGCTCACGGTGCTCCAGGAAAGCATCACTCACAGACAGAGGCTGTCAAAGGAGCAGGGCATGAACATCTGAACAGCTTCCATCTTTCCCCCCCAATTTTGTGTCCAAGGGCTTTTGCTGAGCACCCCCAGGAGAAAGCCAAGTGGCGCCCGGGCCGGCTGTGTCTCCAGGGGAGGCTCCAGATAAGGACCTGGCAACTCCAATCCCCAGGGAGCAGCAAGGCGGGCAGCGGCTCCCGGCACTGCAGACCTGTGCAATCCAGCACCTACCGAGGAGAGAACGACGGGCTTGAGGCAGCACGTCCAGGGGTATCACGAAAGGACTCCAAAACAGCCCAGGAGTTTGGAGTGAGCATCTCGCTGCATCGTGTCTCACCTGCATGGGAGCGCCGCACAGCCTCCGGATGGGCACGGAGCCGCAGCATCCCGGCTCCGCAGGATTTGGGATGAATTCCCGGCACAGCCGTGCGCTGAGCGGATCCCAGGGGCTGCACCACCCTCACCGCCCCGCAAGGAATGGCAGAAACTGAAGACACGGATTGGCATTGAAAGCACTTCTCCCATTCATTAATTAAAAGGGGTGTGATCAGGCCATTAACACCATCAGTGGATAAGGGCTGTCTGTAACAGCACCGTTTTCTCACGATCTTTATCACCAAAAGATGAAGGGAAAGGGTGGGTGCAGGACAAATTTGTTTTCTGGGATGTAACTTCTTCGCATTCAAGGCTCAGTCAGGCGAACCCCCACCTAGGAACCACTGGACACGCATCTCTCAAGAGCTTGAACCACATCTGTAAAGGTACAGAGTCGATGTGACAGTACACACACCATTTCCCCAGCTCCACCTCTGCTCAAACAGGCTGAAACCCTCAGAAAAGCAGCACGCAGGGTACACAAATACCTCAAGCTCCCCATATTGTTCCATGAAGAGCTGAAGGAATTTAAAATGTAGCTGACTGCGTTACCCAATATCGGTTTGACGCTCTCCCTCAAACTTTCGGTTTCCATCACAAACTTAGAGAAAATATTACCAAAAAAAAAAAAAAAAAGAGGAAAAAAAGGTATAAAGCAGATTTGTCTTTCACTTAAAAGTCTGACCTTGTTAAGGGCTTTTTAAACCATTTTTCAGACACCACATCAATGGGCACTTCCCTCTCTAAAGGGCTCTACGCAAATTTGCAAAACAAAAAGCCAGATTGCTAAAACAACCAAGACATGATAAAAGAAAAAGCGAGGAGATAACACTCCACTAGCAATCTCTGTAGTTTTTGATTTTGTAACGCAGAATTTACCTTTTTTTATCTGGGTAAATAGAGACAATAACACCGTTGCTGAGAGGCAAGATGACGTGTGACCACCACACTTTCTGGTACTTTACAACTACAGAGTGCACAGGTCTGGCTTCACAGCACCTTTCCATCGTATCTTGGTTTAGAAATTATTACTTCCACAGTTGGATAGCAAGTTTATTCACAGAGGCAGTTTTCAGCAGTAGACAACGCTTGGGTCCATAGCTTGTATTCATAATTCACATGCCCAGACTCCTACCCAGCTAAAAAGCCATCATGCTCCTCCAGGCTTACCAGGACCAGCACTTCCCAGCCTAACCCCTTCCATTCATCCAAGGTTTTCTGCTTATTGACTCCACTGTTACAGCACTATTCAACGCTTTCCAAAGAGGATGAGGCAGCTGGAAGCCTCATCTCCTGCAGATGACATCCTCGTTCTGGCATGCTGAGCAAACAGGATCTTGAGGAGCAAAAGGGAAAGTGGTTATGAAAGATTTCCTTTAAATTATTAAGAACCCCAAAGAGTCATGATGAAAACTACACAGTGAATTCTGTGCTCGGTATGTTGGCATTATCAGCATGTAGGGCTTGCTCACAACAGTGAGTACGACATGCAAGGGAACAAACAACCCCTAACACATCACTGCAATAATTTTAACATTAAACCAGTCTTGGACAGATATTATGCAAACTCTCACTTCAATCTCTAGCCACAGCACTAGCTGTTCATTACAGGACCTGATCAGATCAGTGAGTGTCTTTAACAACTCTTCTTTCTAACAAATCAACTCTCCAGGCTGCAGAAACCAATGCCTCAGTGTCCCTGTGCTTCAGACAAACTTGAATTTTAGAGTCCTTAAGCATTGCTCATAGTTCTTTTACATCTTTGTCTATTTGCAGAAGAGTTACTGGGGCAAAGAGGATTGTGTGACTGTGCAAGCTGAACAACTCGGGGTGCGGGTACAAAAACCCTTATTCAGCAATAAGTTACTTTACCAACCATTTGGATATTTACACTGCAATTACGATTTGCAATTGCAGGACAGATGTGCCAGACTTGCTGCCTTGGGTTTTCACAGCACAGCCAGGAAGGTGGGATAAGCTCCAGCCATCCATGTAAGAGAGCATTAGTGATGTTTGCAAACTTGCTAATTGAGGCCAAGCAAAATGGAGGAATTGCCCGACGGCCAACTAAAGACAGGTGGCCTTCAATTCCCTTGCTTAGGCCACTCAGTGCCCCCCACAACACCCCTGACATGAGATAATCCCAAACCAAGGCTCCTGGAGGAAGCAAATACACTCAGTCCATCAGGTATCACTGCTGTCACCAGCAGCATCCTCAGTACAGGCACATCCAGCAGACAGCCCTTCTGTCACCAGGAACCTCTCCCAAATCCCAGGTTCAGGGATTCCCCAAGTGGGGTACAGTTTCTGTGTCCTTACAACCTCGGGGCGTGCACTGTGGGGCAGGATGGCTGGGGCAGGACAGTGCAAACGTTACTTGGAGGGACCTTTTCACCTGCCAACAACTGTAAATTCTATTTTAAATTTGTCACATTTGCAGGAACTGCAGTCTTTCACTGAAATATTTAGCATTGATTTAAAGTCTTCAGCAGTGGGGAACTGCATCTCCAAGGACTGTTATGGTAATTCCTCCTCCTCCCTCATCAAAATAATTCTGCATTTTGTTTCAAAGCAGAAATTGCTCAAGAACATCAGAGAGGGAATGAGGAAAAATAATTACTTAAACTTATGGGTTCACATATAAATAAAAGAAATATCAAATGAAAACCATGGTACAGAATGAAATCCCATTCAAAATAAAAACATGCAAGCAACATTTATCCTTCTTGATTTCACAGAGTCAAAACACATACAAAAAGATCGTCCTTAATCTATTTATAGGTCTTTTAACACCTCAAATACGGCCCTGCTAATACACAGACTTTATTTAATTTTGCAATCACCCTTCTGCTCTGCATGTCTTATGTTGCATCTAAAATGCACAAGCACATCTCAAAGATCTCAAAGAGGAGACCTCAGGAAAAATCCTCAGAAATAACTTTATGCAGCCAAATATAATCTCAAAAATTAATACAGTTGCTGAGTTTCTAGAAAACAGGATTTTCTGAAAGTAAAACTGTTCAGCACAGCCCATGTCTTGCACGGTTTAGTGACACCTGAGCCATGCTGTCTGTGTCACTTGTCGCAGGAACAACACTACTTTTCAAAATACATTACAGCCCTTGGTTTACTTTTGAAAAAAGCAACTCAAAACTATTTACAAGCCTTTCTGTTAGACCCTCCTAATCTGTTCTGCGCTGCCAGAAGCACAGCACTTGAATGGCTATTTCTGTTCAAAGCTATATTTGTTGTGGAACTACTGCAAACTCCTGAATCATGTAAACAGAGGCAAGAGCCAAAAAATGTTTCACTGGACTTGAAGTTCACATCTGCCTTAGTTACTAGGACAGAAAAATAAAGGCAGGGCTTAGCTTATAACCAATAAATCCTGCAAAGGCTACGGTTAATCATGAATTCCTGCAACAGGGTTTTGTTTAATCTGGTTTACTTAGCATTTGTGACCTTGGCAAAGTACCTGCAGGAGCACCCACGTCGCTGTGGAGCAGCATTTCACACCTTCTGTTATTTCAGGCTCCGGCAGGCGCCTGTACAGTGCTACGTTAGTCAGCCAGGTTCATAAACACGCAGCAAAGTCACCTGGAAATGATGTGCAGTTCCAGACTCGCTGGAGCCCAGCAGCCAACTGTACTGCTGTCCCTAAAAAGCAGTATTGTAGCAGCTCTCGGTCAGGACCTGCAGCTGCACCTTTGGGCAAAACAAACGCTTGTCAAACGTGCTGCTGGAGCAAAGTGACCCTGCCGTTTCTTCAGCTTCTTGGCTCAGAAAAGTTGGTGCTACTAACCATGCCCTCACCTCAGCCTGCCCAGGTGGATGAAAACTTCACCTGAGCACTCACACCTTCTATTCCTCATGATCCTCCTCCAGCAGGAACAATCCCCAATATTCTCAACATGCTGGAAACAAAAGGCAGCCCAATATTCCCAACAAACTGGAAACCATGGAAACTCCCAAAATGACAATAAAAACCCACACAGATGTTTGATCTCAACTTCCCACAGATTACACAGACCTACCACTTCAGGCAGGGACCAATTCTGCCCAGAGTTCTTTGGCACTGAAGTGCAGCAGAGGTACTACAGGCAGGAGGACAAGTGTTTGGGTAAGAACGGGACATCACAGGTGGATTAAGGAAAACAAAAAAATGCTTCCTTCATAACCCACATTAAGAAATCTGGATTCCATTGTAGTAGCCTATTTTTTGGTCATACAACCATTTGCTGAATTCAGAAATTTAGTACCTGCCTGATACTTAGTTGCCAACATATGTCTAATAAACTGAAAATATTTTTCCCTTCCTTTTAGAGAGGCTGATGCAAAGCCACATTCAGGAACTGCAATTGGTTTTCCAAGTACTCAGAGGGGGAAAAAAGTCTTTTTTTTACCAACTCCAGAACAAACAAGGTGATTTTCTATTCTTTCTTGTTTTTAAAAGCAGATAATGCAAGTGTAAATGGATAAGACATTTTATTATCTAGCTTACCGTAGTTTATTTTTGTACAAATCTTAAACTTCATCTTAAACTAAGATATTCTACCTTAAAAGTGTTATACTTCTGTGTACCTTCCCTCCACAGAGCTACAAGCTGGCTACAGAATTCCTAATCTTAATAGAAGGATATATATTTAATTTTGCCTTGAATTGACACTACAGACTATTTAAAGTTGCATTAAAGCTGATATTATCCTGTAAACACTTCCAGAGTACCAAAAATGAACATCAGCTGTCAGAATGACAGTTATTCAATTAACACTTGCACAGCCAAAGCACTTTGCNTCCCCAAAACAAAAACAGCTAAAAAAGCAACCCCCCTGCCTGGGCTAGGGAAAGGCAGCTTCTCTACGATTTCTCATTTGGCCAGCTCCCAGACATCTCCCTTTCCACACTAGATGGAGCTTTGTCCCCTCTTCCCCAGCCGTCTGGCAGTGCCCTGAGCTGGGATAAAAAGGGTAAAGAGGCAAAGGGTGAAACAGCAGCGTCACCCCAAGTAAACAGCCTGCAGCAGTGGCTTCAGGAACAGCAGGATACCAGCGAGGACCCGGGCTCTCACTGTGCCCTGCTGGCTCCCTGATTTTAACACTGCACTGTTTTGCCATTTCGAGGAATGAAAGTCTTCAACAATACCAAATCCCAATCCATGCTGAGCTCCTACCAGCCTTTACCTTGGCTACAAGGCACTGCCTGAGCTCACACCACAGTCAAATTACACTTCTATTTCTTCCCTTGCAAAGGGACAGCATTTAAACTTATTACCAGATTACACACGTGAATTGCTCATTGGCTTTCCTGCATCCCTCTTTATATTCCCAGTTATTTTCTTTCAAAACAAGCTCTTCAATCTCTTCTCTATTAACCTGAAACGTCTGTCCCAAATGCCTCTGCTCAGGCTCCAGCCTTGGATTCACTGACACTTCGGGGAAGTAACTCATGGATAAAATTCCCCTTGATTTGTATCTGTTGGATTTGGTCTGTATTGTTTCAGATCACAGGTCAAGAGAAACAGCTCATCCTTCTGGTGAGCTGCCACAACTCCATTAGGATCTTTCAAAGCACAACAGGATATGGTACATCATCAGTATTTCTCTGATGAATTTAAACTCAATGGGACCGAGAGGAGTCCAGGGGAATGAGTCACTCCCGATGTCACAAGTGGCCAGCACCGAAAAGCACAAAAAGCAGCAGCCTCAGGCTGTATCAGACAAGGCAATGCCGGAGAGGATGGAGACGCACCGGTGTTCCAAGTGCAAAACCTCTGTGTGCCTTGTGGGCAAGGGCTCAAGAGCAAGGAGCTGAAATTGAGGGGACAAGGGAAACAAGCCCACGTTATAGTGGGAAGCTAAAGAAAAGTTTGGAGGTTGGCAGGGGTGAGTGTTGCTGTCTATAAATACAGCAGAGAAACAAACACCCAGGAGAGAACAACCCTGGCACGTCACCAAGTGATATAAACCAGCTATGAACAAGATTAAATTGGTATCAACAGTCTCATTCTGAGAAGTTCAGACCTGAAACCATTTCCAGCTGGAGGACTGGCGAAGGAACAACGTGCTCCTTTGCAAATAAAGACTGGTTGCCTAATCAAAGTAGGTCACTGTGGAATAAGGCAGCCAGCAACGAATTACGGGACACAGAATCACAGAATCAGTTAGATTGAAAAAGACCTTAAGATCATCAAGCCAACCTTTGACCAACCACCACCTTATGAACCAGAGAAGAGCACTGAGTGCCATTTCCTGAACACAGAAGATGCCCTGCAGGCAGAGGCTCCAAAAGGACAGATGCAGAGCAAAGCGAACTCTTTGGCAGAGCAGATGGATCTGAAGTAGTGCTGGAATACTGCACACAACAGGAGCTCTTGCCTTCACATACACCATGCTGAGCCAGAGCAGTAAATAACACCTGAAAAATGCAACCCCTCCGTTCTAAATTAAAGATTAGAAGTTCCCCCAAAACAAACATAAAATCAAAAAATATCTACTAGAAAAAAGAGACCTCCTAATGTAGACTGAAGGCATGCAGAGCAGGTTTCATCCAGAGCAGATTTACGAGGGATACATTTTGAAGGTAAGAGCAGCTGGAGGGTCCAACAGCCACACATTGCCTGGCCAAGATACCATCACCCATAATTACTTCCAACACAGGGCTGTGGAGCAGAGCCTCTTGGTACACACAGCCTGGGCACTACAGACAGGAGCTGAAACCACATCTCTAAATCCCAGTACCCTCCATCCTCTAGCCAACAGCCACGTCCTGTTATCCTACCCAGCACTGACAAGCAACACAGGACATAACTACAGGTGAACCTGCCAGGCTCTTGCAACTCCTACTCGTTTGTTTAGTAGAAAAGAACCTTCAGTTCATTACAGCAGCATGAAAACCCAAGCCCTTGACACTCTGTAACTGTTCAACATCCCGGACATGCCATCCAAAATTTCCACTGAAGTTCACGAGTGGAACATAATGAAAACACCCTCACTGACCATATTATTTACAGGCTGGGAACAAAGAACTCCAGCCTCCGGTGCGCTTTTAATACAGGCTAATTTATTCTGAAAAAAGTAATAATTAAGTACACAAAACCAAAGTATGGAACCTGAAAAACACCTTCCTGTCTGGCAGAGCAAGTACTTTCTAAGGACACTTACACTAGCTCCTGCTGCTAAAATTGTTTATTAAAAGTAACTGGGGAAAAGCAAAGACGATCTCAAAAATATACAGCAATGCTAAGTTGAAAAAGTTACACTGAAAAAACCCCCAAGCAGATCAAGTGCATTAATATGTTCTTGTGATTAAGTCCATATCCAAGTTGTTTGAAATTGAAGTCTTTAATATTTGAATGATTATGTATGTTTTTAAAAATCTTACAAGTGTTTAGTACCACTAAAAAGCCAGCACATTAAATCTTTACAGACTGGGATTGAGAAATTCCCTGAAACACAGGAAAAAAGCCCTAGGCAAAAAACTGTAATAATCAGTTTTCTCCACCCATCCCACCACATGCCTCTGCAGAACCAGCATCAGGTAAACTGGGAATTGCAGAGTCAGCCAGAATAATGTAAGTTCCCAGGCCAACGGGCCTTGGCTTTCAAACAGGTCCAAGACCTCAGTACTGTGGTGGCCCAGGACAGAAAATGCAGATGAAGCATTAGCCAGTGCCAGGAGGGAGGTACTGACACCAAAACCGGCCTGACAGTTACTGCTTCAGATAAATTGTACCACTCCTCACTTAAGGGAAACCTCAATATACTGCCATTAAAAATAAAAAGGCAATAAAAGGCTACTGTGATTCCAGTGAATGTAAAAGGTGATTGTTTGAGAGGGTGAAAAGCCCTTTCCATGTCCACATGCAAATAACAGCTGGAGTTGGCAAGGATGGGCTGAATCACCTCAGCCTGGTGAAAAAACAGGTTTTAAGCAGAAAAAAAGTCCCAATTTATCATTTTCTCATTGCATTATTCAACAGCAGCATCATTTTATCAACCTCTCAAATACTACCCTCCACGAAGCAATACACAAGGGGTTTTCTGTAAAGTTTTCCATAATCACTAGAGCACAAGAAAAAAAAATATATATATAGGCAGAAAACTGCTAGGTTTTTTACAGCAAAGTCTATCTTTATAATTTTTCATTTGAGATTAAATGCAATAAAGTTCCTTAGGGCTAAAAAACTGAATATGCACATCTAAGGTGGATCCCAGCCTGCAGGCATTTTTGTATCAGTTAACATTTCACATGCAAAAAAATGTAAACAGTGAAATTCAAGCCAGAATGAAGTTCTTTCCTCATTTCAATTAAAAACGTGAATATAACTATTTATCTTAAAATAGTTTGAGCAACCTGGTCTAGTGGAAAGTGTCCCTGTCCATGGCACGGGGGTTGGAACTGGATGATCTTTAAGGTCCCTTCCAACCCAAACCAATCTATTATTCTATGATTCCCAGTGGTGTTGGGAAGCTGTAGATGCATGGGAAGAAGACAAGGAAATGAAACACAAAACGAAGTGCCTACAGAAAACAGATTTAAAAGTGCATTTCCGCATGGCAACAAAGAAACATGCTGCTTGGAAACACCCTTCCATTTCTGTTTAACATAATGGTGGTGGGAATTCCTGCCAAAGTAAACTTCAAAAATTTGTTTGCCATGGAGGAAAACCAAGCAAACTGGAGCTCGGTGTGCAGAATCCTGGTTCAAGAGGGTGAAGGTTTCTTTGTTCCCTTTAGTGCCAGGTCATTTCAAACTTTTGTGCCTACATAGTTTACTGTGCTTTTAAAACCTTCAAAACAATAAAAAGAAAGAAAACTGGGAGGTGAAAAATTTTAATAACCCACTCCTAAAAATCAAGAAGCCTTCCAACATGCCATGTGTAAAACTATCAGCAAGCGTGACAACTTTCTTATTCTATCAGTCTACTTCCAAAAGTTTGGCATTTTTGAAAGCAAAATATTATTTCACAGAGCACAGAGAGAAGGTTTGTTTTTTAAAAAAGTGTTTGCATAAAATCCAGGAAAAAAAGATGTATTTACGTTAATGCAAATTACATAATCTGTCCTCTTAGATGGCAGTTTCTGACCATTAACAACCGTAAATACAGATAAAACCTTTTATTCAATTATCGTGCTAAATTTCACGTTTCTGTAAGCAGCACGATAAAGCAGATCAACCACTCCTCCCTTGCTTATCTGCTATCTGAAAACCACAGACAGTATCATTTCTGACACTAGAGAAACAATTGCAACCTTCTAGGCTATGGCTGAGTTGCCCCAAGAGATCTCCTATGCACTAGCAAGGGCTTTCCTTCTGCATCTCTCCTTCCCATTTAGGTCTTCTGCAATTCCATGGTTTGAAGTTTCTGCCTTCAGCACAGAGGCATCTGGGCAAACAGCAATTCCTGAAATTTGTTACTCACTCAAGATATTTCTCGAGGTACTTGTCACAGCAACCTCAGGATGTAAACTCAAATTGCAAAGCAGACTTTTAACTGCTGCAGGATTGAGGAGAAAAAGAGGCTGATTGGGATTATTAGACAGCAACTCTCACTGAGCATTTAATTCCAGCATTAAATGCAGTCATGTATTCAGCACATCGCAGCCGAACTTAGGTGGGACGTGGTCCCAAACCCAAGGAAATCAATAGGAGTATTTCATTCTGATTTCCCATAGAATCTTTGGGCACGCCACAGCATTTTGAGCCAAAAACCTGCCTGCCCTTGCTGCACCTGAGGAAACTGCCCTCTCAGGCAGCGTGGATCCCCCCACGCAGAGTCCACGGCATCTGCCACGGAGCAAACCCCGACCCAGCTGGCTGCACATGAAAGCACATGCA
Organism: Machaerirhynchus nigripectus; assembly: GCA_013397975.1. NCBI lineage: Eukaryota > Metazoa > Chordata > Aves > Passeriformes > Dicruridae > Machaerirhynchus > Machaerirhynchus nigripectus. Next base: position 1,313,029 of record VZRQ01009390.1, on the reverse strand, counting down.
AAAGGTCTTGTGCATGCTTGTTCAGCTGGTTTGAAAAAGAAGTGAGCAAGAAAATATCGGAGTTTTTTGTTTTCCAAGTCAGGTAATTTCTCCATTTTATTCCTACCTGGACCAGGAGAAGAGAGGGAAAACTAAACCAAAATGATGATATACCACTGCTTGTTCTCCATCTCCACCAGCCAGCTGCAGGAGCTGACGTGCAGGCACAACCCCGCCTGGCACCAGGACGGACAACTGCTCCGTGGAGCTCTGCTGCAGCTCAGAGAAGAAAAAGGACTAAGGACTTACCCAGGGAATTCATCCTTTCACGTTTCAATCCAAGGCAAGGCAAGAATTTCCTGGGACCTGAGCTCCTGATGGCCACAGAACCAAGACTAGACAGAAAGATCTTAGTAAGCACTGGCTTCCAGAAACTGCACTTCCACTCCTACCATCCACCTCCTAACCCCGCTGCTGCATTTGTGGCTGCCTTTGTTAGAACACTTCTGCAAATGAAAACAGATGAGTAACTATTGCTGCTTTAGCAAACTCCCAAGCCCATGGTCACTAATAATAGCTTTGTTCCTTTTATTACTAAACAAAACCAAAAAAAAAAAGTTGAAATGCTTGTATAAAATGCACATTGCTGAATGTTTTCTTTCATTGATCCAGGACCATTTCCCCGGATGAGCTTAGGCCCAGGACTCTCGAACAATTTCTGTGATCAACACAATGTGGAGCAATCTCAGGCTGTTTGAGGGGGCTTCCCTCACAAAAATTTTTTTTAAAAATCAGGTTTGGTGCTCCTTCTTTGAGACATTGAGAGTTCAATTAATAAATAAATCTGAACAGAGACATTGTTGCACAAACTGGAAGGCAGAGGCAGTTCTGAGCTCCCTGGCAGGAGACAGCCCGGAGCTGATGGATCCAGGGAGGCAGAGGTGCTCCGGCAGCTCCAGGGCACTGGCACGGCGCCGGCCCCGACTGTGCCAGCAGCAAACAGGTGGGACAGAGGGAAAGGGCAGCGTGTGGGGAACAGAAAGTGGAGAAGGGCAACAAGAGAGGAAGAAAACAGAGAGGGAACGAAGCCATTGCTGTGAAATTCAGTGGGAGAATGACTGCAGGAAAGCCTTCCCCTGTGCAAGAAAAAAGAAACAAGAGAAAAGCTACAAGAACTACTTTTGGTACAAAATTCTGCTTTTCCTCTCTACAATCAAATCAATTACAGGAACTTCTGAAAGCAGTGAAAATAACGGGGTCCCAAATCACTCAAAGCCTGCCATGCTTTATTTGATGGAGCCTCCCACCACACACCCCTTTGGTCTGGGATCTCCTGTAGCCTCCTGCTCCTCTGATACTCATGCCCATGGCCAAGCAAAGGCCATGTCTCTCCCTTCCTTCTTTTGGGGGGTTTCACACCAATCTTGGATTGAACTGCAGCACAACTAAGCCCAGGGCCTCTGTTATCCTGCACAATGGTGCTGGAAAATGACTCAGAGCCGCTGGGCTTTGGCTGCCCACGCTGGAAGGTGAGTAGAATCAAGAAAAAAAGATGCTGAATATTCAAAAGTCAGGCCACAGCATTTTCACACTTTTCACACCCCTAAAGCATCTAGGTGTTTTTAGCTTATTAATTTCTATTATTGGTCTGACTGCTGCTGAATGATCCCAAGCATTGCATGGCAAATGTTTTTTTTTCACAGGAAGTAACCAAGCCAAAAGCAGCGAAAGCATCCTCTTGTTCTTGTGGGAGCCCTTTTTCATTTTTTTTTCCTTAGTTTATTTGAACAATAGCACCATGAAACGGCCTACAATAATGACTGTTACAAAATAGGAAGCTGAATTATTAGGCAAGCTCTGTCTGCGTAACTCAATCAGCCTAGGGAGGATATGACAGGCACGACCAAGACAAAGGACTGGACTCTGTGACCCCGGGCATCTTTCAGAACTCTCTTTCTGAGTTATTATGAGCTGAAGTTTGCATTTGCTCCTTGATTAGAAGCACCATTCCTATAACTGCAGCAGCAAAGCACAGGCATTTCCCAAGAAAGTGGAGCACCGAGTGCACACAGAAAACAAAGACTTGAGAGGCTGGAATGAGAACTTTACCTGAAAATAAGGTTCAAAATGGAAATTCAAAGTTTAGTGTTTAACCTTTTGAGCACAGAGGGGATACACACAGCAGGACAGGTAAATCATGAGGTAGTCTTTAAGCAAATACCCAACAACCGTTTTTGCAAACTAATAAAAAATAACTGGTAAAAGTGTTCTTTAAGCAGCTGCAAGGTCCAACAGCACAGAAGTTCTACAATACTGCCAAGAGCATCATCAGGACCAGCTCTGGATGGATATATTTTGGACCAGACGACCAGTAACCAAAGGCAGCCACCCACCACCCTGTCATTAAGACAACCCTACTGAAACTATGAAAATCAGGTCTAAGTGCTTGGCTGAGCAACACTTTGGAGCCAACAGCAACACCAGCGACTGAGCAAGAGCAATACAGGAACCTGCAAGTGAATCATTAACGAGCAATGATTTCTCCATTACTCACTGTGGATACAGAGTTACTGCGGGTAGGATTTGTTTCTAAAAAAAGGGAACAGCCACCAACATGAGCACCAACACATTCATCAGAGCCCAGCACGACGTGGGAAGGAAAGAGGAAGGCAAGAGGAAGGCACGGCTATCGGTCAGGCTTTGTGCAGCAGAGCTGCTCATTGAGGAAGGCTCCATGGAGCAGGGCAGACGTGCAGGGAGCAGCATCTCAACCATCCCCTTCCACGGGGGTCACACTCAGGGGGCTTGGGTCAGTTGGGTGTTCATTTTGCATCATGCCAAGAAATTATTAACTCATTCTACAAAAGCCATACAACTGTCAGGCTACTGATAGAGATCAATAACCAACTACTAAAACGTCAACAGTTTGACCTCTAGGCAAGTGTTTCCACACCCCTTCACCCACGTTCTACAGTAAATGTCCCCAGTATATTTTCCCCAAGCATTTGCAGTCTGTGCTGCTGAGAATAAGTAACAGGAGAATCGAGCTGACATTCTCAGCCAATCTTTAGGCAAGATTAGCAAGCAATTAAAGCTGTTGTATGAGGAATTTTAAGTGCTCTACAACTTCATGCCAAACAAGAGCTAGTCAAGCACTGGAATTTATTTTTTGCAATTCTGTTCTACACAGAAACAGAGACAAATTTAAAGAAAAGATTTTTTGAAGCAAGGATTCAACCAATTACCAAAACATCTATTATAGTTTAAATACTAATATATGCTGAAAGAAAATCTGCATCAAAAAGGGATGTGCAAAGCATTATGATTGCTTCCTACCAGAACATTTCAATTTCAACCGAAGGGGGGGGGGGTTAATCACTTTTTGTTCTTTTGTTGGTAAAACATAATTAATAGTAATGCTAATTGCACCCTAGCCACTTTGGGTGCAGCACATCCTGGGAATACTTTTGACGGCCAGAACTGAATCTCAGCCCCAAAAGCAAACGAGAGCTTTGCCATCCCTTACCTACAACCAGATCCACCAGGACAGGTAGCAGAGCATACAGCTTTTGTCCCAAGAGCTGATCATTTAGTCTCAGCTGAGAAGTCTTCCTTAAGTTGCCAGGAAAACAAGACAGAGTAGCAGAGACAGCCACACATTTCATCATGATAAGAGTTACAAGATGTTCAAGAGGAAAAGCTTGGTTTGAAAGACAACAGAAAATAAGGCAGATTTGGGGAACTGTCACCCCCAGCAACAATTGCACAGCTCACATGCGTCTGACAGTAAGGGCTGAAAACAGTGATTTTCACAAACACACTAACTGGAGCAGAAAAAAATGTTACAAGGAACAAAGCAAGTAAGCAAAGTTAAATAAGGTAAGTGAAGCCTGAGGTACAGTTTCAGACTGATCTGCTGTTCACATAAAGAATGCTCTAGCTGAAGATTAGGGGTGAGAAATAAGAAGTCATTAGCTCTTCTTCAAGGTTCATGATTCAAATCTGACAAAACACACACTTCAGTGTTTCCAAGCTTAAAGAAAATTCCAGCAGGGTCACAGAAGACGCTATTTTTAGCTGGCTTAATCTCTGTGCACTCAAACACAGCTTTTGTACATGCACATATTTTGTTAGCACTTAAATAAAGAAAAAAAAAATCTCTGCTACCAAAAACTTATTCATCCACAAGTTCTGAAAATGCAAATGAGCTTTCCTCTTAATATTAGCTGCTTTTGAATGAACAGCACTGAAAAACAGCCTATAGCTTTTCCAGCCAAAACTGCCACCAGAAAAAAACCCCAGGTCCTGGAAAATATGCAGTGACAAAACCGAGAAAGAAAAATGTGGGAAGTTACCAGCAATTAATTTCTTCAATAGGAAACAAACTCTTCCCACCCACAATGTACCTATCAGTACAGCTGAGAATGTTCTGAAACCTGGAACATGCAGGCAGTGAAGTGCATTGGGAAGTGCCCGGCACCGGCAGCGGGAAGGAAAGGCCGCAGCCCCGCAGCCCCGGCACTGCTGAGCCCTCTGACAAAAAGGAAGTACATTAGAAATTGGTGGGCCTGCCTTGGTTCCTGGCTGGCTGCTCACTGCCAAGATGGTTTAGATCTGGGGCTGTTAGAAGAGCAAAGCAAAGGGGTCAGGCATTTGTGTACACTGAGCCAAGGGGTTGGTCAGAAAACCTTCAGGGCTCCCTTCCAACTCAAATTATTTCTGGCCTAGAAACAGTGACATTTAATCCTTGTCTCTTAATTTACTTATCATATTCTTAAAAATGTTTTGTTCATCAACGTTAGAAAGGTTTCAGCCACAGGACCAAGAATGACGTGGCCCAGGCACTGCACCACCCACTGGAAAGATCAATAAGAACATTTATAGTTGCAACAAGACTCTTGCTACTCTTCAGTAACTCCTCTGAGCAGGTATTGCTGCACGGGATCTACACAAGTCGTTTACTCTCTGGGCCCTTGTTGCTAAATTCCTTATTAATCCTTATAAGTTTATCTGTTGACCTACTGCAATTTTAAGAGATTCAGAGATTAAATGTTTATACCAGCCAAACTCTTTTAATAGAATTAACTAGAGATATCATGTAAGCTTTTAATAATGTTGACAACTACTAAAATTCAGTTAGCTGAGCCAACAAGAAACCACTGAAACCTTACACATGTTCTCCTCTCCTCATCAAGCACTGAACTTCATGTGGAGGCAGCAAATTTCCTGACTGCTTTCTTAAACACTAATGGATCAAATCTGACTGCCCTGAGAGGCTGAACTCCCCTTCTTCCCCCTGAAACAAGAGTCAAACCTTCAGCATTTTTCCGGCTCAAACCCAAAACATGCACACACACACCCAGGTTGTTCAGCATACTGCTATTCCACAACAGTGCCAGTGTCCCAGCATACTTTTCATCACTTTTAGGCAAGTTTAGGAAAAGGTTATGGCTTGGAGAAGCACCTTCTTTACTGAACATCAATATCAATGACAAATGTACAATACTGAGTTAATAGTTACTCAGAACTGAAAACAGAAGTACTTGACTAGTGTAAATGCATTGGAAAAAATTAATCAGACTCAGTCAGAATCTCTCCTTGTTAGTTCTCTGTAAGTGACAGAAATCTTCTAGCATAATTCATAACCAGCCATCATTTCTCTTAAGGTACGCCCCAAGGAAACTTGATGTACATCCAAACTTCTGCAAGCTTGCTCCTTTCTGTTGGATGCATTTTTCATTTTCCCTAAGAGTGCAAATCATGTTCTGGAAAGGCTACAGCATGCCAAGGATTCTTAAAATAGAAAGGCTGTAGCTGGTGATACTGCAAATATAAATACAGCTATTGGTATAGCAGTGGGAGTAATAGCAGTGACATGGATCCAGAGCAGCCCAGTGGCCAAACTCTGCTAGCAAGCTGCCCATGGCTTCCCAAACACAAGCAGGAGAAAGAGAACTGCCATTTAACAGTCTGAATGGGCATAATGCACACCAAATGAGTTGTGGGAAATTCACAGCACAATCTAACCCTTGGGCTTCAACACCTCTAAACTTAGGTGTTTCAGTGCAGGAAGGGAGGTGGGAGAGCTACAAAAATGCTTTAGTAAGGTAGCAGAGTGAGCTGATTGCAGGTCTGTGTAATTTTGACCTTGCTGTACCAAAAAAAAAGCATTTGCAGTTGGCAGCTGGGGCACTGTGTCCAAATGCCACTTTGGTATGAGCAGGGAAAAGCACAACCCTGGCTTTCCGTAATTGCAGCCTTCAGAGAAGGATACAAACACCAAAACAAGAATATCAAAGAAAAAAACGGACTGAGAAAAGCTTATCCACCGAACTAGCACAGCTTGTGAACCTTAAAGTCTGCTTAAAAATATGAGATGTCAAAGTTATCAAAGCACAGCACCAGTCAGAACCATGGCCAAGTCTAATATAATAATGTCATGTTTATTTTTGTCCCTGACTCCAGACTAGGTGCTCCAGCTATATTTGTGCTTCTTGTAGCATTTTTAAGGAAACACACACACTGACTGAGCAGAGCAGTGGAGGGTGTATTAGATGATCTATTCCAGACATACAGCAGCCTAGCTGCATCACCAAGTTAATAAGCAATTTCAGTCAACAGAAATACCAGAGCGTATCTTGAGAAACACTTTCTCCAAGCATTTTTAAATAACTGTTTCTATTGGACTAAGGACAAACAACATTCCATAGGTTTTGGAATAATTTAGTGAGCCTTGTTTGATAAACTAAAATAAAACAAAAATATTTCAAAAACTTTATCTAATAGGTGACTAAGCCTTCAGACATGCCATGACCTGGCCAGTGGTCAGAGCCACCGAGCTCAGAGTCCATGTGGCAGTGTCACTCAAGCCATCAGACCCTGCAGCACAGGACATCTTGACACAGCAAGTCTTCCCAAAACTTCTGAAGAAAACACTCATGATCCTCCAAGTTTCTGCAGAGCACACAGCACTGGTGGGGAGAGGGGAGACCCCAGTGCCCCAGCACTTGCCTCTGATTTCAGCTGCATTGTTGCTCACTAGAGCACAAGTATTAATTTCTAAGTAGAAAACAGACAAGCCAGCAAATCCTACAGAAGCCCCCGCTTCTCACATCACCTCCCTAAGTCAGGCTTTGAGCTTCAAGATAAAGTTGCCTGCCTGCCCATTCTCTCTTTTCCTCCTTCCAGCTTGGTCTTTCTTACCCCTCACCCCACACTTAGGATGACAAGCTTCAAGATACCATGAGCTGGACTCAGGCACCCACACAGAAAAGTCATTGTTTAAAGATCTTGGGCCAAAACTTCGAGACTCAAAGGAGACATCTCAGACCACCCTTGGTCAGTCTTGACAGTATTCAGTACAGCTCTTTTGCCTTGCCTAAATATAAAGAAAACCAGGACAGATGGCTGCAGGATGCATCCACAAAGTACTTGTTAAGAGCACCTCATGAACAAACACGTTCAGCCAAACATCAAAAGTTGTACTCTTATAATAACAAAAAGCGATGTGCTCGCAGCCCCGACGATCACAGGGCATGAGCAATTCAAGAGTTTGCAAGGAGACTGCTTCATTAGATCAACAGCAACACTTGGAGGGGAAAGCACAAGCTTTTAGCAGACAAATTCTTCATGAGGCTTCCCGGTGCTCACAGCACCCACACTACCACCAGGCTCCAAAATGCACCTTTTTGGTTTTGGTATTTCTCACACAAGACAGAAGCAGGGCACTGGACAAAGCCATTTCTCTCCTGTGAGCTCTGCATTTATATATATAAATGGTTATATTCCAGTTCCAGCATCTACAATCTCACGTGATTGAGAAAAACTACCAAACTATCAGAAAACACTTTGCTTAATGGCTGACCAAATCTAAAATAACATGAGGTGCACTGCTGTTCCAATAGCATGTCAACATATGGATCATCTTTAGAAACAGTTTTTTCACATGCTACTGGTTGCATAAACCAAGAAAAATGCTGCTATTGTGGAACACCTGGGATGTTTCTATGATTAAGATCATAAGGCATTAATTGATTCATTTCCACTGCGTTTTTCAGGAGCCCAGTTCTTAGATGCAAAGCTGACTCTGCTGAAATTCAATTAAGTTTTGGGGAGGGAGGGGGTGGGTGGACAGGAAATAATAATTTATGAACAGAATGGAAAAACACAATCAAGCCTCAACTTCCAGTTCAGTTTTCCTTTGCTGTATGATGGGAACATGCAAATTCAAGTCACCACATCTGAATTCCTCCTCTTCCATGACAGAGGCACAGCAAGGCTTTTTACATCACTGGCATCATGCAGTACAGCCTTCATGCTAAATCCTGGTTATCCCACTTCTAGCAACGAAGCAAACAGTTCTGAGCAAACAGGCAAAAATAAATCACAGTGAGATGACAGCTACAAAGCACACATTATGGTTAGTTTGGGTCACGGACATAAGGATTAATGGATAGCAAACAGAGGATAAAAGAAAAATGTGACGGAGAGGTCAGAATCACTTGTCATCCTATCCTGAACACAAAACAAACTCATGTCCTGCCACAAGTGCTTGCTCTCCCATCCTAGCCTGGTCTCACAAGTGGACAGTTAGCAAAATCCTTACAATTTCCACTTGTTAACGAAAATTTCTTAATACAGAAAGCAGCCTCTCCTTGTCCTGCAAGCTGAATTTGTAACTATTACTACCATTCTTTGTTTCTGTGTTATTTTCCTATTCTTTGCACCCCAAATGAAGCAAGTTCACAAAACAAGAGTTGTGGGGATCATCCTTGGGTTTGTGCTGTACAAAACACTATACAATAGAGAGGTATAGCTGGGATTCCTTTATACTGTGAAAACACAAAGAATCGAGATCTAGCTATTAGGCACGAAGCTACAGAAATTTCATTTCTTCAACAGTACAAGGAGAGGACAGAGAATAAAGCAAAAAGAAGAAAATAAAGTACAAAAGGAAGAATGTAGCACAAGAGGCCTTCTCCTTCAGGAGAAAAGGGCAAAAGAAAACTCAAGAAAAAAGAGGTGCAGAGAAGAAGCTGCCAGGACACAGTCAGTGTGTGAGGAACAATCCCAAGGGATGTGGCACAGGTGGAGTCTGAAGCATCAGCAGCATGAGAAAGGCAGGAGACAGGACAGGTGAGGTAAGAGGCAAAGAAAGGGCCAGAAAAGTGTGGAGAGCACAACAGAGTATCACTGTAGTAAAGATGGAAGAATACTTGTCAGAGTGTATGCAAAGACAGATGGGACAAGAGATGAATATTTACGGGCCTAGGAAGAACTTAACCATCAGATCTTAAAAAAAGGGAAGTGATGTAGAAAAAGAAAGCAATTAAGAATTGAGAAAGTAAGGACAAGAAACCCCAAAGGCTTTTGGGTTTGTTCTGTTTAAGGAAAGGACAAGAGTTGTGTAACAAAATGTAAATGGCAGCTTCACGGAGTGAGCTGGTCAGAGGTCACTCTCCGTGTATGGGACCATGAGAAGATCACTTCCCAGACCCAGACATGAGCAGATAGTACAGAAACTTCCCTTCCCAGGAACCTAAAGGATGAGAGGCAGTCTGTTGCTGTTACTGTCTGTCAGGTCTTTCCAGCTCAAAGCTCCAGCACTGGCTATTGAGCTATCCCTACCTGTCAAAGAATATCACTGCCAGTAGCTTAAGGCCATGATTACCAGTAATTGCAACTAATCCAGCTCTGGCTGCATGGAGGGAAAGGTTGTCCATGTTCTGAAATATTTTGCAATAAATTCTTATTTTACAAGCTCACAGGCGAGTTTTACTTGATGGCACTAACATCAGATGAAATAACTACAGGACTTGGCAGGGACAAGGATTCTGTTCCTCACTGCTGCTCATCTCCATCACCTGAGGGTAAGCTGCTCCCTTCTCTCTTTTCCCCATTTGCAAAGCAGGAATGATGATAAAGGCCTCTTCTATAAGGCATTTTTTGAATTAGAAAACACAGCCACTCTTGTCCAAGCGTAAACAATGGTCCCTGTTCTAAAGGAAATGGAGAGGGGCCAAATGCTTGGATGTATAATCCAAGCAGAGCTGCACCGAGGGAGTGCAGTCTGGCAGAAGGTACATGGCAGGCTCAGAGATGCTCAGCAGCACTGGCACTAAGGGGAGGAAACACAGCCCCCTCCCTGACTGCTGTCCCCCTTCCTCCCTGCACCACCCAGAACAACACCCCGTGCACATACATTGCACTGCTCATGCAGCTCAGCACTGACCATGTTTAAGCTCCAGACATACATATATATAAAAAAATAATTACGAAAAATGCTGGAATGCTGGAGAATTTGCTTTCATATTCACAGCATGTTCCTTTTGCCTCTGCAGTTCTCTTCTGACGCCTCTGCCCAGATGCGAACCGAAACTGGTTAAGTAACAGTGCAGTTCACCCTTGATGATGCAGAGTTTCTAATGAGGGACTTCCCAAGAAAATAATACCCAGACTTTGAGTAATAATTATTCACACATGTTATAAATAAACACAGCTCCTAATACTTTTAATTAGATGGTTTCCACCAACAAGTTATGTTCCCTTTAAATATTTACATTGTGAAAAGAAACTATTCAGCATTTATCCAGTGATGGAGGAGTTGAAGAGTGGACTTAAGTCAAAATGGACTTACTGGAGGCCCTACTACAGCCTTCTCTTTCTGACTACGTAAAAAACTGATGAGGATCAAAAGCATTAATACACTCTATTGTACACATTTGAACAAAATTAATTGTTTAAATGGGTAAAGGTTTGCCCACCTGCATTAAAAGTTACAATAACATTTCAAAGTATTAAACAAAGTAACTGCTTAATGACTTGTTTCTGCAATTCCTGACAGCTTCCCGTACTCAGAGGCTTTTATTTTGCCTCATTCCCTTGAGCACACTGGCTATTTTACCCACTGTCCCACTACCTGAAAACAGTTTATTTATCAAAGTCACAAAACCTAAAGCTCTGTCTCTATTTCCCCTTCCACATTAGCATATTAGGGGGTTATGCATATTCACTCATATATACACCAAATCTCTATCTGCTACTTAATTACTTGTTTGCACTGCCACAGCGCACAGGAGTAGTCAACATCAATCAGCATCTTGTACAAACAGCACCACACAAATAGCAAACATGACCACTCACGTCCTGAAAAACTTTAATTATAGAAGACAGACAACATAAGAAACATGATGGGAGACAGAAGAGTGCCAGAAGACAGCAGCAGTCCTCACAATAGATGCTAGCCGAAGGATTTGTCTTTTTTAATAATGATAAAAAAACCCCAACCACTTCCTACTGTGGATCTCTTCTTCCCTTTGAAGGAAGGAGAAGTATCTTTTCCATATGAAATGGTCAATCCATTTTGTTGCAACAATGCCAACACAAAGTTTTACTTGAAACAGCACTGTCACTGGGAGTCCTCCCTCTCCTTCCTCCCCAGGTGCTGCTCTACTGATCCTTACCCCTCCTTTTCTTTGAATGAAGTTCATTTTATGCCATGCTGCCATAGAAGTGTTGCAGCCAAAAGTATCTCAAGATCATCTTTACCTGTCAATTTATCTCCTGCACTGCAAGCTGAAGATCTCGAGGGAAAGAATGGAAGACAGATGGCAGAAAACATGCTAACAAGTCTCTTTCTATAAGAGCACCTTGTTAAACAACCACCCAAAGAAACTGGAGAGATGAGGTAGGAACAGACTGTGAGTTAAGAAAGGCAGGTAAGCAGATTCAGCCAGACACCTGCTGCAAAAGCTTTGTGAGATGACTCACCCAGTGTTCTGCTCCCCTCTCCAGCTTAGCTCAACACTGGATCAGAGGGATGTGCTACACATCAGGAAAAAAAGGGTGGAGTTGACAGAACATTTCCTGAGCAATCACAGGAGCAATACGCAGCCTGTTTGTCCACCCAGTGCAATTACAGGAACATCAACACTGCTCAAGCACACTCAGGATGCAAGAGAGCTCTGGAAACTGCTCCATCCGCCCGAGTGCAAGAGGCTGGATAGAATCTGTCCCTGGAATAGCAAGCTACGGAGTACATGGCATCCACTGGGAACAGTGCAGAGGCTCCTTTGTGCCACCAAGAGCTGTAAAAACACAACACCCACTCCCTGCCATCTCTCAACTTACAGCACAGTTCCCTAATAAAATCACTTTAAGTGGCTCACAAAGATAACGATCATGGAACTCGATCTGTTGGTCACAGCAGTAGCTTTGGGAAGGTGAAGTAGATGTGCTGTAACACAAGACTTCCAAGGTGGGAAGGGACAAGGTGAAGAACATGTAGGAAATTATGGCAGCCGGCTCACTTTACTAACAGACAAAACCACTTCCACATTGCAGGAGCAAGTATGGGAAGAAAGGGATGGGGAGCATCCTGGGGACAGAAGATTGGACACAGAAGGATAAGGAAAGTTCTCACAGTTAAAGATATATTTGACATACTTAATTTCAAGCTAGAAAGGATGGGCAAGAGACAGATTCTAAAGGCTCTGAGTCCCTCTTTGTGCTGCATAAAGGACTTAAGGATCTTGTAGGGATGCAGTCCCACTTATTCCATCAGAAGGGCCAAAGGCACATAGACAACAAAGAGAGGGACTGAAGCCAGAGAGAGGAGATTAAGCAGAAACTCACCTTGACATCAGCTCCCAGCCAGCTGCTGACGCCTGCCCTAGAAACCCTCCCGAAAAAGCTTCCTCCAGGCCGGAATGTCTCACGCTCCCCTGCTGCCTTGTTCCCCGTGGAACAAGACTCCCAATACCCCATCACCTCCCCTCACACATCCAGCCAATGCCTTCACATCCTGTGCTATTCATCTTTCTCATCTTCTCTTCATCCTCATAGCAGAGCTATTACCTACAACACTCCTAATCACAGTTAATTGGTGTCTGCTATATGGAAGAGATCCATAATCTTCAAAGCATCTCCCAAACAAACTGAGCAGAAGAGATTTCCCCCTCTGCTCAAGGCATTTGGCAAGAGCACAGCAGCAGACATTATACCAAGTAGCCTTTTTGTTTCCACTCCCTGAGTCACAACCCTATGCATCAAAGATTGATTTCACACCTATCTGGGATGAATGAGCTTTCCTAAACGTTTATGACATGCTTAAGGAAAAAAAAAAAAAAACAAACCAGCAAGGGGAAGGTATGACTCACCAAGTATTTGCTAATCTATAGCTGATCTTCAGAAGTTATTACATTTGTATCGTGTTTCAGAAATAAACGTGCAGATTTCAACACTTATCTCAGACCTACAGCACAGCACTCTAGGGTTTTGGGTTACCACAGCTGCTGGATGGACAAACCACACACAGTAGCTTTCTCCAGGAGACGTAAAAATACCAAGGTACGCAGATCAGTCAGAAATAAAGGCTTCCTTAAAATTACATACTCATAGATTCAAAGCTTTTTTCTTGAACTCTGCTGTAATCCCTACTCATTTCTATTAGTGCAAATGGCAGCACAGACTCAGCAGATTCAAGTTTATTTCTTTTTAATCACCAAAATTCTTCTCAGGTTTCCAGAAGGACCATATTGTCTCTTCCCATCCTCAAAGGTATTTGGCACAAGAAGAGGCAACGCCTGTACCAGAGCTGAACAGATAAACTGTCTCCCTTGGCTGGCTGAATCACCATCTTAAATTAAGCACGGGAATATGGAAAATCCCAAGCTTTCCTTTGCCTCCCCATATTCCTACTCCCTGTTTCAAGGGGGAAGTCCTACACAACTTCAGGAATCAGTTTTGCCCCCAGGTACAGACAAGTCAGGTACATGACAGGAGGCTCCAGATTCCTTGGCCCAGCTATGTTTTCTTCTCCCAATAGCAGCCCTCGAAGTTACTTTAGGAGATGAATCCACACAGAATCCAACCACAAAGGTGGTCTTTATGCAACGAAAGGGACTGTAACACTTAGAGCCAGACTCAGAGCAGTAGTTCCTTGTTTAGGGAATCCTGCAAATAGCCCAGCACAGATTTTTTGCACCACGAATGTTGAAGCCCGCAAAAGCTGAGCGGAAAGAAATGCCACCTACTGAAAAAAGTTTTAAATTCTGAAAAATCCAATTTTCATTGAAACCACCAGGGTGGGGAAGGGACAACTCCCAGGGAGGTTGGACCTACCACAGCCAGTGGTGCCAACGAACTGAACTCCGAATTAGGAAGATGAGAATTGACACTACAGACCACACCACCAATCCCAGCAACCTTCACAACAGCTATTAACAAGTTCAATAAAAGAAAGTACAAAACCCAGTTACTAGGGAAGTTTATCCCCTGCTATTCCCAAAGCACAGAGCTGTGTCCACTCTAGCAGAAGCTCACTTGCCTCAAAGTTATCCAAGTACATCCGACTCTGCCAATCCCTCAGCAACAACCCAGCAGCAGTGATGTTCACAGGACACAAAAAAAGGTTCCTTCTCCCAAGCAAAGCCACACACATTATTCCACACACTTTCACAGAAACTCCTTTTTTTTCCCTTGATCATCCAAAGATTTAGGACTGTGCTGTTAAGGAAAAAAGAAACAACGCATTCTTAACAACGCATTCTTAACAATAAAACCTAAAACATGCACAAAAATAGACATGTAAAATCTCAACACCACCACTTCTCTAAAATTATAACTTATATAATAAGCTACTGGACATCAAAGCAGACAGAAGACAAGTAATTCTGCGGTGTTCACACCTGATGGAGAACCTCCATGATCCACTGCCACCTGTCAGATGTGGTGGGACATAGAAAAGACATCATGGCAAATCAAGTTATGTTCCTTAACCTCCACCAAAACAAGGTGGGTTTTTTGTTTGTTTGGGGGTTTTCTTGTTTGTTTTGGTTGACTGGTTTGGGGTTTTTTTTAATATTTTCCCTCATTTTTTCCCCTTCACTTCAGCACACCCAAAGCCTTTTTGCTAGTTTTGACGCTTTCTTTTCCCCATCCATATTTTTACAGTGTGTGGGCACTTGAATTCTCTTTGATTACAAAAGAATTAAGCACTCAACTACCTTAAAAACCGTGTTTCATTTCAGTATGTTGTTCCTATTGTATTTCTTTTATGTTCCCCTTCAATGGCTACTAACATACCAAGCCCAGGTCTTTGTTTTTTTTAAATGAAGCAGATCTCCTGACAGCACTGGCAACAGAGGCATTGCTTGAACAGAGGAACCAACAGTTACTCTTAACAGTGTATGGTAATGAATGAGACAATCCCCATTAACCCCTAATAACCACAGTTTCACACCCTACAAAAGTCCTGCTGCTTGGCAAAAGAGGAACAGGCAACCTTCAATTAACTCTTTCTTTCTTGTTTAAATATAGTTTCCTGAGCTTACTGATGACCAAATCCTGTTTGCCTAACTCAGGAGAGCATTTTATTTTAGTGGGAAAACTCTGAGAGTTCGGCTTTCATTCAGATAAAATCTAAAATTGACTTCAGGTTCTCTTATGGGCTTAATGTCAGTAGGGAGGAGTCTGCATCTTTTGCCAAGACATTCAATCTTCCTCCCCACCAGGTAAATTCTCACTGTCTAACAGCTGGAAAAGAGCAGGATGACTGACACACAGAATCCGACAACTGAAAATAATCAGATTGATCTGTTATTCCCATTCTTGCCAGCAAGTGTTGCTGTTTACCAAAGGAAAGCAAGAATGGGGGGAAAAAAAACACAAGAAAAAAAAAAAGTATTGCTAAATTTTCTTATTGTGTTTGTACCCAAATCTTTCCATGCAGAATTCTGATTCATCAGTTGAAAGTCAGTGTGGCTTCAGAAGAACGTGCTTTCAAATAGCTTCTGAAAGCAGAAAGCTTGCAGACTATTTTCTGGAAAAAAAGAACATGCATATGATCTTCTGCAGTGTTGATAAGCACATAGCAAATGCCCAGGGAGAAAATTTGTGTGGGGAGATAACTGCAGAAACTATTCTTAGTAACAGAGTTCTGCATCTGTTAAACCAACTCTGTTGGCACTGCGCGGAAAATTTATATTCACGAACACGTGTTCCAAATGTTGTGAAAAAGATACTATTTTAAATCCTGGTTTATGTAACCTGAAACATCTCTGAGAGCTCATGGAGGTATTTTCATTGCGTACCAAGGAGGAACAGAGCCCGGTGGTCCCCAGCACAGGGGGGACTCAAACAAGAGCCAGTGGTGTGAGGGCAGCAGAAGCCCGCAAGTTAAAATCACAGCAAAAGGCAGAGCAAAGCCCCACCACCCACAGAAACAGGTTATACAGTCACAGGCCTAAACATGGATGAAAACTAAACTGAGCTTTTGCTGTTTAAACCACTGTCATGCAGCACGGGGAACATATCTTTAAAAACATTTAAGCAAATCCTTGATGTCCAGTATACCATGGCATTCCATTTTCTGATCATGCAGCAACACAGGATTCCCAGGCAAGCAATAAAGCCTTTAAGAGGCCTGCAGATGAAAATAATATAGTGCAAGCCTCGTGTGTGAGAGTGAATAAGATGGCAAATTCATCTGAAGGCAATGAAGCATTAGATCCCCAGTTTTAATAGACAATTTTATTGATCAAATTTCAATACTTGTTTTAGCCATCTTACTTCACTCTGCAAACTACTTTTGGTAGGAGAAGAGTTCATTACAGACTTTTTATTCCCTTCTGGCATCAGCCATTTTTTCAAGTCCTCCCATAGCATTTTATTTTTGGACACTCTGAGAAGCTGGGGTAGCAGGTTCCTCTCTCCCCAGTACATCGACAGTGCCTCCAAAGGTAGATCAAGCAGAAACTGTGGCAAACTGCTCATTTTCAGTAACTCCTTTGTGGTTGTGCCTCTAAGTACCAAACAGAACTGGACTCCTGGATGCAGCTGTAAATAATTGCTGTCAAATGGAATAAGACCATTCACCTCTAAACCCGTAGCTGAAATCTCATCAAATGGCTGAGAATGGTCTCTGTGTTTGACAGCACCTGAAGACCACTGTGACACCTTCCTACAGTTTTAAGTGAACATATGAGAGACTCAAAGTCTGAAAGGTTTTGGAGAAAGAGAGAAAAAAAAATAAAGTCTGAAAGTTGGAGGGACTCCAGCAAAACTGACTTTTACTCGGTTAAACAGCCAAAAGCAGTATTAGATGGTACCACCCACACCAGACTTGCTCATAACCCCTTCCTCCTGGCTCTCAGGGGCCATATTCTGGTACCCATTTTGAAAAGCAGCCTCCTTCTTTAACCACCTTCTATTAAAATGCTGTTTCTTAAAGCTGATGGCACAGACAGGCCCTACAGTAGTCGCAGGGAAGGTATTTTTTCCTGCTAAGCCATCCTCATGGCAACAGCCAGAAATACCCTTCAGTAACCCCTACATGTCAACAAGCTCCATTCCAGCCCAGGCTGTTTGGTATAGCAGTTCTTTCACAAGTCTCTGGTGGGACTGTAAATTCTGGCAGTGTCAAATACATTTCCTTTTATTACAAAATCATTTTGAAGCCATCAGAAAGATTTCTCATTTGTAAACTAGCACTTCTATATTTAGGATGTTACTTGGATTACAGATTTATTTTTTCTTCCTAACACTGCAGAAATGGAGGAAAATAAAAGGCAGGAACACTAGCAGAGGCGAGCAGGCAACTTTTCAAATACTGGAAAAGGGCTTAAGTTCTTGGAGAAGGGAACTGTTCCTGTGGATTTGAAGGAAAGGCCCAATTCCCAGCTTCCAGATGAAACGGTGTCCCTGATTTCACCCCTCTGTAAAATGGAAACTCTTGCTCTGGCCAGGCCCACCTGCAATGTGACTTGTGGTCTGCTTCTGAAAGCAAAGGGTCAAGGTGTTCCAGGGATGTGGGGTGAAAAACCAAAGATTCACTGAGTGTCCCATCAGGAGAGGACCATACACTTCCGAAACTCCCTACTTCTTCTCTGCTGAAAGCACAAATACAACCTACTGACCCCTCAGCCAAACCAAGGGAAGCAGATCCCCCTCACAAGGCATCTGGTCCCCAGAGACAGCAGCCTTTTAGAAGTACTGGGCTAAGTTGTTTTAACATGCACACTGAAGTACATCATGATACGGACTTTGTGAGTCAAATAAAATATGACAAATAGCTGATGAAAGTACAGATTTCAGTTTTTCATCTAAGACACTGGGAGAATAAACAAGTCTCCTGTACATGCAAAAATGAACACAGAACACAGCTTGGCATGAGAGACTGCTAAATAAATTCTAAATCAAACTAACAAATATGACTGACAGGATAATGACTAATACCCCATGTAAAGTAAAACTCTTTCTTATGGACTTGGGAGATTTTGGTGTCTTGGACTGGATTCTCCCAACTCAGATGAGTTTGTTTTCATCAGTTCTGGAATAGCTGGCTCAATTACCTTCTCAGAGTAAAGTATATCCAAGATTTTGATTCCTTGACTAAAACCTGCTCTGTAGCTAAAACTAACACCAAGGCCTACCCAAATGGCTCGGTACAAATAAACTGGGGGAGGGCTGCATACATTACTTCCCAGATCTCTGGATAGACATTTTTGGGGGGAGGAGGGCACTGTTCCAATAGTTTCTTAAAATTACGGCAGCAGAACAGAGTGTGAAGCTGGGTGGCAAGGAGCTGCCAACACATCAAGCACTTGCAATGATTCATTAGTCCACACTTTGACGAGTTGTTCCTGGGTTTGAAACAAGGAGAAAGAAGGAACGAGACATCCAGCCTGCCAGAGCTCAGCTGAGTGGTACCCAGATCCCAGGTGCTGGAGAACGCATAGGAGGGGCAGAGTCACATTCTGTCCTGTTCAGCACCCTGTCTCCAAAGGAAAAGGACACAAGCCCAGCTACTCCCTGTGCTCTGCTCCCCTCCAGCATCCACAGTCATTACCTGAGGGACAGAGCAGTTCAGTCCAGTTGCCTTCAGTGTCTGGTTTGTTCATGAAAATGCCTAATCTTTTTGAGCCTCCCAGTACAATCTACCTCCACAGCCTCCTGAGCAACCAAACCCACGTGTTAACTACCTGCTTAAGCTTACTACTTTCCCTACAAACCCATATTATTTAATTTCATGTGTTTACTTTTATTTTAATCCAGGTAGCTGTCTCGTGAAATGATGGAAAAGTGGTTTGCATCTTGAAGTCATATATATTAACTGGTAGAAGAAAGAATAAACCAAGAGAACAGCCATTGCCAAGGGACCACTTTGATGGTTCAGCATTTGTGTTCAATCATCATCTAACATCTCTGCCTGTGTATTTTCTTTGAATGAAAACATTACCATAATTTCCTATTTACTGAATCCTAATCTCTGTTTTTCGTATCAAAGCTTTTTCCAGGTTTCCATCCTCCCTTTCACCACAGAAAGGGTCTTTGAAAAGTTTTTATCAAATGTAATGTGTAATTTAGCCTGCTCCAGCTCTTTCCAGATGGCCTCCAGTGTGCTGAAGTTATACACTCATGATTTTCCAATGGAGAAGAAATAAATGGAAGTAAGACAGGATTTCCAAAGCAAGAACCTCTCAAGTACCTCAGGAATTACAATACTTCATTTCTTCTAATAAAATCACACTGAATTGGATTCAGTTCACAGAGACACCAAACACTCCCAATGACTTCACCCTTGTCTCCAACTCAAACAGCTTTTTCATGGAAAGAGGGCCACGGCACATGCAGGTATTCAGACTGTTGGCACATCTTACTGGAATCTCTTGCCTGAAAATCCAGCCATCAACATATGGAAGAACTGGAGCAAGTGCTTCTATTTTTAACACACACCACCTTTTCTGAGTTATAATGTTCTCTGCATTAAAGGTATTTGTCAAAAGACAAAAAAAAGGACAGAAAATTGTGAATCGGGATCAAGAATGACAGCACAGAGCCTAGCCTGGCCATCAGTATGATGGTACTGTTTTCTCTGTAGAATCCTCATTCAAGTTTTGTGCTGCACAGTACAAATATTCCTGCAAAAGGAGCTCCTGAATAGCATTACCAGGCAGTTCCTAAGGAGGACAGCCTGGAAAATCAGGAGACAAATGTGTCTCCATGTTCCTGTCTGATACCAGAAGCATCAGTAAAGCAAACATTCTTCTGCTTTCGTTACAACAGGTTTTGTCACTTCACCACAGCTATTACTTCCTTGGCATGTCACATCTTACCTGAGACCCTACACTTGTCCAAGGCCCTGCTGCCATGAATCTCTGGGCCACCACAAATACCCAAGGGGACAGGGCTGGGATCCAGTGTCCTGATGCTCGGCAAGGAAAGCTGGGTGATGGTCACCAACAATGCCACATTTCTCCAACAACTTTCCAGCACTGCTCAGTGCTTTATCCCACTTAGAAAGATCCTCAGAGGTACCTCCAGGTGTACCTGCCCCAACCAAGTCCATCAAGAGCTCTCTCCTGGGCAGGACAAGGAGCAGGGTTCTGCCAACAGTGAGGCAGTGGGTGCGCTGGGACTCCACCCCATCATGCTGACAGCTCTGCCTCATTGTTTCCCCCTGCAGCCATCTGCTTCTCGTGTCTTATTCTCAGATGGCAGAGCTGCTGTGAAGCAGCCCACCACCTCCCCTCATGCTCACACAGCACCTACCAGCAGCACGGGACGCTGCGTCCCGAGCAGGGACCCGAAGTGTTACAGTAGAATAAGTCATAACACACAGAACAAAAGCTGTTTACAGAAGATGGTGTTGTTGGAGCTTCCCAGATATACTGCTGACAAAATAATGTCACGTTTCATCACCATCTCCCTGATGTGTGTCAACAACAGGGGAGTCCTCTTCAACCAGTACAGCTGAAAGCACCCTGTATCAAAGTTGTAGGTCTATATTCAAAGCTGCTGAGGAGAAACAAGGTTTATATTCTGATTAATTGTTCAGCATGAAAATACGGGCTCTGACATAATGTAATAGCTATTTTGGCACAACTTTTGAGGAGCATGAGTAAGCAGCCTCTCCTAATTGATGTGCAGATCCTGGAGTGGGTAGTAACTGCATAATAGCTTCATGTTGTCTTCTGAAAGTTAACACAGATGTGAACCCTGTCAAACTAGTCCACAGTTACCAGCGGCAGCTACTCACTGGAAGAATTTAACCCCATTTCATCCTTTATCTACATTTTCTGTCTTCCATGGAAAGTGGATTAACACAGGACAACTTGGCCATCACAGCCTCAGTCAACACGAACGGTTCCAGGCCTCAGTGGTGGCAGGAGGACTCCAGCAGTCCATCAAAATCCATTGGCTAAACAAGTAACGATCCAGCAGTGGAGCAGACAGAGCAGCCACGTGTGCTGTTAGACAACAGCCAACATGTTCTAAGACAGTTTAGCTTAGTCTGTAGTCAGAGGGGTTAGTGTTAACCTGCATTACGTGGCATTTGCTGTGAACCAGGACTTTGCACACAGATAACTCCTGCTGTAGAACCGACAGCAGTAAATTATTACACAGAATTAACTAAACTATGCTTGAGCTGTAAGATTATTAGCTCGGTGAGCCTGTACTTTTGGGTCATGGATCCTATGGAGTAAGCACAAAGCTCAAGAAGAGAGCCCTGGCAGGTTAACAGACCACTGGTATATGCTTCTCCTTCATTTCAGAAACTGAGCATCTCAAGAATCAGACACAAAGTCCACAAACTACACTCATTGGTAAAGGTGTCACTGGCTGTAAGCGTGGTACTTGTCACACTTTCTGCTAGAATGCTGGTTTTAAGACAGCAAAGTTCAACCGCACACAAAGAAACAACCACAGGCCAGCACCATGCAACGCACACATGACTTCTACCATGTCTTATAAGGTCAGCAGCATCATTTTAAGTTCCATCCAAACCAGCGTAACTGCAAGCTGCCACAGCAGGAGGAGTCTGGCCCACAGTCTGGTTCTCAGTCCTCCCCTGGGCTGGGTCTTGTAACTGCGTAGCCGTAGCACAAGTCAGTTCTGTCAGCAGATGGAAAACTTTATTTTTGAGCATGTGTGGTCCTTTCCCATTGAATCAGCGAGATAAACCAACTCTCCTTACAGCTGTTTAATAGCCCAGATCCTTCTCAGGACTGGGCACAGCCACACCTTGCAGACATCAGGTGTAGCACAAAACCACACCCGCCTAGTACAGAGTCCTTCTGACAGTCGTGAGGTGAACTTTTACCCCACATTACTGCCTTGGAAATCAAGCAGCTAAGTAAGTGATAAGAAGCTATTTTTTACCTTAAATCACTCAAATGATAGTGAAGACAAAGCCTCTGATTTCACATACCTAAGTTAGAGAGGAGATGGTTGGAAAAACGCTGAGCCTTCTGCATCTTCGCCTTCAACATTTTCTGAAGCAACCAATGACATACAATTGGTAAAAGTGCACTTTAATGTGAGAATGCACATTACAGGGCAAAAGCATAATAGACAGCATCGCTCTGCCAATGTTCACGTTCCAAACTGGAGTTGTTACACAGTGTCTGGTTCCCAGACCAAAAAAAGATGTGTAATCAGCAGTTTGTGCATGCAATGTCCAGTATAAAAAGGGAAGGCTGCCCCTTATCCCTGCAGTCACCCAAAACTCCTGGGCAGCAGAAACTGGTGCAGTTTTCCACGCTGTTTGAGGGCCTTTACCTTGTATCTAAAGGCAAGTCAGCCTGTATGAACTGGTGTGATGCCAGCAGCCCAGTCCTGAAAAGCACAGGACTTACCAGCTGGCACATACTCCACACATACGTGCAATAAACTGACACTTTCTGAGCAAAATTAAACACATCTGTATTCAGAGCTGGAAATAGTTTAACAGTGCCCTTGTCAGAGGAGCTGGGGACTTTATAACACTAATGGCTATGGTAGGATATAAAATACAGGCACAGCACCATGAAGAGCTCTGCTAATTAAATCACAAAGACCAGGCCAATTTTTGTGAAGCAACTCTACTGTAATTCTCCTTCATGTACCACCTTCTGCGCCTCTCTCCAACAATAAACTCTGCAGAATATGCTGGAGTTGGAGTTCAGACCTCCACTAGAACAGAAAAGGGGATCTTCATCTTTATACACCCCTCCCAGCCCCTGCACATGCCTCGCCCCTTTGGGTTGTTGTACAGTCACAGCCATCCCACATCCAGGGTTCAGAAAAAGCTGTACAATAAACCTCAGTGTAACGAAAACTCAGGGTGCAACATGACAAATACCGGCTCCATTTCTAACTCCCGATTTAATTCAGGACATCCCTTAACCTTGCAAGTGCAGAGGCAAGACTGTGCCTTTAACACACTTCTCATCAAGAACTCGGCTTCCAGCACCGCTCCCTGTAAACTGCATATAATCAAATTTCTGCACTACCCTGTTTCGGTTTCTCATTACTGCGTATCTTTCATGTTTTAATTCACATGACATTAGATTTGCTGCACTAAATGAGCACCTTCTGAACTCCAGAATAAAATGGAGGTTAATTACTAAACCAGATTTTTAAGTGAGAGTAAAACTCTATTAATGCCTAAAGCAATGCTAAACTTGACAACTTAATTGAAGTTAAGCATTGCAGAGTTAAACTGCCCCAACAGCTTTATTCAAGCTGCAGCTCACACATTAAGACCTCCCAGGATCCCATGTTTTACCCAGATGACAGAGGACAGGACTCCTGCTCCAGAACCTTGCATTTGCAGTGAGCCACTCAACTGGCATTTTGTGATGGCCTCGTTAAGCAGATGTCCAGACCTCTCCCCCACCTGCTTCTCACCTGCCTCGTCCACACCACTAAGCCTTGGGATAAACGTGGGTGGACAAACAAAAGCAATGGGGAAGAAGAGCTCCCACCTCATGAATTACAGGTAGAGGCAAAAACTGCTGTCAAGACCTGCCAACATTCATCATTCACATGGTGTTAATTCTGTCACCAAAACACCGAACAGCTAACTATCCTACAGGCACCCTGAGAGAGCAGCTATTGCTGTTCACTGTTTACCATCCACAGTCACTCCAATTCACACAAGAAAAGCCCCAAAGGATTACATAAATGCTAATGTCATCCTCATCTAAAATTGTGAAGTAAGAAGGAACACTGAGTCTACTGGGTCTCAGGTTCCTTTGGAGATTCTACATGGCAATAAGAAATCTAATCTCGTCCCCAAAAAATGCTGCTTTGGGAAATCACTCATAACTTTCTGCTTGTTTCTCAACAGTTACTGGAAATGCAAAAGGAACGAAGTCTGGAACAGTAAACACGGCTTATTTTCTATACTTCCTGTTTTGCTATTGCCAGTCAACTCAAATTATCCAAACATGTCAGAGCTTGAGAATACAGAGAAATGAAGGCAGCCTTAGAAAACACAGACTGGAGACTGTACACGGTCACCTTGATGGCTGACACCAAGTAAATCAAGTAAGACTGCTATGGCAGGGCACAGCACTGTACTCTTGCTTGTTATTGACAGTGTCATTAAAGATTTTTGTTTAATTGCTACACTTCGTTTTACTCTGGAAGACATCTCTGAAATAAACTTTTCCAGTAATTCCAACATTCCAAAGTAATTCCAGTAATTCCAAAAATTTTTCTTTATGCTAAAGAACATATTCTTTAAAATCTCCAGTTTGTTGGCCCTCAAAGCTGCCAAAAACAATCTGCACAAAACTGAAGCATAGTCCTAGACAATCAAGACAAGATCAGTCCCAACTGAAGATTAGATGCTCAATTCCATGTGATATTTATTTAATATAGCTTGGCCAAAGTGCATTGTATGCTCTCCTGATGAACAGAAACAGCTACAGGTTACAGAAAGCCACTTTGTGCACACCAAGGAACCGATTCTAGAATTATCCGAGAGCAAGAAATGGCCAAAGTTCATGTTTACCATTTTAGAAGTAATTTCATCTTCAGTGTGTGAATTCATAGCAGACAAGTTAGTGCTGGTGCATCAAAGAACAGGAATATTTTAGTTAACAGCTTGGTGGAATTATTATACATGTTAAACAGCCCAGATAACATCGCAAGTGATGAGCATCTGTCAAATGCTCTGCACAAACAACACCAAGGCACAGTTCTGCACCACTGGGCACAACCTCTGCTCTGAAGCTGAAGTGCTTATTAAATGCAAGGTTATGTTGTAGGGTGCTTTGCATCCATCCCCAACAGGCAATGGCAGAGCTAAAAAGTGATCTGTGTCAAAGAGAGCTGAATCAAAATGAGGAAGAAAACTTGGTGGCCCTTGAGGTGCAACTGAAAAGGATGCAGAAGTTTTGCCCATCATGACTTCAGCTAGAGCTGTACAATCCATTGTTTTCAGGGCTAACCCCATTGTTTACATAAGAAATGAAGCCCCTTGTTTTACTTCAAAAAGCAAAGCTGAGGGAGTGCAGCTTGGGGAGGAGATGCGCAGCCTCCTGCACAGTCCATCTTGTGCGCCCTGTGACACAGAAGTCAGGAAACAGCTTATGTATAACTCAAAAAATGATCCAAAACACAAGAAATAGCCCCACACTTTATTCATTGTGAGGGTCAATACCAGAAGAGGTCATCCAGAGAAGTTGTGAAGCCTCTGTCTTTGGAGATGCTCAAAACCCAGCATGACGTGGCTCTGAGCAATGGAGCTGGACAAGATGATCTGCAGAGGTGGCCCCTCAGTGACTCTGTGAGTCTGTCTATCCACTGGGAAAAGCTTCAGACTGTTGGAAATAACCGTATTCCAAACTTTCAGATCCTGTCCATGTGACACCCAGCTTCAGATTTGACAACACTGTGGTTGGCTTTGAGAACAACCCAGTTTTGGATCCAGAAAGCTGTGGTCACAACCAGCTCCTTTTCCAGGGAAGCCACACAAGCACTCACTGTCACAGTAGGCAAACACTCATGTTGGGGCTGAAGGAACTGAGTGATACAAGCATGTGCAGATCTAAATACTCATCTCAAACATTATCATCAGGACATCAGAAACTAGATGGGCAGTTAAGTCTTTTGGGGAAAAAAAGGAAAAAAATTAAAACCAGCTGATAGTGCTCATCCTCTGCTAAACAGACTACACCGAAATTCAGTTAATTCTGCATCTCATGTTGAAAAGATTATGAATTTTTCTTTTTCTAGTGGGATTTTTTACTTTTCTAAGTAGTATGTCAATTAAAGTGGAACATATTAAAATCACAGTGTCAGGCTCAAAAGAACATCAAATTTAGGATGTTGCCATATGCTGAACACTGCTCCCCCAATCCAACAACACAGATTTCAGCTCAAACCATGAGCTGAAACTGAAGCACAAATAGTCCTGAGCAGCACAGCTCACATGCTTAAGGCTTGGTGGATCACTCCTGTGTTTGTTACAGGCCTGGGGCTGCAACAAGATGAAACCTACGAGTACAAAACCAATTGAATTATTGACGATTCTGAAATAAAGACTACACAGAAGTGTTGCATTGAACAAAGGCCTGATTGAGGCAGATCTTTAAACATATGCTTAACTTCAGCTGGCATTTAAGTCTGATCTCTTTCAAAGAAGCCTCATCCTGAACACTGGATGCTTTCTTAGCTCGCAGCTCTGACTACGCCAAGGATTTAAAGTACATTTAGGGGGGAGGACAGTCTATGCAGGCATTTGCTCAGGAAAAATGCTTTTGGAAAACACTATACATCATTTTAATATTTCAATTACTTCTACAACCTCAAACAAGACCAACTTGTTTCTAAAATTCCACCACATAGACACCTCCTGGAACTTTAACTCAAATTCTCATCTTCTTCTAACAAGATGCCAGGAAACAGAAAAGAGCCTGTTCCCAAAAACTTCGATAAAATTCCGTTAAATTATCCAGATGGTTTTCATTCCACAGAAAATACTAAACCAGCAGTCTGCAGAGCATAGCATTTTCCAAATACACAAAATAAAGAGAAAACAATGCACAAGTGGAAAGTGCAAATGCTGAGCCCATTATATTTTTGTTCCAGCAGAAATGCAGCACAATCAATACAATCTTGCAGTTCTAGAGGACCCATCTTTCTGCTGCCAGGGGTGCTCTGCAGCTGTAAGCGCCACCGAATAAACTGCACGCAGTTCAACCACTTAATTTTTCCTGTGCTACATGCAGAAAGGAGGAACTGCATTCCCACCCACTTAACCTCCAAAACCCAGCATTCCCTACAGCATGAGAAGCCAAAGAGCACCTGCTGAACAACCTATGTACTTTGAATGACTCTGCAAGCAGCCAAATTCAGCAAATTTGCTATTTTCGCCAAAGCACAGCCTGATTCTGTGGCTCTTAAATACAGGGAAAACTGTCTTAGATTAAATACTGATTACAGATTTAGAATTTCAAGAGCTGTGAAAGTCCTTGCCACAGAAAATAAACCCACTGAGAAGAGATGAGGACAGATACTGCAATTTTCTGTGCTGTGCTATTTAATAAATCTCAATGCAAAGGAATTAAATTACAGATGGGGAAACAAGCATCTATATAATTATATGACAACACCTGAAATCATTCAAATCCACCACCAGCAGAATCCAAAAACTGATCAGCAAGAGGTGAGCCATGAAAAAAATCTCTCTGCAGTCACAGATGGATATTCATCCCTTTTACATGGCATCTCACTAAAATGTTTCATAGCAACGGGGCAGGAGTTATCCCACAGCAGGGGACAGGACTGCTTTTCACATGAACCAGCACCGTCCTGCAGAGCACACCCCAAAAATGAGAGGAGAAAACAGGCCAGTGAGCAAACTCAGCACCCAAACTGAGTTTCTTAACCAGGAAGAAATCCCTGAAGTATTTCTCTTCGAGATCATTAGTATGTTTTCTCATGCAGTGCTGCTGGTTGCCCTCATCACCCAGCCAGGAAGGCACAGACAAGAGCATCCCCAGCCCTGCTGAGCGCTGCAGCACAGCGATGGCGCAGTGACGCTCCTGCAGTCCTTGGGGAGAGCAGGACCCTTCAGCTCCCCCGAGCCTCTGTCTCTGTGCCTTCCTAAAACAGCTCTTCAGGCTGCCAGGGAAAGCTCTGAGGATGGAAATGGTGGGAACACCTGCTAATAAAGCCACCATCAGGTGCCCCAGGTGGAAGCTCACTGCAAGAGCCACCTTTTCTCCGCAGCCTCCTTTTCACGGACCCAGCGCAACTGTCAGCACAGCAGAGAGCATTCAGGAACACAAGATCACTGGACATGTTCCTCTGCAGGTCTATTTATAGTCTCAAGTGGTGCTGCAAGGCAAAAAGCCAAATGGTCCCCAGTTTCAAAGAGCAAGTGCCTGAGGATCCCACCTGAGAACCAAGAACACACACCCCAAACTGGGGCAAGAGACCACTGCAGGCACAGACAGGGAAACTTTGCCTTATGGACATCTTTGCACCCCAGCACAACTCTTACAAGCACCTTCATTAGAAAGGCTAAGTGAGGGATAATTATGACTCCTCCACAAAGGAGGACTGCTTTGGAAAGACAGCAATTACTGCCTGCTCGGAGGGATCTCTCCCGGAAAGCAGGAGGCTGCCGTAAAGGTAAGATGGCCGATTGCTTGGGAAATACCAAAAAAGCTGGAAGTAAGACCCCCTCCCCAGCTCTGAAAATGTCCAGCAGCAGCACCAGGCCGCTTCCAGTGAACCCTGGTTTTGTTGTAGGGGCAGCTTCAGCGCCTTTGAGATCTTCATAACAGGCAGATCCATTTCACACTTTCCTATGTTACCTGACACACTTGAAAAACACAAAGTCCTTGCTGACCCACAGCATCTTCCGAGCTAACAGCCCCTACAGCACAGCTTTGTACAGTATCAAAAGCTGCATTAGCTGGGAACCAAATTACAACTTGCAGAGTAGTTTTGCAATTAGATTGAAACTGTAAATTGTGCAACAAGCTAAATTAAAAAACAAGTTTGTGATACAGACATAATCTTAATTCAGCTCCTGCCTTACTCACCTTACTCCTTTGTAACTTGTTTCTACACAGATTCAAGCTCCTTTTGCTGTAACACAAATGACTTCACATTCCTAAAAAAATTAAGCACTCCTAAGAACTAATGTATGTTTGTCGTCACTCTTAATATCCACCTTTGCCTGAAGCTTCTTCACCAACACACACCACTCTGAGAGGTCTTTTGGGCATCAGAGTCCATACCACCCTTCAACTTCCTAGCCTTGCTGAAACATTTCAGGATTCCTTCCCTCCATCCAACTCTCTCTGCCCCAAATATCACCACTCTTAGTTTGAGCAGGTCCCCATATTTCATGCTGTGACCTCAGTTACAGAGATTTGGACAACTACCTTTTAGATGGAGCTGAAAACCATCTAATTTCTGAGCACATCTTACTTGCATCCTGGTAGAGCTGTTCCACTTCATACAAGTAACTACTTTCTAGAGCAAAGTGAGAACCATCCCACGCAAATACTCTCTCCCTTGTGTTACACTAAGTCACTCCTGCCCCTACCAGGCTCAAACAACACTATACAAGGCAAAACCGAGTAGCTTCTGCAAAAGAAGACGTCTCACAAAGCCCGTGGTTTATTGGTTTGGGCACTCCCAAGGACAGTGGGCACTTTAAATCCTGTGTCTTGAGTCATAGTCAGGACTGCAACTCAAAACTTTTATGTGCTGAGTGGATAAAGCTGGGAAAGGGGGATGTCATCCTACCTGCTCTTCCTCATTTCTGAAAGAGCACACCTGCCTTGGGCACGTCACTCCAAGCAAGGTTTAGCAACAGCTCCCCTGGACCCGACACCCAAATCTTTGAGGGACAGCGTTCAGCACCACCAGCAGCCTCTTGCAGCCTTCCCTGGCCAACTCGGGCATTCCCAAACTCCACAGGCCAGTGCTCACCAGCCTGCTTTGAAGTCACCCAGAGTTCTTTAAGGAACCCAGACACCCACCTCACGGGGGTTTTTTTAAATTCCACTAGGCAACAGAACACATAAAAATGAGATGACGCAAGGCTAACCCAAAGTTCCCTAATGAACATAGCCCCAAGTGTCCAACAGGATGTGACAGGTGGAGGGGCAGGCGAGCCCAGCCGAGGATGAGGTCACAAAATGAGCAGTTTGCACAGCACACTACTAATCTTAAATTCCAAACTCATTATGCACGAGCCTAACAAACAAAGGAGCAGCGTAGCAGATTTACAATGTACCTTCTCCAAGGGTGGAATAATTATTTATCTGATAGCAACCTTTGTGATACAACAGCAATAAATAAAAAAATGATCACAGCAACTCTCGTGAACCATGCCTGTGGCTTCACTAGACAGACTGACAGCTGGAATGTGCCTTTAGCTGGCTGAGCTTGGGTAGAGTTGTAAATATTTGCTACAAATAAAATAAAGCTTGCTAGTCTGAGCAGAAACCCAAACACAGTAGTTAATGGCATCCCAGGGGACACTGCAAGAGACCCACACCCCCCTGAATTCCTTACAGCTTCCAATGAACAGCCCTTAGGAGTTTTTTCCTTTTGCTGTTCTCTAAGATCATTCCCTCCTGCATGTGTACACATGTCAATACCATTCTGATTTCATTCTCTCAGGTTGCAACTGTTATTTATCCAGGCTGAAGTTAATAAACATTATAGAAAAGGTTTGTATTCCTAATATGGCTTTACAGCTGTGTATTACCATGCAGTGACACATCCAGAAAAAGCATTTCCAAAGTCATACTTTATACAAGCTCTCTCCTTTATTTAGACAAAAACCCGAAGAATCCTGAAAGGAAATAGTACATGTGCACAAAACATGCTCAGCTAGGCTCTCCCACTCAGATCTCTCAGTGATCCTTTTCCACTTCTATGGCATTATTCCGACCTCCCAGTTTGAAGCTCCAGAACCACATGTCTCCCCTGCCCATACTTCCAATTTGTCAGCATCTGACAGCTTCCGAAGTCTGCTCCCCTCTTCTCACCCTGAAACAGTACCTCCAGCCCAAGTTTTCTAGCTGGCTGCTTCTCCTCCAGAAAGGATCACATTAGTTCCTGTTTTCTTTATGTGTTTATATGTTTCAACAGGTTGGCTGGCAGTAAGATTAGTAACAGCCACTGATTGCTCCTGTCTCCATCCTACAAACCATCCTTCACTTAGGCCATTCCAGTTGTTCCCACATCTTGTTACTTTTCTCCGACCTCCAGACCCCAATGCCCCTGCCCTACTTGTTTCCCCCATTCCTGCAGCACCTCGTGTTGTCACATATTTGCAAAGAAAAGAGACGGTGTCTCAGAATTAGGGTTACAGGCAAGCTTTAACAATATACTATGTTATCACTGTGCTGCTTTAAACACATTCGAACTGGCAAGTTTCCAGCGCCTAAGTATCTCAGAGATGATTATCAACATCTTTCCAGGAACCCAAAATACGAATATTTACCTGGATTTTCTCAGAATTCACCCCAAATAAATTCTTTAATGTAACAGTAGGCCAAACCAGGCACGTAATCCTTGCACACAGACAAAGATCGCCTTTGTAGATTTGAACAGACACAGACATCCTTCCAACTCTCCAGAACTTCAGTGCTCTCTTCACAAGAAGCCTCACAGGGTGGTCTGAGAAGACCAGACCCCCAACACGCTCCCCCTGGCCACACCAGCCCAAACAGCAGGTTCGGGTGGGTGTATGCCCATTTTGTGCCAGAAGAGCAGCACAAAGGAAGATGCAACGTACCTGTGAATCTAGATCAGTGTTTTTTGGGGAGCAGTTACGGAGGATGAATCCAGGTCTTCCCAGAGGTGGCAGCTGCAGCATCATCTCCAGTGCAACTGTTTCCCTGAGCTGTAATATCCCTATGAAATACCAACTGCAGGACTGGGCTCCAGACACCTGACACCACACCTGAGGTGCTCTAGAGTAAGAGAAAAAGGGTCTGAAAAAAAGGCACTTGATGGTTCTTGATGCTCATTTCTGCAAGGAACACAGAATTCATAAACTCCACATCTGCAAATGTATGTCTGCCTGCACTGTAAAGGAATACTCTTCATGGGAACTGATTTTTTTTAAAACTTGTTTACGGTTAGAGGCTGCTAATTACAACATTAAAATACTAGCCCGAACCCCACATTACACTTGCATTCTGTTTTACATAGCAGTATACGTAACAATCATCACAGCAAGCTGCTCTGTTGGCTCATGCTGGAAGAAGTAATTATATATCACAGCAACACAATTTTGCCCTTCAACCTGCCAGTCCAGTCCACGCAGCAGCTGCGAGCAGCAGGTCAGGGTGGGGGGAGCCTACAGAGTGTTTCTACATAATCACTTACCACTGAAGAAAAAAAAAAGCTAAAAAACACCAGCCCCTGGCTTGCATGCTTGGCAGAAAGCTGCTAACACAAACATTACAGCAGCCCTTGCAGCAGGGATGTTACCAGAAAAAATGAGCTCGATCCAAAGGCACCATTAGCGTTGAAGTTGTAGTGCAAGCCTTCCTTAGTGACTGTCACCATTTTTGTGCTTGCACCAGTGATACCCACACTATCCTGTTTCACTTGGACACTACTGTGACCTTTCTGAAACACTTACTCTCAGGCAAAGCCCACAGACCACTGTGACTGAGGCCTATGCAAGTCATAAGCTGAATTTCTCAGCAAAGATACTGAGACAAGCCTTTCAAAAGGCACCCCAAAACTGTTAGTGCCCACCCACAGCAAGCAGAGCCTTGGGGTGCCTAACACTGAAAACTGCACTTAACTTCTGCCTCAGATGGGCTGGAGAACAGGCTGACCTCTCCCAAGACTTTGGTTCCAGTGAACCAGAATACTTCAATCTTGACACTCAGAGCAGCATCAGGTTTGTTACAGCTGTTGCAGATAAAGCAGTGGCATTGTTATAATATGAATATGCAATAAAGTTTGTTTTCATGTGCTATTTTTTTCCCCCAGTATGAAATGTAGTGTAAAACTACACACAAGCCACTAGTTGTGCTGTTACTGTTTAACTAGAGATCATTAAAAATAAATCATCACAGTTCTCGTATAATATGATAGTGATGCAATGGTTAACTGTCCAGCAAAATCTGCCATGCCAAGCTGCTTAATCATGTTGTCTTTGTTCCAGCAAAAAATTATATTAAAAGACACTGAATTTTTCCAAGCAAAAATGTTACAGCCTGCGTATTTCAAAAACTTTTTGAATCCAAAATAGAACGAGACAGACAATAATGGCCAAGAGCCTGACCAGCTTAATGGAAGTTGGACTCTCATTTTGTTCCCAACACTGAAACAGCAGATTGTTCACAGAAGACAATTAACAGCCAGCACACAATTTCATTTTTTTTAGGAGAAAAGTAACAGAAAATCACTCCTTGTTTCATTTTCAAAGTCTTAAAGCATGTTGCTTTGAAAAGCAAACGCAGAAACAGAAGGACGGCATTGTTAAGTGTCAGAACAGGTTTCTCCTGTACCCTCATTTTAAAGCAGCTGTACTGATTTCTTCCCAATCAACTTTTAATCAGAGAAGATGGTTAAAGAGGCTGAATTTGCTTGTAAAATAGCACATCTGCAAGTCTCTTCTGCTCTTTGCTTCCCAGTTTTCCTCTAGCTCCTGACCAGACCGTACAGCAGGAATTAGTCATGCTGCCTACCACCGTGCTGGAGAGGACCTCTGATACATTGCCCTAAGTGCCAAATAAAAACTCAGTGCACAAGAGGCTCTGCAATGACTTGCTAATGACAATGGGTAGGTTCACAGCAGCCCCACAATTTCTAGACCAGAGGCTTGTGAAATGACCTCCACTCTACATGGGGAAATGAGCAGTACCAGGTGCAGCCCAGCTCTCCATCAGCAGGGCTGCACAGGCTTATTTTCAGCCTTTTAAGATACAGAATATATTGATTCTAATTATCACCTGGAATCTGTAAATCAACAGTAGCCAGCTAGGGAAGTTTTCTGCTCAACAGAAAAGTATGGACTTATTTCAAGCAGAATGCATACATACTTGCACACAACTACTGCAGCCAGCAGTATGATAAATAAAAAGCAAACACATGTGCTTGATAAAAGATACACAGTCAGTGCAGCCAGCTCGGCCTCAAAATATCTGTGCCCTCTCTGATCAGCTTGGCAGCCACACAAAACCCTCCCGAGGAAAGCAGGCCAGGGAAGCAAAAAGGTGATGCTCAATAGTTCGTATCAAAGCAAATGCTGAACTGAATTTCATGGGCTATTTCTGTTTCCTTGCTAAATAGCAAGGGCCTACTGCAAATAACAGAGTGAGAGTTTTGCAGGAGAGAAAAGGTCACCCAGGATCTCTCACCATGGAAAACACTGTGCTACAGACAGGGAGCAGCACCGGCTCCCTGTGTAAAGAAATATACGGAAATACCACTTATTGTCTCCACATGTTTATACAATACACACTCCAACTGCAGCCTTTCCCTTTAAGACTGTTTTCAAAAATAAAAAAGTACAAAAAGATGTGGTGAGGGTTTCCTTCCCAGTGCAGCGAATTTGAGGTGCAGAATAAACATGGAATTATTGACTCACTCACAAAAATGTTACCGGAGAGATTTCAGAGACATACTTCTGGCTTAGCTCTACTCCCACTGACGTCGGTTCAGACTTTTACCACTGATTTCAGGCAGTGCTGGCCTACGTAGCACTTCCAGCTCAGCTATTATTACCTTTTAGTTTAAAATATGTAATGTTCCTCTGTAACAGACGGAAAAATATTTCAGGAACTTTTTAAATCTGTTCCTCCAAGATACATTTTTATTTTTTTTTAATCACACTGAGACACGGTTCCTGGATGCAAGAACATGTGACCTGTTCTAAATAAAGGATATTTTCCACTTCTTGCACAACTGGAACAGATATAAGCAGTAGCTTGAACAAACTGCATTGCAGAACCCAACCAGAATATAAAACACTTGAATAAGATCCATAAATAGCACTAATATGAAAAGACTACCTCCAATAAGGCACAAACTCAATGTTAAGCCTAATGTAATCAAGTTCAAATTCAATCACACTGCAAAGTTCATTTACAAAATTAAATTTGATCATTCACAGGCTAAGGCACTAGGGCACTTTAGAACAGTCCTCTTTGGCTCCAGAGTAAGCACACGTTTCAAAAATGTGTGTCTATTTGGCAAAATTAGTATTTCCTCAACAATCATTGTGTATTAAAAGGGAAGCTTTAACTAAACCAAGACTTCAGTGTTGACCACCAGATAAGAGGAAAAAACCAAAAAGGAATGCTTTACAGAGGATCCTAACTGGACCGAGATGAGGCACCAGCAGATATAAGTAAGTTACTGAAGGTTTGCACAACGAAAAAGGTCTTTGGAATGATGAGAATTTTATAAAGACATCACTGCTTTAATGACAAACTCTACATCTCAATGCTATTGCTCATAAAACAAAAATAAGCTTCCTAAGAAACTATCATGCAAATTAAATGCATTTCCTAATATTTTTTTCCACTCAAAATACTTCAGTAACTGCATCATTCAGGTGCTCTATAACCAGTCTGAAAATATAGGCAACAGAAAAGGGCACAAATAGCAGTAATTTATCTGCAGGTTTTATTAAGAGCATGGCAGTTAATTACAACAGCTGACAATGATTTGCTGGTGCTTGCGAGGTCGCACAGATCATCCAAATGGACACACATTGCAGAGAACAAAAAAAATACGGAGGAAATCAATTTAACATAGAAAATTTTGCTGCATTTGCCACACTGGGTTGGTTCAGATCGCCCTGTGCAGTGGCAGGCTGTACAGCCTTTACCTCCAGATACCAGTTTGACATCCAAAACATTGCCAAATGATTTAAGGAATCCACATTAGAGATGTAACTCAAGCCTCCAGCGCCCTGCTGACTGCGTGCAGACATGTCAGGATCTGTGTTTACTTTTGGTAATAAAACTCCATTGATTTCATTGTACACTGCTTGTACCAGGAAACAAGTCTTATTTGCTTGTTCATTACACAAACACATACATATTTAAGTGTATGTACTTGTAGATTAAAACTATTATCCTGTGTGACTAGAGCAGGAGAGGAATAAAATATGAATATGAGGGGAAAAAATAGATCTCTTATTGTCTTATTGGGGGGAGTCTTAAAGCCCATTTTCCTCCCACAGTGAAAAGTGACTCTGAAGAAACCAAAGCAACTGAAACATCATCTCAGTTTCCAAAGACATTCAACCATTCCAAAATTCCAGAGACCCCATGAATGTAGGTATTACTTTGCCCAAGGATCTAACTTCTCATGAGTCGGGAGGGTTTGGGAAGTATGGGTTTGACTGATCTATCTCAGCCCCATGTATCTTCTCCACCCCCTGTGATTAAAGCTTTTGCTGGGCTTACATTTTAACTTGGCTTCTAGCATTGAATTGTGGCTTGGCCCAAGTTAGTACAGTATTTACTGCAAAAGGCTTTTATTATTGGACCCCTTGCGGCTTTGGATTGCAGGCTTGAATTATGAAATAAGGATGGAGTAACTGCAAGGGCACACTGGAGAGGAGAAATCTTTAACTGGATGTCACATACTGGAAAACAAGCAACCTGGGAGGAAGCAAATAGGAGAGTTTCACTCAGAGAAGGACAGCAGTATCAGCAGGGCTGAGTTAAACTGGTCAACAAAACTGTTTCTTCTTGGTTCAGAGCACTGACATTCTTACCTATTTCTGAGCAGGGTGGAATTTTCTCTGTGCTCACAATTTCAGCTGCTGTGAGTAAGCCCAGGATGCTTCTCAACTCTTATGGTTAAAAGATCAGAGAAAGCCCTGAATGTTGCTAGGAAATCAGCAGTTCTCACCAGGGAAAAGAGCAGATTGCTGTTTAGACTCAGCTCTTCACATCAGCTCTGCTTTGCCTGCTCCCCAGGCACCCTTCCAGAGCCAGGCTGCAGAGAGAGTAAGAAAGCAATTCCCATGGCCACAGTCCCACAACTACACCACGCTGACCTGCTGCTATTCCACTCACTGCTATGCAATTACTCCTGATTTGCATCCACAAGAGAAAGCGGCAGGGTGATGCTGATACCCTCGATAATCATCAGCCAGACTGGTTCTAGGCCTGAGCAAAGCTGAAGGACTACAGAAGTCCTCTGAGATATGATCATGAAACAAACAGGTTTCTGAGCAATTTCTGCCTCCTGTTATCATTAAGTTTTATCAGTCTGGCTCCAGGGACAGGTTTATATGGACCTGACAGGGCCCCTGACTCCTTTGCATCTTCATCTCCCACAATACCAGGAAGACAACTGACTACCTCTCCCTCGAGGTACGAGCTGTACGTGAGCTGGGCAGGCTCCACACTGAGGTTAACATGTCAGTTCACTATCTGCCAGAAAAACCATGGATTGTTATTCCACCCTCGGGGCTCCCTCTTCTCATACACATGGGTACATGCGCAGGGACACGAGGCAGACTGGGACAAGCTGGTCACTCTTGTGACCAAAAAGCTCTCCTGGAAACATCAGGGCAGATGTTGGTCTGAGGCACCACCAGGATGTCAGGATGACAGACCCCTTTAAACCCAAAGGGTGGGCAGTGCTGTCTCTGCAGGAATATCAGGTAAGGAGGTACTGGGGAAATTCACTCCAGGGAAGTTTGAAATGACAACATTTAGAAGACAGTAAAATACTCCAGTGCTTCACTATAGAGTTTATTCACTTCTCCCTGAGAGAAGTGAAAAATGTAAGGCTGCATTTTGGTCCCAAAACATCAAGTCACAGGAATTTAAAGTAGTTGCAACATCTGTGCAAGGTCAAATGCAGACCTAAGCTCCAGTGCAGACCTGCTATCCATGCTCACACCAGGAAAGCGCAGACAAACTGCTGACTACAAAGAGGACAGCCACAAAGGGACAATTCTGCACACCAGTTAGGACATGCAGCTGGTATGAACAGGGCTACTGGACCACAGCACAGCGGTCATGACTGCTGCACTCCACTGGCAACACAAGCACTAAACCCGAAGCCCTGTGTGTCTCTCTGCCTCCATCACAGCTGGAACCCATCAGTGCTGGTGAATCCCATCTGCTCTGCACATTAGCCCGGCTCTCAGGTAATTACCTGGGTAATGGCAACTTCCCTGCATAACCTTGGGGAGCAAAGGAGTTCTGGCAACTTCAGTTTGGTTGGATGGCCTGTCAGGCTGCACAGCACCACCACTACCTGCACCATTTCTGAGCCGTACCAAGGGTTCAGTGTGAGGCTGTGAAGACATGCCACAGGAGGTGGCCCCACATCTGTCAGCCCTTGTGACAGCAACAGAATTTTAAACACCTTTTACTACAAACTTTCCGTGTTTCTGAAATAGTCAGAGGATGATAAAAAGTCATTTATTTACTTTGAAGTTTGTCTGACAGGCCACACAATCTAAACTTTTTCTAGCACTTTTTGTTTTAATATTTACATTCTTATTCATTTTTCCACTGCACACAGATGTACAAAGAGCAGTGTTCAAAACTAAAATATGGATATAGAGACAGGCTAACAACAGACTCGATTACAAACACGATACACTTGCAGCAATGACCTTATATTCAGCAGAGTGCTGATTAGGAGAGTGTTGAGGTGAAATGGAGGGTTTCTTGAATGAAAAAACAGAAGCAGAAACGTGCCATCGCTGACAAGGTGGATGCTCAAGGCGCGGGAGAGCACTGACTTTCTTTTTCCAGCAGTAGGACGGACAACGGGTCGCTCACAGCCCACAAGGAAGGGACACACACACAGACCGCCTTATTTCCCTTTACAGAGCATATCTACGCGACGCAGCCGCTCCAGATAAGCAAAC
Organism: Machaerirhynchus nigripectus; assembly: GCA_013397975.1. Classification (NCBI taxonomy): domain Eukaryota; kingdom Metazoa; phylum Chordata; class Aves; order Passeriformes; family Dicruridae; genus Machaerirhynchus; species Machaerirhynchus nigripectus. Next base: position 1,274,427 of record VZRQ01009390.1, on the reverse strand, counting down.
AGGGTCTATCTCAGGGAAAAAACACTCTAGGAAGAAAGTGACCTACCTAGCAAAAGTTTCCAGTCCCCAAGCAACTGCAAGTAGCAAACCCGCTCTGAGGCTCAAAAAAAAAACAAAACTAAACCCAAAATACACACAAACAAAAAAAACCCCAACCAAAAGCCAAGCAAGCAAGAACAACCTTAGATGCTACAAGACCTTGCAACCCCTCCGCAGCTCCGCGCTGACCCCGCCGGGGGGGGTCTCGGCCGCGGGCAGCGGCGCTCACCGGGGCAGGTGCGGCCCCGGCCTCGG